>OY856409.1:834615113-835215113 GCA_963693085.1 Alisma plantago-aquatica | reverse complement strand
AGGTCAAGTTCAACTCATGAGGAAGACCACCATGAACAGGGGAGCCGAAACAAAACAAACAAAGAAGTGAGGAGGGGAATTAATGCACTAAACCATCCAATAACAAAAGCTAAACAGAAGATGAGGTAGTCACATGATTGTGAGAAAGAGATGAAGCAGGGCTTACACGATCAACATATCACAAGTTGTTTGTCATAGAGCAGAAAGTAGGTGAGCCGGTAATGATGGTTCTCAGATATTACCTTGATTGAGGACCTAAAAGGTTATAAAGAAGATTAGGTGACTCCTAAGGAACCTTCCCAACCACTTCCCATGATCCGAGCACAAGCTAAGGTTCTTGGTGGCGAGCTTGCGCAATGGTCATGTAGTGGTTTTGTCGGGAGACTGGAGGGGTGCATCAAAGCCAAAACTACATCTGGTATTGGGTTTATATCAATCTAAAGATGGTTTCTTTGTAGGTAATTGGATGGAGGTGGTGCCGTTGAGGAGTACTTGTTGTAGTTTCCAGTGATGGTGACAATGTGTTAGTGAGAGATCAGGGGTAATGGAGTTGATATTGAAGATGTGAAACGGGTACAAGGACCTCCTCGAATCTCCCCCAATGCTTATACAACAACGTGTGGTGCTTGATGGCCATGTGCAGGTGATGGCACTAGAGGGAATTAGTGGTGGTTTGGGTATTTCTCATAGAGTGAGTCTTGGGGTTTGTTCTTGGGTTTAAAGGGTGGAGAATCATATCCCAAATCCAGTGAAGGAAGTTGTTTTCAAAACGACCCAAAATCTTGCGAGATAATCACAATTTACTGGAAGGTACATATGATCATGATCAAGTCATTAAGTTGGCGCTCAAATCTAACAGTTCAAACAAAACTAGGTTCAAGGAAAATCTAAGAAAAAAGGAGAAAAAGTATTTACTTTCCCATTATCTAAAGAAAATCATTGTACCCATCAAATCAAACCCAAATGACCTCAAATTTTTGCAACATATTTTATTCTCCCTGTAGAAAAATCTAGAAGCATTAACTTATCAATTAACTAATTGTGTGAATTAGTATAATTAAAACAAGATAAAGCCTAAATAATAAATAACTAAATATCTAAAAAGAATTAGATCTTGAGATTCTGTGTGTTAAAATATATATGTTTTATCCCTTAATAAGAAAATTCATAGTATATTAATATATTAAAAATTAGGATAATGACATGTTTATATAACGACGACCATGAATATTATGCAATTAATAAATTATATTGAAGTATCCAAAAATTGAGGATGTTATAATCCCACCGCCTTGAATAAATTTCATCCTTGAAATTTTCATGTACTACCCACCTTAGAGTTTTACTTACTCTTTTTTGGTGATTCTCAGCCACTCTTAATTTCATTATTTTTGCACTAAAAGGTCTAAAATATGTAGTCATTAAATATTTTCAATTTACTAATAATACTAGGATTAGTCCATACCTTCTATTATTTGGTCCTCATCTACATCTTCTACGTCCATGGTGAACAATCTTTCCTGACACTTCTCTCTCTGGTTATTCTGGTCCTACTTCTACTTCATTCCACAATTGAATTTAAGGTATAATTATTCTCTACCATGGGTCTACTTGACACTTAACATGTATTCTAGGGTTCTAATAGGTATGAAATTAGGATTAGGTGGACCGTCTTCCTATAACTTTTATCTCAACTTTTTTTCCACCTCCCGATGCATGTCGGCCGGTCATACATCTAAAAGTGCCATGTCTTATCATATTTATCTCATCTGACTGTACATGTGTCCTATACCATATGCACTAGAAAGAATTAGACAAGCATAATAATTTTATATTTATGCATATAACATCCTCTCTACAAAACCCCATAACTTAGTGTTCCATACCATAAACATGTTGGAAAAAGAGAAGGCATGATATGCACAAATCTAAAGTTAACATAAAATGTATAAAGCATCCAGACACTAACCCTAATACATACCTTAACTTTTATTGCCTGACTAAACCTCTAACCTAGATTATACTATCTTTCACTCACTTCTTCTATAACTAAGACTACTTATAAATCTATGCTCTAGTTTTACTTGGCTCATAGTGGGAGTCTAAACTAAAAATATGATAATTGTTCCTGATTGCCACCTACATTATTGCTCTGATACCATAGTATAACACTCCAATTTTTATATCTCATTTGCGGAAGCAATTTTTTTTAGTATCACAAACATGCTAATAATTACAACAATAATATTAAATAACCATTGCAGGCTAGTGTTTAAATGCATTTTCATAAATTCTTAGAAAAAACATAACACTAGAGTATAAATTTTGGAATATAAACATAAAACTTGGATCATGTATATGGCACCCCACCAAGCACTCACCTTTACTCTACACTTGCAAACTCTATCTTGAATGTTCTTTCAGAAGCTTGAAACTTGCAGACATCTCGTCCCCAACCATGCACAAGAGGAAACCTAGGTTAGAGTAAGTGGCAATGAATTCTAATAACATAAAAGATATACTTCATTATGAAAACTTGTCATCTACAACAATGCTAAACATTTTATCTCCATCTTTTATTTATATATTTTATCTTGCTATGGACACTATGACACTATAATTCCCCTTCTGTGGCACTATGTATCTACTATAATGCAACACACCTTCTGTGCCATGAAAGCCTTCTAGTGACACCAAAATGTCTTTTTTTTGTTATGTGGCACCAAGTTCCTTTTATGGTACAATTCACCGTCTGTGGCATAAACGCCTTCTATTATGTGTACTATATTATTTCTATTATATGAGAACTTATTATATAATATTGAATAATGTTCTAGTGTCATTTTCTATTCTTTTCTATTTTCTTTCTATTTTTGATTCTTATTCTATTTCTGATTTTGTGTATCCTGATTCTGTATCTCAAGAAATTGAGATAAATTCTAAAGTAGGCATTCTATTTTGATATCCTTTATTCTACATTGTAGATTTTTTGATATGATCCAGTTGGTATATTTATTTGACTAATTTGGACAAGGGATTTGGGAGTTATGTAGTTTTGAAGTATCTTGATTAGGAACTATACAAAACAAGAGGGGGGCTACCATTTATCGTGCGGTCTCTTAGGGCCATGGATCTTGGATCCAACTCTCTAAATAGAGGCACGCCTCCCTGCTGCCCAACACAGACACTGTGCTCTGCTTGCTTTCCCTAGATGATGCAATGTGTGGCTGTGGGCAACTGAGAATGCTGCTTGGCCAGATCCCACGATCCCTCACCCCGGATCACTGCCTCAAGTGGTCGATGACTATGAAGGAGTGGTTGCTGTGGGATACACATCTAGGCCCTTCGCCCTGGATCTCGCAGCCGATGTGCATCCTCCAATTTCACCCCATATAAAACACAAACCCTTCGACCTTGCAACGGCGTGGTCTCTGAAGCCAGATGGAAAAGGGTGAGAATCCCTCAAATCTCCTTGCGAAGAAGCTGCCTAGCATCATCTTGGAGTCATGAACTCGACGACGCCCTCAGACTTTGCGGGGGTGGACTAGTGCAAGAATCCCCATACCTAACAATGACGGTGCCAATAAGAGAAGGTAGGAGAAGATGGTGCGAATCTAGGGCATGATAGAAGTGGGAAAATGGGGGAAAAGAAGAAGAGTGAAGAAATGATGTGGTTCAACATTTTATTTGGACAAAAAGCGGTGAAGGAGGGCGTCGATTGGAAGAAGAAAGAAGGGAGAAATGCTCCTTGCGTCGGCCTTTTAGTACAAATCTATGTGATGACTATGAGGCCATTAGATTAGGATCCAACGGTCTTGGCTGGCCGTAAATGAGATGAGTAGCATGTGGGCTGCCTGACATTTGGGCCCAATTAAGCTCAAAACTATGCAAAATCAATTCAAATCAAGTGAAATTTGTGCCAAAATGGAAAGGCCATAACTTGGGATACAAAGGTCCGATTGAGGTGATTTTTACACTGTTGGAAAGATAATTCAATCCTCTATATCATACAATATATTAGAGGGAAATATGATCATATTACTAAGGTTTAGTTTCAGTTGTAAAGTGCTAAATCATTAAAGAATGAAACTCATATTGAAAGCGAAAATGATAGGCACACATTGCAAAATTTGGTCACTGATGTGATAAAATTTGAGCATCACCACACCTCAATTATTGGATTAATATCTGATTGAGTGGGTTGATTCAGAATAGAGAGAGAAATTGTGATAGAGTGAACTTTTGTAGTATTTGGATGCCTAACGATATAAGTGAATTCATGTGTTCAACTTATTTGAAGAGTCCCAAGTGCTTTGATAAAATATGGATGTTAATTATGTCAACAACATGGTTAGGATCCATAAGTTTATTCCCTTTTTAAAGTACATAATTGAATGGCAAATATGTTAGTCTTGGAACTAAAGTTAGATGGGATGTATCTAGGATGATAATAAACATATGGTCAATGTTTCATTAGGTTTTGATATTTCTAGAAGAAGTTATTTAGGTTTGATTTTTGTGAAATAATGTGAGGTATTAAAGAATAATGAACCAAAGTTCTGATTTTATAGCCATAGTTAGGCTGTACCACACCCATGGATCCTTGACCGGGTTACGCAGCCACATCCTGTCCATTCATGGTTAATCTAGTGGTTGGACCATCGATTTAAGTTAGCTATCGATCCTATTTTGTGCGGGTTGCTTCACATCCGTTGGATGTAGTTTGGCAGTAAGATCATCTCCCAATTTTGAACCTAGAGGAGTCATGGAACAGTGTCTGGGTGAGCGTCCATGTCCCTAGGATCTCTAATCATGGGATGAGAGGGAAGCATAGACTGGAAGTTGTCCTTGGTTTTGCTAGAGGAGTGGAAATACCCCTCATTTGAAGTATATGGAACAGAGACAAGGGAGAACGAGTTGTTCTTTCACATGGTTTCTCCACCGTAAGTGGCATGTGGTGTTGAGAACAACAAACCAAAAAGAACGAGAGATCGAGGGAAAAAGGAGAATAATGAAAGCAAAGAAGAGATCATGGGAGTCCAACCCAGTCGTTCTCATTGTATCTCATGGAGGTTTGGTAGTATACTAACTTAGATCAAACAAAGATGAAGATGGAGCTCATAGACATGTAGTGAGAGCTTTTTGTCAATATTGGAGGGCCTCAAGGAGTATTTGGAGGTTCCGTGGAGCTTTTTTTAAGCTTCGAAAGTCGTCAGGAATGAGAGGAGGATTTTTTCCCCTTTTTCTCAACCATGACAACAAGTTACTATGATGACCTTCACCGAGACTGTGAGGAGGAGCCGACAACAACAAGCCTCGAGGCCAGAGGTGGAGATGAATGACCAACAAATCTATTAGAGGCCATATAAGCAGGGGAGGATGCAGGTATCTTCAATGATTCCTCATTAGAGAGGAGGACCGCGGTGGCAGCTGAAACGCTGAGAAGTAGTTCTCACACATGCTCGTGAGGATGAGAGGAATGGCGAGTGGATGACAACATTAAGGGAGAAATGCTAAAGGTCAAGGAAAATTAAGTCTTTCAGGAGGAGCACTAGCGGATGGCCAATTGCATGCCGAAACTGGGCTTTGTGGGCAGCGTAGGTAGAGAACAGAGTGCGACACATCGAGAGTGCAAAGATAGATAGGAAGGACTGGGTCCAATCGGTCTAGCTAACTAGCAATGGACTGACCAATTCTGTTATGACCGCATCTGAGCTTAATTGGTAAACTAGGGTTTACCTGGATGATTATATGCTTAATTGGATTGATCATTGCTTAAATATAATTAATGACGATAATTCAATTATGATGTTTTTAAACCTAATAAGAATGTTAAGTGTTCTATTGTTTGAGAAATTAGGGTTTGACAAATATAAACCCTAGTTGGCTGAAATTAGGGTTTTGATGGAACATGAGTATGGAATTTGATCAGGATAGCAGTGTGGTAAATGATCTTTCATATTTTCTACGAATTTTTTATTTAAGTTAATTTCGGATATGACATGGACAACTCAATAATGCATATTGGAGAAAAATTTCAGAATATTTGAGTGTTCTTTAAATGTAGTTCTCAGTCAAACTATACTTTGACCAAAATGCTGATAGAGTACTTTTTAGAAGTGTAGTATTTTATTTTTAATTAATTATTGGTAAATCAAAATGATTCGAAATTTAATTTGGAGATCTAAAACTCAATATTAAAGAATATGTAAAATTTTCATAATTTTTTTATGCATTTATACCTTATCAGTAGATGAATTATAGTAACTGACATTTCTATAGAATTCTAGATAGCTGTGCATTTTTAGATTTTTATTTATTTAATGGGAAATTGGAATGATCTCAAATTATAACTAAAGCTTTGTAACTAAATTATACATACCATGATAAATTATAATAATTTTTGGAGAAGGTTTGATCTCTGAAATACACAAATTATAGAAACCTTTTTATGACTAGAAAAATTTTGCTGAAATAAGAAAAAGTATAGTAAGGTGTCACCCTATCCCACCTAGCCGAGCCATTCCTTTTTATGAAAAAGTGCAATTGACCCAAGAAGATCAATTGCTCTATATGGTCAACCTAACACATAAGGAGCTCTCATAATTCGTTATTCAATCCAGAGAAATGAAATCCTAGAGAGAGAGAGTTAGGGTTTGAGAGGAGAAATTGATGGAGATGCTGACCTACAGTTTTGCGGTCCGAGGAATGATGAAATCATGTAAGTTTAACTTATTTGGATATAGTTTTATGGTGAATCTTATCTCACATGTAAAAATTCTGTCCCTCCTCTGATTTGATCAAAAATGGTATCAAAACTTCCCCTTTTCTCACTCTTTCTTCATAATTCCTCATTTTTAGGGTTTCTGAGTTGAAAGGAAGAAGAATCAGGTGAATTGCTAGGGATTTGATATGGATTCAAGATTTCCAGATATGGGACACGTTTTTAAGGTGTTTTCACACCTTAGGGTGAATGGGAACTTCCTTTAAACAATATATTGCATGAAAATTGGTTAATTCATCCATTATCTTTAATTGCTAGTATGCGACTACAAACCCTGAATTGTATATTTGTTCTAAGTTGTTGCAAAATGATATGAAATGGATTATTCATCTATTTGGATGAAGTTCAGATGATAAAATCATATTAGAAATGTATACAATACATCCTAATGAGAATTCTGTAAGTATTCACAGAGGTTATAAGAGTAAACTGAAATATAGGGAATTTATCTATGATTGAAATTTGTTGTATAAGTAAATAGAGAAAATTGCTTATCTAGATCCCCTTGGTCATGAATGATTGTTTATCTAAATGCATAGTACATATATGTCAGATACTATCTTGTATTTTGTTCAAAGTGAATAATATTTATTTGATATCTCAGTAAAGAGGGTGAAACTCTAGATGCAAAGAAAGTTGGATATTTGCAAATAGATATCGTGAAATCCATTTGAAGGGATTTTCTTGACATGATAGAATTTATTTATCCAATGTTATTATTGATGCATGATATCCCAGTGAATGGCATGGAAACCTAAATTCAGCTCAGTTCTAAGGTTTCATACATATATTGATTGTATATGATTTGTTGAAAGCAATCTTTATTCAGTGAGTGTTTACGTCGTATGAAATCTGTATGAGAGCCATATGATAAGTGAATGAGGTAAATGAAACCCTAAGAATAGGGTGTTCAATGAATCAAGTATTGTGATATCAATGTTCTCAGTATGAGATGTGATGATGCTTAACAGTTCAATTACATGATTCTAGTATATAAAGTGCCAAGTTGACATGTATTCTATTTATTTAAGAATTTTAGTCTGCCTGTATGTATAGTATGATGATTACTCAGAATGTTACAGTGTTTTGAATATACTTCTCTTCCAAGTTTAGAAGGATATACATGTTGTATTATAAGCTTCAGATGAATAGACTCGGTACCATAGAGATACCGGATTCAAGAATAAGTAATATAGATATACAATATAGTAAGAGCTTTCTAAGAATAATAAAATAATAGACATAGGTGCCCTGAACACCGTAGATTCCCTACGAATGTCTGCACTGTAGGGAGGAAATGATCCACCATGGCAGCGACCAGTATACGAGGATCAGAACACGCCCATAGAGCATGCAGGGAGATGAAGCCCTTGATGAAGTCTCCTAAGAGAAGATAGGTTACCCAACATGAATCGGAGATCCCGGTGGTAACCCAGAGGTATCCATAGAGAATATCAAGATGAGACCCACAGAGCGTCTCAGACCCTCTTCCTGTGTACTCAGCCTGGAGGAGAGGTCCAGTTAAAGGCCAGCTATTTAGCCGCCTTAGTCAGACGTGACAATTCGAGTCAAGAAGACCCATATTCAATTCTAGGCTTAGCTTCCTAGGTTTTAAGCTAAGTCTTGTACGGTGAGATCGTAGTTCACTACAAGTCTTCATATGTAGAGTACACTGCATATGATCAGGGCATAATAAAATGAAATAGAGGTCAAATAAGTGTGTAAAGTTATTCAATTATTCTTTGTATGTTTCTGAATTATTAGTTCTCTTTATGATCAATCAAGCATTTCATATATTGATTCACTCTTATACATATTTAGAGTATCGTGCCATATTTATGATTGTCAATTATTAGACTCTCTAAAGCTTTTTTCTGTTATAATTGATATTAATTTCTCAAAAGTATATATGTAATTATATCAGTGCTTTAGACTGTTTCTTTGAAGTACTCATTCACTGAGCGAGTAGGCTCACCACTCTACTCAAAATTTTTAGGGAAATCACATGGACTTGAAGAAGATATCATTGCATCAGAGTAGATCTACCACACGAGTTAAGTATGAGTATAGTTAAGTTCATTGGGTCCCTGTCACTCTAGGTCCTTGTATAGATGTGAGAGAGTTGTAAATGGTGTTTTGTATGTTTGTTTCCTTAATAGGAGAGAATGCAAATGATTGTCATGCCGTATGTACATGGAAGTGTGAGAAACATAATCAATGTATGGATGTGTATCATTAATGCTGAGATTATATTAGAGAAATAAAAGTTTAATTCTCTTGTAAAGTTAGTTTATGTGGTTCAATACAAGAAAACAAAGAGTTTGAAAAAGAAGAAAAAGTTAAGGGTGATCTTTGTATTAAGTTATATCCTAAATTTATACCCTAATCTCATGATTAGTGGTAATTGTGAGATCGGGGTGTAACAAATTCCAATATGAATCAAACAATCCTTGCGCAAATCATCATGTCACCTTGACTGAAGAAGATGTTGCGCCTCTCACAGGAGATGTGACAATGCCAGATTGACCAGAAGAAGGTAATTACCTCTAAAATGCCCAGTTCTTAGATATATCACAGTAATTAGCTTGGTTGTCAGAAAAATATGAACAAAATATCAAAATTCTTAGAAAATTATGTGGAACATCATGAAAGTATAAAATTAGTACATTGATGTACGAAATAAGACTATATCAAGTAAGATGTATTACACTTGTTTCATGTGTAATAAATATCAAACAATGTCCTAAAATTATGAAAATGGATCAGTTGATCTAAAATGTGATATATAATCCAATTTATGTCAAATATGATGATGTTTGAATATGAAATCATGTAATTTTCGTAATGTGGCTAATTAGGGCTAATAACCCTAACTAATGTGCACTGATTATAAATATGCTCAAGAAACTCTGGAAATTACATAGTAAGCTCGTATCAGTAATTGAAAGCTAATATGTAATTATAAGATCATAAGTATGCATATATATCATGTTACATGTTAAATAATCCTAAAATAATGAGAAAACCATAAAATGACTAATGAAGGTAACCTGAGGTTAATAAATGCACACAATTATATGAAAACTAACATTCATACAAATGAACCATAATCTATAACATGATCCCAATAAGATAATTCCAAGACAAGAATACAAGTAAAAATGAGAATATCCAATGATCTAAGCTAAACCCTAATACATCATGACTGGGGTTCAGATGATGAGAATCTGATCATGGTACATGTAGACTTGTCTTTATCAAGGTTGACCAAGGATATAGTTGAATCAGGAATGTGATTATGATATATCTAGTGTAAGGTACCCCTTACCTCTTACTTGGCCTACTATTTAGTATGGTTGTATTCTATGTGTACAAAATACTTGGCATATGACATTGGATGAAATGGTTGTTTTTCTATGATATCTTGCTTGATTTTCCATACTAATGGATGAACACATGAAACATAAGATATTTGATCCATTATATGATAGCACTAAATCTCTTTGGTAGAATAATGCACTGATGAAAGTACTAAATCTCTTTGGCAGAATAGTACATGTGAGAAAAAAATCTCTTTGGCAGAATAGTGCATTTATGAAAGTACTAAACTCTTTGGAAGAATAGTACATGTGAGAACTAAATCTCTTTGGAAAAATAGTGCATGTGGTTGATCATCTTTACATATAATGGAAAATGTGCCTAAAATATGTGTTCTCTTTTGTTAATAAACATCTTTTTCATGTATATGCCTTTTGTTATATTTGTTTATTACTGCCAAGTATTAACTTTATCTTATTGCCAAGTCACAACAATGATAGGTATATAAAAAGACACCTAGGTGTACTCAGTATAATATTTTAGAATATTGTGCTGACAAGTACCACATGTAATCGTTGTTTAGGTATGTGGACACATGCTCTTAAAGACTCTGGATAGTTGGGAGTTGTGTTGTGAGAAAATGTATAGGTGGACATATTATCTAAGAGATCCTATTGTAGAAGTAGTACATGCATGTGTAAAAGTTTAATGTTCAATATGTAATATCAAATGTTGTAAAATTCATTATGTAATTTTATGTTGAATGGTGAACATGTGTTGTATGGTTTTGTTCTTGTTCATGTGCATGTGTCTACTGTTGTTTCCTTATGACTTCCTCTAATTTTCTTCTTCTCGGTATAGTGTGTGAGTCTGAATTGGGATTCTTTCTACGGTAAGGGTTTCAATTTGCATGTCACACAATGGGTCAAGGCATTGAAAATCCTAGGACGTCACAGGTGGTATCAGAGCATGAACAATAGCAAAGCCTGACATTTTCTCATTATGCAACTCAAAACTAAATAAAACCTTGAATATAAAATTCTTTAATTGTCTTTTAGAGACTAGATCTGACTTAGCCTCTTGTTTAGAACCTAATGTCTGAGGACTAGGTCTATATTAGTACTTGTTTTATAGCAAGTCGTAAGATGTCATTGTTTCCTTATAATATGGCGGTATGAGACATTACATTATTCGGAGATGATGTGTATCAAGGAAAGAGAAATCCTAGACATATGTCACTCATTATCTAGGGTAGCTACACTATTCTATACCCTATTTTCACCCCTTTCACTAGGTTACATGACACTAGACTCTCTACTATATGTGAGAAACTTGTTTTGTTTATTTGTTTTTTTATTTCAATCAGATAAAAACCTCGATAGTTTTCTGTGACAAACTTTTTATTGGAGAAAAACCATATAATAGTTTATTATATATGTAAGTAATACAAAAATGTGTTCCCACATAGGTACGAGTAGGAGGTGGTCATGTAACCTAAGTAAAATTGAATGACATTAGTCTAGAATAGAGAATAGTTCTAGATTAGATGTCTAGAGCCTTGTTGGAATTTATGATAGATGGAATAGTTGAAATAAGATTAGATGATGATCTAAGTACTGTATAGATGATAGAAGACAATTTATGATGTAAAGTTTTACTTTTCAGACCGAAGTTCTGGCTTGAGGAAATGAGAAAAGCTTTGATAATATAAGTATTTATGTTTCCATAAGTTAAGATAAGCTATGTTGAGATAAGACGTGAATCAGCAAGGCCTCAAGCTCTTTTACAAAGGAGGACCTCTAGTGTTAGGACCAGTTTTAGGGTTAACTCCAGAGAGAGTGAGACCCATAGGGAGATGGTCAAAGAACCTAACCTCTAAGATATGAGAATTATGAGAAATATGTGTTATGATATGTTCTAAACTAGACTACTCCTAAGTGATTGATCGTTGAGCTTCTTTATATATGATTCTTATAGATTTGTTGAACTCTAGATGTCCTTGGGAAGACCAAACCCTAGATTTAGAGAGAGACTGGTTATATATGTATATGTGAACATGATAATTAAAACCTACCATCTAGGTGAAGGAGAGTGAGTCCCAAGATCCTAGAGGAGGTAAGAAATGCTAGTATGTTGTGAAGCCTCATGCTTGGGTTGGTGGTTCCCTACATAGGAATCTAGTGAAGTATACAAGAGAGAATTGAGAATTAGTATGTCATGTGTAGAGATCTATGAATACAATGTCATACCAAGTTTTGGTTTGTTCTTATGTGGCTAGAGCACGTAAAGCAATCAACTAGTGCCAATGAGGTAGACCTGGTAACCCTAGAACAAAGAGGGAGGATAAAGTTTTTGCTTATGAGATACTCACAAAGTTGAGTGAGCTCAGAGAGATTGAGCATGTAACTACCCTCATGATAAGGGTTAGGACAACCTCAATTAGACTAGATAAAGTTTTGATATTTCTTTAATGAGCTACTTGTATAAGTTTCTTTAGCACAAACACAATATATTATATATCAAAATGTGATTGAATCTTGAGATGTGATACATGAAGGAACATGATGGAAACCTAGTAAGGGTTTAATAGTCATTAATGCATAAATGGTTAACCACACACATGTATTATGATGATAATTTGGTATAGTTGTTTAATCTAGTGATGAAGTCACTCATAAAGTTTGTAACTTGATATGAGAAAGGGAAATGAGATAATATTAATGATAACCATTAATTTATGATGACACCTTGAATTGGTAAAGATGGATAAAGTGACTTAATTTTAATTAGCCCCCTCATAAAAAAACATATGTTAGTGTTGTAACCTTAATGCTTGGATCAAATGAGGGTGTAAATCTCATAAAAAATGTCATGACATAACCTAAGTTACTAAACCATGTTATATGGTGAGCAGTTCACCCATGTTACTCTAGTAACCTACTAAGAGTGGTTAAGATATAGTAAAACTATTGTGTTTGTAAATGTAGTGGTACCCTACAAGTGAATGAAGAACCTTTATTTTTCTTTGGAATAAGACAATCACTTAATTTTGAGGACAAAAATTCTTTTAAGATGTATATGATGTGAATGACTGGATTTTGGATTAATTTCAAGGATGAAATTTCTTTTAAGGTGTGTAGGATTTGATAGAGTGAACTTTTTAAGTAATTGGATGCCTAATGATATAAGTGAATTCATGTGTTCAACTTATTTGAAGAGTCCCAAGTGCTTTGATAAAATATGGATCTTAATTTTGTTGACATTGTGGTTATGATCCATAAGTTTATTCCCTTTTGAAAGTGCATACTTGATTCATCAAATAAGTGAGTCTTGGCACCAAAGTTGGACGATATGTATCTTGGATGATAATAAAGATATGGTCAAAGCTTCATTAGGTTTTGATATTACTAAAAGAAGTTATTTAGGTTTGTTTTTTGTGAAACAATGTGAGGTTTTAAAGAATAATGTACCAAAGTGCTGAGTTTCTAGCCTTATTTAGAATGTTCCATGCCCATGGTTCTTTGACCGGGTTATACGGACAAATCCTATCCATTCATGATTAATCTAGTGGTTGGAGCGTTGATTTAAGTGAGCCGTGTATCCTATTTTGTGTGGGTTTCTTGACATCCATTGGATGCACTTTAAATGATAGTAAGATTATCTCTCAGCTCCAAATATGGATGAGTCATGAAACAATGTTGTGGGCAAGCATCCACACCCTCATGATTTCTGATCGTGGGATGAGAGGGAAGCATAAACAGGCAATTTTCTTCAATTCTTCTATAGGAGTGGAAATATATGTTAGTGTTGTAACTTAATTTTAATTAGCCCCCTCATAAAAAAAAATATGTTAGTGTTGTAACATTAATGATTGGATCAAATGTGGGTGTAAATCTTATAAAAAATGTCATGACATAACCTAAGTTACTAAACCATGTTATATGGTGAGTGGTTCGCCCATGTTACTCTAGTAACCTACTAAGAGTGGTTAAGATATGTAAAACTCTTGTGTTTGTAAATGTAGTGGTACCCTACAAGTGAATGAAGAACCTTTATTTTTCTTTGGAATAAGACAATCACTTAATTTTGAGGACAGAAATTCTTTTAAGATGTATATGATGTGAATGACTGGATTTTGGCTTAATTTCAAGGATGAAATTTCTTTTAAGGTGTGTAGGATTTGATAGAGTGAACTTTTGAAGTAATTGGATGCCAAATGATATAAGTGAATTCATGTGTTCAACTTATTTGAAGAGTCCCAAGTGCTTTGATAAAATATGGATCTTAATTGTGTTGACATCATGGTTATGATCCATAAGTTTATTCCCTTTTGAAAGTGCATACTTGAATCGTCAAATAAGTGAGTTTTGGCACCAAAGTTGGACGGTATGTATCTTGGATGATAATAAAGATATGGTCAAAGTTTCATTAGGTTTTGATATTACTAAAAGAAGTTATTTAGGTTTGCTTTTTTGTGAAACAATGTGAGGTTTTAAAGAATAATGTACCAAAGTGCTGAGTTTCTAGCCTTATTTAGAATGTTCCATGCCCATGGTTCTTTGACCGGGTTATACGGACAAATCCTATCTATTCATGATTAATCTAGTGGTTGGAGTGTCGATTTAAGTGAGACGTGGATCCTATTTTGTGTGGGTTGCTTGACATCCATTGGATGCACTTTAAACGATAGTAAGATCATCTCTCAGCTCCAAATATGGATGAGTCATGAAACAATGTTGTGGGCAAGCATCCACACCCTCATGATTTCTGATCGTGGGATGAGAGGGAAGCATACATGGGCAATTTTCCTAAATTCTTTTATAGCAGTGGAAATATATGTTAGTGTTGTAACTTAATTTTAATTAGCCCCCTCATAAAAAATATAAGTTAGTGTTGTAACCTTAATGCTTGGATCAAATGAGGGTGTAAATCTTATAAAAAATGTCATGACATAGCCTAAGTTACTAAATCATGTTATATGGTGAGCGGTTCACCCATGTTACTCTAGTAACCTACTAAGAGTGGTTATGATATGTAAAACTCTTGTGTTTGTAAATGTAGTGGTACCCTACAAGTGAATGAAGAACCTTTATTTTTCTTTTGAATAAGACAATCACTTAATTTTGAGGACAAAAATTCTTTTAAGATGTATATGATGTGAATGACTGGATTTTGGCTTAATTTCAAGGATGAAATTTCTTTTAAGGTGTGTAGGATTTGATAGAGTGAACTTTTTAAGTAATTGGATTCCTAATTATATAAGTGAATTCATGTGTTCAACTTATTTGAAGAGTCCCAAGTGCTTTGATAAAATATGGATCTTAAGTGTGTTGACGTCATGGTTATGATCCATAAGTTTATTCCCTTTTGAAAGTGCATACTTGAATAGTCAAATAAGTGAGTCTTGGCACCAAAGTTGGACGGTATGTATCTTGGATGATAATAAAGATATGGTCAAAGTTTCATAAGGTTTTGATATTACTAAAAGAAGTTATTTAGGTTTGCTTTTTGTGAAACAATGTGAGGTTTTAAAGAATAATGTACCAAAGTGCTTAGTTTCTAGCCTTATTTAGAATGTTCCATGCCCATGGATCTTTGACCGGGTTATACAGACAAATCCTATCCATTAATGATTAATCTACTGGTTGGAGCGTCGATTTAAGTGAGCCACGGATCCTGTTTTGTGCGGGTTGCTTGACATCCATTGGATGCACTTTAAATGATCAGTAAGATCATCTCTTAGCTCCAAATATGGATGAGTCATGAAACAATGTCGTGGGCAAGCATCCACACCCTCATGATTTCTGATCGTGGGATGAGAGGGAATCATAAACGGGCAATTTTACTCAATTCTTCTATAGGAGTGGAAATACCCCTCATTTGAAGTATATCGAACAAAGACGAGGGAGTACGAGTTGTTCCCTCACTTGGTTTCTCCACCACAAGTGGAAGGTGGTGTCGAGTACAAAAATTCAAAAGGAAGAGGGAAAAAGGAGAATAGTGAAAGCAAAGAAGAGATCATGGGAGTCCAACCCTATTGTTCCCATTATCTCTAATGGAGGTTTGGTAGTATACTAACTCAGATAAGATTACAATGAAGATGGAGCTCGTAGACATGTGGTGAGAGATTCTTGTCAAGATTGGAGGGCCTCAAGGAGTATGCAGAGGTTCCATGGATCTTTTTTTAAGCTTCTAAAGTCATAAGGGAGGAGAGGAGGCTTTTTGCCCCTTTTTCTCTACCATGGCAGCAAGTTACTATGATGACCTTCACTGAGACTGCGAGGAGGAGCCGACAACAACAAGACTCGAGGCCGGCGGTGCAGATGAATGATCAACAAAGCCATTAGAGGCCATAAAAATAGGGGAGGATGCAAGTATATTCAATGATTCCTCATCAGAGAGGAGGACCATGGCGACAGCTGAAACACTGAGAAGTAGCACTCACGCACGCTCGTGAGGATGAGAGGAAGAGGGAGCGGCTGATGGCGTAGAGGGAGAAAGTGTGAAGATCAAGGAAGATTAAGACTTTTCTAAGGAGCACTAGAGGATGGACAATTGAACATTGGAGCTGGGCTTTACGGTGGCATAGGTGGAGAATAGAGGGTGATAGATCAGGAGTGCAAAGACAAACATGAAGGAGTGGGTCCCACCAGTCTAGCTGAACCATCAATGGACTGGCCAATTCTGTTATCAAATGGCCAATCCTTGCACGAACTATCATGTCACCTTAACCAAAGAAGGTAGTGCACCTCTCACAGGACATGGGGTGATGCCAGATTGGACAGAAGAAGGTGTTTATTTCTAAAATGCCTAGTTCTTAGATAAATCACAGTAATTAGCTCGGTTGTCAAAAAATTATGAAAAAATATCAAAATCCTCAAAAAATTACGTGGAACATCATGAAAGTATAAAATAAGTACTTTGATGTATGAAATAAGATGATATCATGTAAGATGTATTACACATGTTTCATGTAATGATGTCCTAAAATTATGGAAATGCATAAATTAATCTAAAATGTGATATATAATCCAATTGATGTCAGATATGATGATGTTTGAATATGAAATCATGTCATTTGCTTAATGTGGATAATTAGGGCTAATAACCCTAATTAGTGTGTAATTTTTATAAATTGAAATCTAATATGTAATTGAAAGCTAATATCATGTTACATGTTAAGAAACCCTGGAAATTATAGAGTAATCTCATATCAGTAATTGAAAGCTAATATGTAATTCTAAGATCATACATATGTGTATATATCATGTTACATGTTAAATAATCCTAAAATAATGAGAAAACCCTAATATGACTAATGAAGGTAACCTAAGGTTAATAAATGCACACAATAATATGAAAACTAATGTTCATACATATGAACCATAATCTAAAACATGATCCCCGTAAGATAATTCCAAGATAAGAATACACGTAAAAATGAGAATACACAATAATCTAAGATAAACCCTAATAAGTCATGACTAGGGTTGAGATGATGAGAATATGATCATGGTACATATGGACTTTTCTTTATCAGGGTTGACCAAGGATATAGTTGAATTAGGAATGTGATTGTGATATCTCTAGTTCAAGGTACACCTTACCTCTTAGTTGGCCTACTATTAGTATGGTTGTATTCTATGTTTACAAAATACTTGTCATATGATATTAGATGAAATGGTTGTTGTTCTATGATATCTTGCTTGATTTTCCATACTTATGGCTGTGAACACAAGAAACATAAGATATTTGATCCATTATATGATAACACTAAATCTCTTTGGTAGAATAGTGCATTGATGAAAGTACTAAATCTCTTTAGTAGAATAATACATGCGAACACTAAATCTCTTTGGTAGAATAGTGAATTTATGAAAGTACTAAATCTATTTGGAATAATAGTACATGTGAGAACTAAATCTCTTTGACATAATAGTGCATGTGGTTGATCAACTATACATATAATGGAAAATGTGCCTAAAATATAGTGTTCTCTTTTGTTAATAAACATCTTTGTTCAAGTATATTCCTTTTTGTTATATTTGTTTATTACTGCCAAGTATTAGCTTTATTTTATTGCCACGTAATAATAATGAGAGGTTTATAAAAAGACATCTAGGCATACTCAATACAATATTTTAGATTATTGTGTTGACGTGTACCACATGTAATCTTTATTTGGGTATGTGGACATATTCTCTTAAAGACTCTGGATAGTTAGGAGTTGTGTGGCGAGAAGATGTACAGGTGGACCTATTCTCTAAAAGATCCTATTGTAGAAGTAGTACATGCATATGTAAAAGTTTACTGTTCAATATGTAATATCAAATGTTGTAAAAATTCATTATGTAATTATATGTTCAATGGTGAACATGCATTGTATGGTTTTGTTCTTGTTCATGTTCATGTGTTTACTATTGTTTCCTTATGAATTCCTTTGATTTTATTCTTCGTGGTCTAGTTTGTGAGTTCAAATTGAGATTCTTGCTGTGGTAAGGGTTTCAATTTGCATGTCACACAATGGGTCAAGGCGTTGAAAATCGTAGGACATCACAGGTGGTATCAGAGCATGAACACTAGCAAAACCTGGCATTTTCTCATTATGCAAATCAAAACTAAATAAAAACTTGAGCATAACCATCTTTAGGTTTAGATTAGTCATCTTTTAGGGACTATATATGACTTAGCCTCTAGTTTAGGACCCATAGGTATGAGAACTAGGTCTAGACTAGTGATTGTTTTATATTAAGTCTTAAAATGTCATTGTTTCCTTATAATGTGATAGTATGGGACATTACATTATTTAGAGATGATGTGCATCAAGGGAAGAGAAATCCTAGACATATGGTACTCATTGTCTAGGGTAGCTACACTAGTCTATACCCTATTTTTGCCTCTTCCACTAGGTGACATGAGACTAGACTCTCTACAATGTGTGGAATAATTATTTTGTGGATTTAGTTTTTTATTCCAATCAGATTGAACCTCGATAGTTTTCTCTGACGCATTTTTTATCAGAGTAAAACTATATAATATTTTATTATATATGTAAGTAATATAAAAATGTGTCCCCACACAATTACGAGTGGGAGGTGTTCATGCAACCTAAATGAAAGTGAACAACATCAGTCTAGAAGAGAGAATAGTTCTAGATTATATGTCTAGAGCCTTGTTGGAATTTATGATAGATGGAATAGATGAAATAAGATTTGATGATGATCTAAGTAATATATAGATGATATAAGATGGTTTATGATGATGAATGTTTGTCTTTGACGGACTAAGTTCTGGTTTTAGGATTCAACAAAAGCTTTGATGAAAGATAAGTTGAGATAAGATGTGAATCACGAAGAGCCTCAAGCTCTTTTACAAAGGAGGACTTCTAGTGTTAGGACCAGTTTTAGGGTTAACTCCATAGAGAGTCAGACCCACAGGGAGATGCTCAGAGAACCTATCCTCCAAGATATGAGAATGATGAGAATTATGTGTTATGATATGCCCTAAACTAGACTACTCTTGAGTGATTGAGTTGAGATGCTTTATGCATGATTATTGTACATTTGTTGAACTCTAGATGTCCTTGGGAAGGCCAAACCCTAGAGTCAGAGAGAGGCTGGTTATATATGTATATGTGAACATGATCATTAAAAACTACCATCTGGGTGAGGGAGAGAGAGTTGCAAGATCCTCGAGCAGGTAAGAAATGCTAATATGTTGTGAAGCCTCATGCTCAGGTTGGTAGTTCCCTACATAGGAATCTAGTGGATTATACAATAGAAAATTGAGAAATAGTATGTCATGGGTAGAGATCTATTAATGGAATGTCATACCAAATTTTGGTTTGTGCTTATGTGGCTAGATCTCGTAAAACAATCAACTAATGCCAATGAAGTAGACTTGATAACCCAAGACCAAAGAGGGAGGATAAAGTTTTTACTTATGCTTGGGTAAAATGAGGATGTAAATCTTACAAAAAAGTGTCATGACATAACCTAAGATACTAAACCATGTTATATGGTGAGTGTTACACCCGTGTTACTCTAATAACCTTCTAAGAGTGGTTAAGATATAGTAGAAACTCTTGTGTTTGATAATGTAGTGGTACCCTACAAGTGGATGGAGAACCTTTATTTTTATTTGGAATAAGATGATGGCTTAATTTTGATGAAAACAATTCTTTTAAGATGTATACGATGTGATGGATTGGATTTTAGCTTAATTCCAAGGACGAAATTTCTTCTAAAATGTATAGGATGTGATAGAGTCAACTTTTTAAGTATTTGGATGCCTAATGATATAAGAGAATTCATGTGTTCAACTTATTTGAAGAGTCCCAAGTGCTTTGATAAAATATGGATGTTAATTGTGTTGACATCATGGTTATGATCCATAAGTTTATTTCCTTTTTAAAGCACCTAATTTAGTGGTCATATAAGTGGGTCTTGGAATAAAAGTTGGATGGGATGCATATTGAATGATAATAAAGATATGGTAAAAATTTCATTACATTTTGATATTTCTAGAAGAAGTTATTTAGGTTTGATTTTTGTGAAATAATGTGAGGTATTAAAGAGTAATGGATCAAAGTGTTGAGTTTCTAGCTTTAGTTAGATTGTGCCATGCCCATGGATCCTTGAATAGGTTACGCAGCCGGATCCTGTCCATTCGTAGTTAATCTAGTGGTTGAACCATTGATTTAAGTGAGCCGCGGATCTTATTTGTTTGGTTGCTTCACATCCACTGGATGCAATTTAAACACTAGTAAGATCATCTCCTAGCTCCAAATAATGTGAGGTATTAAAGAGTAATGGATCAAAGTGCTAAGTTTCTAGATTTAGTTAGGTTGTGCCATGCCCATGGATCCTTGAATAGGTTATGTGGCTAGATCCTATCCATTCGTAGTTAATCTAGTGGTTGAACCATTGATTTAAGTGAGCCACAAATATTGTTTTGTTTGGTTGCTTCACATCCACTGGATGCAATTTAAACACTAGTAAGATCATATCCTAGCTCCAAATAATGTGAGGTATTAAAGAGTAATGGATCAAAGTGCTGAGTTTCTAGCTTTAGTTAGGTTGTGCCATGCCCATGGATCCTTGAATAGGTTACGCGGCCAGATCTTATCCATTCGTAGTTAATCTAGTGGTTGAACCATTGATTTAAGTGAGCCGCGGATCTTGTTTTGTTTGGTTTCTTCACATCCACTGGATGAAATTTAAACACTAGTAAGATCATATCCTAGCTGCAAATCTAGAGGAGTCATGTAACAATGTCACGGGCGAGCATCCACACCCCCATGATCTCTTATCGTGGGATGAGAGGGAAGCATAGACAAGTAGTTTTCCTCATTTTTATGAGAGGAGTGGAAATACCCCTCATTTGAAGTATATGGAATAGAGATGAGGGATAATGAGTTGTTCTCTCACCTAGTTTCTCCACCCAAGTGGTAGGTGGTGTTGAGAACAACAAATCAGAACAAATGGGAGATTGTGGGAAAAAGGAGAATACTGAAAGGAAAGAAGAGATCATGGGATTCCAACCCAGTCATTCCTATTGTCTCTCGTGCAAGTTTGGTAGTGTACTAACTCAGACCAGAGGATGATATGGAGCTCGTAGACATGTGGTGAGAGCTTCTTGTCGATATTGGAGGGCCTCAAGGAGTATGTGGAGGTTTCATGGAGGTTTTTTTGAGCTTTAAAAGCCATTT
Organism: Alisma plantago-aquatica; assembly: GCA_963693085.1. Taxonomy (NCBI): domain Eukaryota; kingdom Viridiplantae; phylum Streptophyta; class Magnoliopsida; order Alismatales; family Alismataceae; genus Alisma; species Alisma plantago-aquatica. The sequence goes on along the minus strand of OY856409.1, from coordinate 835,193,301 downwards.
GTGGAGAAAGTCCAATGACTATAACTATTTGCAGTAGTGCAGCTCTCCAAGTTGCACTTGGATGGCGACTATGTAGCTCCTGATCTTCACCATAGACTACAAACTGATGTTGTCCTTCTAGCGATATGCAAATGCCACCTCTCCTCTATGGTAGTCCACACAGACTATCTAAAACTCATGTCATTCTAGTAGAACTAATGGGAAGGAGTTGTCCCTCTTGTTAGTGTACTAGTCACCAACTTGCTCTCCCACAATTATTCTTCCCTGCTATCTTTCCCTTTTGGTGGTAGGACTTGCACGTGCTCTCTATTGGTTATCACAACTAGAGAGGACACCAATTTGCATAGGCAATTGAGTTATATCTGAGAAGCCCCCAATACCCCTCTATTTATAGGAGGGGTTAGGGTCTAGGTTCCCAATATGTGTGGGAGTGGAAGGGACCAGAACATCACAAAATATGCAACCTGCAAGCGGTGAACCAGTCAGTTCACAGGTGATCCAGTCGGTTGACATGCAAGCCAATTAGTTCACTTTACAAACCAATTATTTTGCCATGTTTCCCAATCGCATATCAATTGGCAATTCAAATCCAATTAATGCACAACATGACGTCAACACTAATCCTTGATGCAATGGAATTTCTCCATGAACTGGGTACCTTGCCCTTACAAGTCGGTCGTCTCACACCCCCAACTGATCGGTTGGTGAGCCAAGCCGATCGATTCACTATGTGAACCAGTCAGTTCGCTCCCCAATTCAGGCAGAATTTAGCCAATTCAGTATCCAATCAACCTGACACTCCAACCAGTCCATTCAACACTTGGACTCGTTGGTTGGGAGTTTTGTCAACTGACTTGTTGCTTGAATTGAATACCTAAACACTTTAGTAATCAATTCAATTATCATTCACAATTAAACTCCTCTTCTAAGTGAATTGCTATGTGTGTGACCCTATAGGTCCCATTTCACGTTGGAAGTGAATGTCCATAACAATTTTATGACATCACAAGCAAAGAATGGTGCCTAGTCACAGATCAGTGCTACTCAAGTGAATGGAAAGTTAGAGGAAAACTTCAACCTACATTCTGTGTAAGGTATTATAGTGATTGTATAATTCCTTTGTATCTAATATCTATAATGAACTTAAGGAATGGAATCTTCATCCTCTTCAACATTCAATCCATGTTCCTTGAACTTAGAGAAGACTGTCTAAGATATATGTGACCTCAATATAATATATTGATTCACATGTGCATGCACATTAGTTTCTTAGTTTCTCTTGTTAAGTGTCCAGGATGTCAAACTCTAGTAGGAGGGACAAATCCCATCAACATCACTCACAATCAATCCCCATTTGTCACAAATACCCAATCATCCCGTTACGACAGTACTTATTCAACATTATGTTGGATGATGTCAAAGTAATCCGAACAACATGTGATGAGTGTAGTGACTTCAGGTCCAAGAACCACAATCACCACCTTCACTATGAGAGATAACTATGAATGCCAATTATGGTTTCCATGTGTCACTCTCAAGGTGGGTCTGTCTGATACATTGTTCTCTAACATGTATCTATGTGCTTGGTTTGATATCCCATATCATGACTGATGAGGTTATGTCATCAACCAAAACACATGGGGACATATTAAGAATGTATATACTCTTAACATCATATGATCACATTGTTCAAGTCACGTACTTGAAGACATACATCATTAAGTAATATCATTCTTTATACATTCATTATGTTTCCTTATTATCTCATAAATGAGTGAAACTGAATGAATTGGAAGCTTGAATTTACTATTATTATTAATAAATCCTTTATGTTGTATGCCATGTCAATCATCATATGATCGTCTCTCTGGGCATACATACCAACAGACGCCCACTTTCACTTAGAGCCAATCACCCACGAATCATATTCTTAGTGATCTAAACATGTCCATCATGTTTCTACTGTGCAAGTGCTAATCCAGTGGGTTAGTAACACTTTGCTAAAGTTGGTAAATTGCATATTCCTTATCTCTTTGTTGCATGATTTCTCATATGAGATGAAACTACCATGATATACAATCTAATATTCCTAGACTAACTAGTAGCTTCATTGTTGTCACAATATCTCTACTATGTCATCAATGGTTGGAACATCTTTAAGTTCATCCAAGTAAACTTCTAGATCCATATCGTACCCACTCATGAGTTCATAACACTGGGATTACCAACTTCAACTGTAGAATTGAATTGATGGTCTGTAATCAAGAACCCTTCCAACTCACAACTCTTTTCTTAAAGGGAATTTTATATTATGATCACATTTGTCATTTTGGAAGCTTGCATCAGTGTAACTCTTTACACTTAACTCTTCCTTGTCGGTATAATCTAGCAACTTGTCCTTAGTGATTCTCATGTACAAATGGATTACTATTAATGACATTCCAATGACCCACATTGGAAAGCAATATCATCTTGTCATGTCCAATACATGCAAGATTATGGGATGAGTACATTATATAGCATACATGATAGATCCAATTGCTAGTGCATATGGTATCTAACTCATGGTTTTCCATTATTCATAAGAATCAGAACATAAGGTTCTTGAGAGACTAATCCCATGAATTATTGTCAGATTATCTCTCATTGAATCCTTTATGCTGAACTCTTTCAACATTTTTCTATTGTAAAGAGGCGAGATCACCTCCTTACTATAATTTAACGGAAAATACACAACATCCATCTTTTTATAAAAAAATTAAGATGAGGGATGAAGGCATACTAATTCCAATTAAATAAGCATGGACCAAATACAATTTAATTTCAATAGAAGTAGTGGAATGTACAATCCTATGCTATTACACAACTTTATTTTTGAAAGATAAACTGAAATACTATAGAATCTAGCAATAGTAACCTAGCCATCTTGCTAGTCTCACTCCTAGTCAGCTACTCCTTGTTCTGGTTCTATCCCTTGTCCTGGCTCTGGGTGGTTGGGTCATCCAGCAAAAGGAGATAAATTGTATGTGTCAATTAAGGAATAAGGACCTTTTAATAGCTTATAAAATGGCAAGATAAAAGTTCACTAACTATGAGATTTCAAGAGTATGAGGCAAGTAACACAATAAAGAATTCTACCAGTTTAAATAATAATAAGAGAGAGAGCATGCATGATTAAATATGACTACATTAAGCGAACATAGGGCTGAGGCATATACCTAACCTCAACCTCTAGGTGAGGGAGAATTTACACATTCCCAAGCACCCGAAAATATTTATAAAGTGGGGAGAATTATCACATTCCCTTGGGTGAATTTACACATGCCCACTATGGGTGGTTGTACAAATGTATGCTATATTAGTTAATTAGTGATTTTCATCATCATGTTAAAGTATTGCAATGGTAGATATAAGAATTTTAACAATAATGCAAGTGGGGTCCAAGACCCTAGAACCATTTATGCAATGATAAGAAAGAAATGAAAATTGGATCATGCCTCATTGGGAAAATAGGAATTGGATTTAAAATTTTGCCCAACTTAGGGTTAGAATGCACATACCTCACTTGAGTTACCATAGTTTTGTCTTTTCCTCAATTATTCATGTCCAAAATCTTTATATCCTAAATACGTGTTTAGTCACAAGAATTAGGTTTTGAGATAATATAAGGGTTGAAACCCTAATTTTATACCTTCTATACAACACTTTGATTTTGAGTTTGAAAACTAGCTCAAATGATTCGATATATTATTCTAGTTAGAAAAACATATTTATTTAGTTAATTTGAGGTTGAAATGAATTACTTTTGCATTTTAGGGCTTTTTAATTAGTTGTTTTGGTACATAGATAAATCTTCTCAAAAAACTTGGAAATCAGGCTCAGGAATCATATTTATTAGATAAGATTTATTTTTCTGAATCCATAGCCTATTTGTTTATATTTTTCTGATAATCGATTAATTAGTCATGAATTTTCTAAAAATAGTGAATAAAAATTCAAGAAAATGACATGTGGGTAATAAACCTCATGAGAAGTACTGTGAAGGGGGCTGGGACCCGTGTGAGCTATCCCAATCACTCATGGCCAGGTCACGAGTCAATTGCTTTCTTAACTTCGATTAGCGAGGATTAAAACAAGGAAAAATGTCATTTTTACCCTTGGGTGAAAATCAAATGAAATGAGGCAAGCGAGGGTAGTCGCGGGAACTCGAAAAGGGGATTCATCCTTGAGCACCATGCCCTAACATTTCATCGATCAGTCGGGCTGGAGTTCATCTCCATTTTATCTACCCTTCCACATATGTTCTTTAGGCCATGTAACACCCCAATTTGTCTGTTGGGACCTTAGTGAAGCTAAGGGAGCAAACACCATGAGGCGAGGTTCCCTAAGCTACCAAAATGGGGTGGAGGTCAGCCATGGTCAGTGAAGGAGGTTGTAGGTGAAGATCAGTGGTTTCTAAGTGCTAAAACGCGGAAGAGATGATTTGGTTGTGTTCGTGGAGGTCACAGGGTTTCAACAGAGGTTGTGCGCATGTCAGAGGGTGGCTGAGTCATCGGGACGACTAGCACCAGTGATGGTAGTTAGGAGTTATAGGATTTGGACACTCAAAACAGAACCGGGTAAACCAGCAATGTGGAAACAAAAAGTAAAGGTCAAGGATACTAACCACTCGTTAAATTCGGTCTAGGTAGCGTGGAGAGTTGGGACATAGTCATTATCGCTAGAGATGAAGAGCGAGTAGGTCAGGATCACACGATGCATTTAGGGGGGGAATTGGAGGAGGCGGATGTTTGTGTGCGGTCTAAGGGTGCTCAATGGGTCCTTTTATAGGCGGGGGAGGGGTCGGATGGTACTCTGTAACATGGAGGTGGAGAATGGAGTTACTACCCTAATGGGTGTTTCATGTGCACTGTGAGAGAGGAGACGAGTTACATCTTGTTGAATTTAGGAGAGTGAGACAAAGCGAGAGGAGAAAATTTTAGGAGAAACAAATTAGTGTGGAGGAAGAATGAGATCGTGGATTGATTCTTGGCTGGGGCATTACTCTTTGAGAGGTAGAGGATGAGTTCCGCACCATTGGATGCAAGTGGTGATCGAAATGATTGAGCCACAACAATCGAATGGATCGTGGGGGTGTCCAGTAGCGCGTGATAGGAAATAAAACCAAAACCTAGGTTTTAATGCATCAATCAATGAAATAGAATTAATTCCTTGGTAAAACTTTAATTAAATCTTTTAAAAACGAATTGAGGGGTTAAACAATGGTCAAATGGTCCCAAATTTGAACCACAAGTGCATCATTAAGTCTAGAATATTTGTAGGGCTTTAATTCTCATTGTTTTCATCTTTTGGCATTAATCACCATATTGGTAATTTAATGTATTACTTAATGTATAAGGATTTAAGTTTATTTAAAATATTTTTTCTTTAAACATTTTTGGATGAAAATGTGAGGTAATTCTTTCTCATTTATTCAAAGATAATTAGTGGAGTTATTACTCCCATTTTCAAGCTTTATTTACCTTTTATGAGGAGAGAGGTAAAGAGGAGTGATGATGGTACTTATTTAACACTTGTATTCACATTAAGTTGTATTTCTAATTTTATTTCAACAACCATTTTGTTTTTATGGGCATTTAGCAACTTAAATCTTAGCAATATATTAATTGAGGTTATTGTGCACTAACTCCTTAAGTTTGTATGCATATTTATTCCAAGTCCCTCAACTTCCACAAAATTAACAATTAGAACAACCAGAGAAGAAAAGTAAGATATCTTTATGAATAGGGTGAAATTTCAAATACAATGGAATTCAATTAGTTACAGCTATTGCATGTGCTCATTTTTTGTTATGAAACTTTCTAGAACTATCTCTATTGATCTCAATTCCTATCACATAGAATGTTTTACCTAATCCTTTGTTGCTGAAGGTTTTTTCCATGCCAGGTCTCAGTACTTACAATACTAAGATGTTTTTCCCCATAAAAATTTTGAAATATTCATATATTCTCCCACTAAATTTTTTGTAATCACAAATTTTTTATTTTATCTTGACTCAATTCAAACTCTTTGACTATCTTGTCAACTCAAAAGATCCCATCTTTGAGATACTTGTTTCAATCCCTTAGATTGTACTTTGTAGCTTATAGACTATAATTGCATTAACAAAGTTATAAAACCTTTAGGTTGTATCACGTACACATCCTTTCAAATATTCCTTTTAACGAGTCCAATTTTAAGCTTCATATGGAAAATCTCATAGTGTATACTAGCTTCAACAACAAGCATGACAATGGTGAATGAATTTCTTCATGTTCAACAATTTGAACTGAGTTGGAAAACCTTTTCAATGAATCTGTCCTTTTAGGTTATCCATGTCGGTCTTCCCACTGAAGACCCAACTGTACCCTTTTGGTTTTACCCCTTTAGGTGGTACTTATAAGGTCATACCTTATTAGTGTACATGGACTCCATAATGGACTCAAGCTACTTCTCAAATTCTGGTTATCAATAGCTTCTAGCTGATTTGTTGGCTCATGATCTTATGACCAACCTATCTGAGTTGTTGGATTCACAATCTTTCAATCTCAGATGTGTTCCACTAGAACTATGAGATATGTGTTACATGAGAAACTTGACATTCCCCAACAATTTGTGATTCTCACTTGCTCTCAGTTCACCATCTTATTGACATCAAACCTTTTGAGTTCTACTTTTACTCCTACTAATTCTTTTGGAACTCAATTATCCTAGTAACAAAACACTTTTTTTATGGGATTGGGATTAATAGAAAGCAATAATTATGGTTTTAGGATAAACCTTTTTAAAGAAACTACTTTCTTTATGTAGGTTTCAATCCTTAAGACATATTGAGACATTCCCATATCATATCGCATATGATGTCTTTTCAACCATTTTAGTAGGTACATTGTTTTCGTGCAAAGTATATATCCATAAGGAAATTAGAAGATTAGATTAAATGATAATTTCATCATGATCAATCAGGATGGAATTCTTTTTTCTGACACATCATAATATTTTCGGTGAATTTGACTTGTAATACACTATCACGGTCTATCCAGAAGGTCCTCAAACTATTGATGTAAAGTATTTCAACATTTGATCATATCAAAGTTTCATAGTGATTTTATCAAAATTATACTTCATATTTCTATTTCACCAAATACAAACATTATATCTACTGAAATCATTAGTAAATATAATGAGTATAAACAACTACCTCTAGCATTTATTCTATAAGATCTTCATACATCAACATGCATAAGTTCTAATAGAGTGCTTATCCTCCCACTACATGTAGTGAAGGGTATTTTTTTCATATTGCTCATAATTAAGAATTGTGTGTCTCTTATTGGTCCAATAAGCAAAAGTGTCTAGATAAACTCAATATGAATTCTAGACATGAATCTCTTTTATATGTGCTCAAGATGACAATGCTAAAGATTGTTGGAGTTATAAATTATTATCCTTTAATATTTATGTTATTACCATTCATATTTAGATTATTTCATATAAAGATCATTAGATAGTTAGGGCATTGCCATACTACATCGCATCTTTGGAATATACACATTAACAACTCTTTATTGATCTATCATACTTGTCAGACAAGATACATGAAGTAAAATGTTTTTATTTTGGCATTATGAAATAGCAATTCAACTAACTCTATTACATGTCCTGTGGGGTAAGAAAAATTCTAAATGTAGACTAAGGATGTAGCAAATGTTGCTCCTCATTTTCCACTCTTGCACTTTCATAAAGGCTTTACCTCTTATCACATCCTGCACATCAATGTATGTCAGATCTACATTTGGTATCCCATACCAAGATGAAGAAGTAATCAAATTTATCTTATAACATTTATACCTGAAGTAGAGATCTCTATCCCTTCCTTCTTATTCTTTAATTCCTCTAGAAAGAGAGGGCAATTCCTTTTCCAATGTCTAGGATGGTGACAGTGGTGACAATTGCCTCCCCTCTTTACTCCTCCCTTTGCCTTAAGATCTGAAGACTTATACTTCTGGCCAGCTTTAGAACTCTTATTAGCTTTGGCTTTGTCTTTGCCTTTAGACTTACCCTTTGTATTGTTGATCATCATCACAGACATGGGCTTATCTTTTTTCATTTATGCTTCAACTATTCTCAGCATGCCTAATAACTCTGTTAATGGCTTGTCAAAGTCATTCATGTTGTAGTTCATGACAAACTGACTATATGATTTTGGCTGATACTACATAATCACATCAGTGGCCAACTCTTGACACAAGGGGAATCTTAGTCTAGTAAGGTTCTCACATACCCAATGAGCTTGAGCACATGAGCTATTGGATCCCCTTCTTCCATGTTGCATTTGAACGATGCCTTAGAGACATCAAATCTATCTTGACTTTCCTGATCTTGGAACATGTTCTTAAGATGTGCGACCATCTCAATAACATCCATGTTCTCATGCTACCTTTGCTAATCATAGTTCATGGAGCATATCATCAGACACTTGGCATCAATGTCATCTTTAGTATGTTTCTTGTAAGCATCCCTACTAGCCTTAGGTGCATTGGGAAGGGGTTCATCTAGATCCGGTGTCTCTAGCACATAGAGTTTGCACTCCTATGTGAGAATAATTCTCAGCATCATGAACCAGTCGTGGAAGTTATTCCGATTTAACTTGTCCTTCTCAAGGACTGATCATAGTGAAAATTTGTTATGTGATTCCATTTGATTATACAAAATAATTTGCAATTTTGTCAACACTCATTGTCGATTTGATTTGATTAAAGTTGACAATATTAATTTGGTCTTGAATTAGCTATAGATCTCACTATTTTATTCAAATTGATAGCCCTCACATATCAATTTGGAAGATTGCATCGTACAACCTTCTAGTGAGCCAAGATAAAAAATAATTAAACTATTACCTGGCCAACTCCAGCATCCAGAGTCAACTATTAAGGTAGACAATGTTTTTCAATTACATCATATACAATTCTTGGATAGATGAGTTCCTTGCCATAGTCATTTGCATACTACCGATTCTTAATCTCATTAAGGTAACTCAGTTAAGCTAGACACAAAAGCTAACATGATAATAATGCACCCCGCTTGACAGGCCCATATTATAACCATCACACTTCTATGAGATAGAGGTCACACCACCCTTGGGGTGCCATATCTTAGTCGATGAAACTTTTCATGTCCGTTTCTAATCAAAAGCATCTTATACGTAATATTTTATTTGAGGGAGTTTGTATATATAAATACATATACTTTATCCAATCACCATATATACATAGTACTATCATATACATGCTATATCCCACAACGTAAACATGCAATATAAAACAAACAATGATGGTTATGACCATTCTAATGTAATTACTTGGAGCCACTAGGAATGAACACAACCTAGGATCCACATCTCATGTAGAAACATGTTTTTGGTGGAGATATATGCTTGTTAATCTGGGTTGATCAATTCAACCCTTGAACCGGTCATCTCGCCTCTTGGCCGATCGGTTAGTTGTATGAAACAATAACCTAGCATCTTGTCCAAGTGATGTCTGGACACCTCCATACCGTTGGTTGGAACCACCGGCCAGTTGGTTTGCTCCTCCTATGATCTTCCCTCCACAGTCCTCCATTCAGTTGGCTCGTCATGTGAAACAGTCAGCTCGCCTGATGCCGATAGTCATCTTTGTCGTTGTAATAAAATAAATTATCCTATTACTATTAAACTTATTGCATGGTAATGAGAAACCTCGAGTTACATTTGAGGGGAGCAAAGGTAGGAAAAAATAATACTTTTACATTGGGAAGAAAGTATGGAAATATGGGCACAAAGTAGGTAGTGGAAAAAAATTATGTATCTATATTTCCCAGAAAACAAGATCACCTCAATAACTATGAAATGGAAAGGATGGTTTAACGAGTTCATACCTGATCTTAGACCAAGTCTAGTGACTATAACTTGTTGTAGTAGTGCATCACTCCTAGTTGCACTTGGACGACATCTGTGCAGCTCCTAGTCTTCACTACAAACTACATACTAACATTATCCTCATAACGATAGGCAAAGGAAACCTCGCCTCTATGCCAGTCCACATGGACCATCTAGAACTCCTATTGTTCTATTAGAACTAACAGGAAGGATTTGTCCATCCTACTGGTGTACTGGTCAATGCTCCATAAGCCATATCTAAATCTATTTCTTCTCATTAAATCATAATGTAATTTCATTATGCCCATAATATTTTGCTGTTAGGTCTGGGAGCTGAATTTTATTCATTATTTTTAGTAGTCTCATTTGACCAATAATTAAATCCTTTCAGATATGACTAAGTCTTTTTGTGTATAACCATAATTTATGTATACTTATAAACCTTAGATTCTTCATTTGAAAGCTTTTTTGTGACAACACCAATTTTATATTTACCATCTTTTGTTAAGGACATAATTCACATGGAGCCACATAGATTAAATGAGTTCTAGTGAGAAAAAACTTTTAGTTGAAAGGAAATCTAACTTTTGCTTGTCTAGGATACACAAATTTCAGATTTATCACAAATTTTTTTTTGTAATGATTCAAAGCAATTTTCTTATGTGAATAATCTTTGTATGCCATAACCAATTTATTTATGCAATTAATGTCCATAGTGTTAAGAGGTTTACAATTTCTTTTATAAACAACTTTGATTTTTTCTATGAATATAACCATAGTTATAGCACTTATGATGTAGTTCTTTGACACATAGCACACTTAAAATTTGTACCAACACTACTTATGCCAATAGTTTTACCTTTGAAATTTTCTTCACATGTGAACAATAATTTTACCTTTTCTCCAAGTGTGTGAAAATCATCTTGTTTCATATGTCTTTTAGAGTAACTTTCATAGACCATCCAAACCTGTAAAGAATGAAAGTTTTGGTCCCATAGTGGTTCATTTGGTTAGGATCATTACTATAAATATTGTATCATTTCAACTATTTAGAATAATTTAATATGAAGAGTTTAGTACAGATTTACGTCACCAATTTTAATTGCAAGCTGATAATTATATTCTTAATAAACAGACTTGTTAGGACTATTGTAAGTCAAACATATTTTAGATCGAAAAAGTTCTCAGTCGAATTATTTGTTGACCAAAAAGATTTGCCAGTAAAACCAATTTTGATAGAACTACCTTCAGTTGAGCTTGTATTCAACCAGAAGAGGTCTCAGTCGAGTATTTTGTCTACTGAGATTAATTTCTATCCATTTTCAGTAATTTCAACATTTCTAATGTAAACATATCATGTCATAATTCTTAGATAACACAATTAAGTAATCAAGGATATACAAGTTCAAGCTTAATTCAATTGAGATAAGACATTATAAATTTCAAAGTGAAGTTTAGGTCAAATCTCAACTATTATCACCAACATTTTTAAGTTGGGGGTTTTGGAACCCAAAACAAGTTAACATCCTTTTTCCTATATGGGCAAGAGAATGAATATGCCCAAGACATAAATAGTAATGAAAACAAATTGAATCAATTTCATTTCTCTTATGAGAAATATTGCCTTTAGGCACATATATGAACTTGGTTTTGGGTTTTTGTGTTTTTTCTAGTTTTAGAATTTTGGTAGGATTTCTCTTTAGGTACATAGCCTATTCCTCTCCTCCCATTTGTCCAGATGAGTCCTTTAGGATTTTATCAAGAATGTCTTTGTTTTTCATGCTACTTATGTCCTTTTCAATTTAGCAATTTCATCCATTCTCTTTTTAATATCTAACTTTGCTTGGTCTAGATCAGATAACAAACTCTCTCTTTCTTTGACAATAGCACCATAATCTGAATGAGTACATAAAATAGGTTGTGTTTCAATATCATTTATCTTGGCAAGCAATTCAACCTTTTCTTAGCAAACAAAATTATTGTTAGTTTGTAGAGCAAGCAAATTAATATTGCAATCACTAATAGATGATTTCAAAGTAACTTTTTCAGACATAAGACTTTCCTTTTCAAAAGTAAGATCATTCAATTTAGCATACAAATCTTCATTAGTTTTTGTAAGCCCTTTTAATTTCTTTTTTACAATCAACATATATATCATGTAATTCCTTAATACTAGTGACTAACTCTTCCTTAAATAAATCAATAAGACTTACTCATTTCCTTCTTCATTTATTGTTTCAATGAAACATCTTACCGTGTCTTCTTTGGTCATGAGACATTCTGCTTCCTCCTCACTTTTTCTATCATCGCTTGAGTCATCCCAAGCTTCTTTGTAGGCCTTTGCTTTCTTTTTGAGAGAAAATTTCTTTCCCTTCTTGACTTTGGGACATTCATTTTTTAATGTCCCTTCGTACCACATTCAAAGCACCTAAGGGAAGAAGAGGAAGAAGCATAAGAATTTTTGTTAGTTTTAAACCTTCTATATTGCTTACCATTTATAATGAGTGCCTCTTATTCACTATCTTCTTCACTAATTTTATTACTTTATTTAGTTGATGCCCTAAAAGAAATGTCCTTCCTTTAATCCTTCTCGTGTCCAGCTTCCAATCTTTTTTTTTCTTCAAGAGTTACCTCATGAGTCTCTAGATTGCCAATGAGCTTCTCCATCCTCATTGTGATGGTATCATTTGCTTCTTTAATGGCTGTCACCTTTGGCTTGTATCTTGGAGGCAATGATCTAAGAATTTTGGAGACGTGATCTTCTTCACTTATATACTTTCCTAATGCACTTAAACAATTAACAACGAAAGAAATGTTTGCATACATTTCACTAATAGATTCATTAGGTAGCATACAAAATTGTTCAAACTTTTATTTAAGCATATTACTTTTGGTGTTTTTAACTTGGATAATTCCTTCATGTGTTATTGATAGATTATGCTATATATCATAAGCCGTATCACATGAAGATATTCTATTAAACTCACTTACACAAATTTAACAATATAATATGCTTACTGCTTTTGATTTAATTGAACTTGTTTTACCATGTTTGGATCCCATGTTGCATATTTTGTCATTGGAATTACATAGGGTGTAGATACCATCCTCCAAAGATCCACGCTTATTCCTTGGAAGTAAAATTGTATCCTTGTCATCCAATAAGTGTAGTTGCTTCCATCAAAAGGTGGTGGCCGACTCAAGTAAGTTCCTTCAAGGTTAAGGTTGTGAAGTACACCGTCCCCCATTCTTCAAGACATGTTTAGGGATCCTTGAAGACCTACTCTGATACCAATTGAAAGATCTAGAGGGGAGTGAATAGATATTTCTGATCGTTTTACAGATAATAGAAACAATTAAAAACACTTAAAACACTCAACAAAAGAAGGATGTGGAAACTAGGAAGACACTTTAGTTTAGAGTGGTTCCAACTTTTGAATACAAAGGTGGTTAGTCCACTTGCCAATTGTTTCCAATTGGGTTTTTGAAAGTAATTTATTTTATTACCTTGCAAGAATGTTACATAAAATACAATCACCTTCCACTCGAAGTAGTCTTCACTTTGAAGTAGCCTCAACCCCCTTAAAGTAGCCTTCTTGAAGTAACCACGAGCAATCCTTGGAACAACCTTCACCCCTTTAAAGTAGCTCCATCTCCTTGAGATAGCCTTCACCTAGAAGTAGCTCCAACCTTCTTTGAAGCAGCCTTCTTGAAGTAACATCTAATACACCTTGGATCAGCCTTCACTTTTGTTGAAGTAGAACCAAGCAACCTCCTTTCAACAACCTCCAACCCTAGCAGTCGTCAAGGAGAACAAAGTACAATATAGAAGAAACAGATTAAAAGAAAAAAAAACTTATCCAATGAAGTACAACACTTTGATCCTATATCAAGCATTTAGATCTCCTATCCACTTAAGATGGACGTGTCTATATGTGGTGGCTAGGAGATTGTAACTATAAGACACAAATCTAGAGCACAACGAAGAAGATGGCAAATGTATTCTATCTTTGTTGCTCTCAATAGTGAATGCTCAAGTGTAACTTGGATGTCTTGGGTGTCCTAAGGCTTCTACTATTTATAGGAATGGTTTGAAAGTGTTTAGGGACATTCTAGGGAGTGTCTAGAGTGTTCTTACTGCTTAACTAGCTGTTAGGAATACATTAGTTGGCTAGCCATTGCTAATTTGTTCGTTATTGAAAAGAACAGTCCAAACCCTACTTGGTCGACCAAACTGTGTCTCAGTCAAGGTTCTCTTCGATCGAACCTAGGTTTAAGGAAAAGGTATTGCAACATCTATTTTCAACTCCCAACTACTAACCACTCAGTCTAACGGTCACAAGCTTTAGACCGAAGCTTACTCAGTCGAGTTTATTTTCGACCGAAGACTATTTTAGAGCACAATTGTGTAAATTGTTGAACAGTTCTCACAAGTTCAACCGAGGTGGTTCTCAGTCAATAAAAACTTCTACCGAGTATGTCTCGGTCGACAAGTTCTTTGACCGAGGGTGTCCCTGTCTTAGACTTTTGAATAAGCTACTAAGTGTGTGTTTCAATGTGTGTTGGTGACTCTAACTTTGGGGGAAACCTATCTGAGGGTTATAAGTGGGTAGGGAAGATCTAACACTTGATTTACATGGTGTATAAGTACTTGTACATTATATCCTTGTACAAGTGTTTTACATTTGAGTGCAATCATGAACACATATACAAGTAAGCGCATTTGATCTTCAATTTTGCACTGATCTTCTATTTTCCACTTAGTAGAATCTCCTTATTACTTTGAACCCTGAAATACTCAAATAGCACATTAGACCCACATGTATGAAATGTTTGTCATTATCAAAACAATGTGTATGCTAATGTCCAATTTAGCCAACAATCTCCCCCTTTTTGAAGTTGACAAACATTCCTGAAATATAAACAAAATATATGAAATGAAAATGAGTTCCATACCTGTGATGTACCTGAGATGAATATTTGATATCAAAAAAGTGTGCTAATACACATAAAGAGATTTGGAACGTGATATCCATCTCTTAAGGAAATGTATCACCAATTAATGTCAAGCCAAAAGATCATTAAAACTAAGATTTTACTTTATTTTGCTTTATTTTATTTCTTCCCCTTTGTCATTTCAAAAAGACAATCATATGCGTAAGTCAATAAGACTCCCCCTTAATGTATTACTCCCACTTAATTGTTTACTTCAAAATTATTGTCAAATTTAGCCACATTTCAAAAAGAAAACATGATTAATGTCTCAACCATTTGCAAGGGCTGTTAAGCCCTGAAATGATATGGGATTCCTTTAGGCTCAAGGTGGGATAAATATATATCTATATTAAATTCTCAACCATTTACAAGGGACGTTAATCCCTAAAATGGTATGAGATTCCTTTAGGCTCATAGTGGAATCTGTAAATGTATCTCTAACCAAATGTAAGGGATGTTAATCCCAAATTGGTGTAGAGAATCCAATTAAGAGCAAGATAGAAAAAAATATACATTATACCCATGAATTTTTGTGAGATCCCCCTTCATCTCATACCAAATGTGAGCTTAAAAACACTAAGGTATTTCAAATCATAACCAACTCTAAAATCAAGTGATTTAAGTAAGACTATAAGTCAATTTTTATAAGCAATCTTGTTGCTTGCACTATCTTAAAATTTTCTCTTATTCTACATATCTAACATGATGAACAAATTACAGATTTAATATATCAATGTTGGGTGAAAGCGAATGATTTGATTTACAAATCAACACTTTTGTCAGGCTTATTTTCGATTGACCATGACTTCGACCGGGGTGCCCCTAAATCAAACTTCTTTTCGACCGAGAGGCCGATCTGCAAATTTCCATTTTATACAACTTTATTTTTAGAATGAACCAAGATGTAACATTTCCTTTTATATTAGCATAAATGACCAATCAACCTTATGTATATTTACATCCATTTGGCCGATGATTCATAAGTCATATCCAAATCTATTTCTTCTCATTAAATCCTAATGTTATTTCATCATGCCCATAATGTTTTGCTTTTAGGTCTAGGAGTTGAATTTTATTCATTATTTTTAGTAGGCTCATTTGTGTAATAATTAAATCTTTTCAGATATGACTAAGTCTTGTTGTGTATAACCATCATTTATGTATACTTATAAATAATAGATTCTTCATTTGAAAACCTTTGTGAGACAATATCAATTTTATTTTTACCATCTTTTATTAAGGATATAATTCACATGGAGCCACATAGATTTAATGAGTTCTAGTGAGAAAAAAAAATTAGTTGAAAATAAATCTAACTTTTTCTTGTCTAGGATATACAAATTTCAGATTTACCCAACAATAGTTTAGGTAATGATTCAAAGCAATTTTCTTGTGTGAACAATTTTTTTATGCCATGACTAATTTATTTTTGCAATTAATCTCCATAGTATTAAGAGGTTTACAATTTCCTTTATAAACAATTTTGATGTTTTTTTATGAATCATAACCATAGTTATAGAACTTATGATGTAGCTCTTTGACACATAACACATTTAAAATTTGTACCAACATCACCTATGCCAATAGTTTTACCTTTGAAATTTTCTTTACATGTGAACAATAATTTTACCTTTTCTCCAAGTGTGTGAAAAGCTTCTTATTTCATATGTTTTTTAGAGTAACTTTCATAGACCATCCAAACCTGCAAAGTATGAAAGTTTTGGTCCAATATAGTGGTCCATTTGGTTAGGAGCATTACTATAAATATTTTATCATTTCAACTATTTGGAACAATTTAATATGAAGAGTTTGGTATAGATTTTGATTACCAATTTTAATTGCAAGTTGATAATTATATTCTTAATAAATAGACCTATCAGGACTATTGTCGGTCAAACATATTTTTGATTGAAAAAGTTCTCGATTGAACTATTTGTTGACCAAAAAGATTTGCCAGTAAAACCAATGTGATAGAACTACCTTCCGTTGAGCTTGTCTTTGACCGAAAGAGGTCTCGGTCGAGCATTTTGTCGATCGAGATTAAGTTCTGTGCATTTTTAGTAATTTCAACATTTTTGATATAAATGTATCATGTCATAATTCTTTTTTTTTGTCAGTCAAAAAGCGTGTTACTATAAAGCCAAAACTTTGGGCACGGAGTACCCCATTACATGACAAGGAGCTAGAAAGCTCGACCTATGATCATATACCCCACGCAGGGGGTATTACACAAAACCTAAAGATAACAAGAACCGAGAAGAACAACAAACTAACAAGACAGAACCAATCATTCCTACCAGGAGAATGATCAATTACAACCTACAGATACATGCAATAAGCCCACCCACAAATAGTAACTATAGATTGCAACATAGCATCTACCAGGGGACCCTGCCAGGAACAACATCACCAGCTTCTGATCTTCTCAGGTCGCTAGACCCATCACATTCTACCAACAGAGATCAACTAGGCTAAGAGGTTCAAAGAAACCTTACAATTCTGGCACGGAACCAGCTATCTAATAGGAGCACCCACAAAGTGTGGTCCTATGCCAACAATTTGGGGTTCCAAAAGCCCCCAAACCAAGCACCAGTCTATTGATGTCCTGCAGTAGGAGCAGCAGCCAACTTCTTACGAAGGGGCTGTTCGTCAAACACCTAAGGGGTGTTCCAACACACAGCAAAGGAGGGCGATCAGGAAGATTTAACCCATCACCTTGTTGTAGCCTAGACCAGGAGTAGACTCGGAGCAGCGTGTAGTCGAGCACCTTGAGTGAACCACCCTCGCAGCAGCAGGAACCAGCCACTCTAGAAAAGCGAAGACCAAACAGCTGCTGTAAGCCAGCAACATTTCAACGAACACCATGAAGGTGTTCCTTCTCGCTCAGGCTAGCAGGAGACTGCTTCCGCCAAGGTCTCCACCTGAGTCAGGCACAACAGGGGAGACCTAGGACAGTCCTCAAGCAACCGACAACCGGCACCAATGAGAACCCCCCAAGCACCCGCCCGCTGTCCGATGGAGAGACCACATCGCCAAAAGCGACCTTGTGGCTGATCAACCCCCTGACGACCTGCAGCGCAAGCCCGCGGGAACTAACCAAGGCTCGGTGGAAGCAACCTAGAAAGGGGCCGAAGCACCCCACTGCTCTGTGAAACCAGAGTCGGGGACGGGACGTCGCCGGACGATCGACCTCACACAGCAGACATGCCACTCGACGATACAGACCCACCACCATCATGTCATAATTCTTAGATAACATAATTAAATAATCACAGATATACAAGTTCAATCTTAATTCAGTTGAGATAAGACATTATAAATTTCAAAATGAAGTTTAGGTCAAATCTCAACTATTATCACCAACATTTTTAAGTTGGGGGTTTTGGAACCAAAACTAAATCAACATCTTTTTCTTGTGTGGGCAAGATAATGAATAATGTCTAAGACGTAAACATTAATGACAACAAATAGAATTAATTTCATTAATCTTCTTAGCTAGATTGTCTTTAGACACATATATGACCTTAGTTTTGGGTTTTTGTGTTTTTCTAGTTCTAGAATTTTGATAGTATTTCTCTTTAGGTACATAGCCTAGTCCTGTCCTCCTAATTTGGCCAAATGATTCCTTTAGGATTTTATCAAGAATGTATTTGTTTTTCAAGCTACTAATGTCCATTTACAACTTAGCAATTTCATCCATTCTCTTTTTAATGTATAACTTTGCTTGGTCTAGGTAAGATAAAAAAACTATCTCTGTCTTTTACAATAGCATCATAGTTCGAATGAGTACATAGAATAGGTTGAGTTTGAGTATCATTTATTTTGGCAGTCAATTCAACCTTTTCTTGGGTAAGAAAATTATTGTTAGTATCTAGAGCAAGAAAATTAATATTGCAATCATTAATAGATGATTTCAAAGTAGCTTTTTCATACATAAGACTTTCATTTTCAAAAGTAAGATAATTCAATTTAGCATACAAATCTTCATTAGTTTTTGTAAGCCTTTTTAACTTCTTTTTACAATCAACATATTTATCATGTAATTATTCAATACTAGTGACTAACTCTTCTTTAGATAAATCAAGAAGACTTGCCTCATTTTCTTCTTCATTTTTTATTGTAATGAAACATCTTACCGTGTCTTCTTTGGTCATGAGACATTCCACTTCCTCCTCAGTTTTTCTATCATTACTTGAGTCTTCCCAATCTGCGTTGTAGGCCTTTTCTTTCTTCTTGATAGAAGATTTCTTTCCCTTATTGAATTTGGGACACTCATTTTGTCAATGTCCCTTACCACATTCAAAGCACCTAAGGGAAGAAGAGGAAGAAGTAGAATAATTTTTGTTATTTTTAAACCTTCTATGTTTCTTACCATTTACAATGAATGCATCTTCTTCACTATCTTCTTCACTTATTTCATTACTTTCTTTAGTTGATGCCCTAAAAGAAATGTCCTTCCTTTAAGCCTTCTTGTGTTCATCTTATAATCTTTTTTCTTCTTCAAGAGTTACCTGATGAGTCTCTAGATTGCCAATGAGCTGCTCCATCCTCATTGTGGTGAGATCATTAGCTTCTTCAATGGATGTCACCTTTGGCTTGTATCTTGGAGGCAATGATCTAAGAATTTTAGACAGTTGATCTTATTTACTTATATACTTTCCTAATCCACTTAAATTGTTAACAATGGAAGAAAATTTTGCATACATTTCACTAATAAATTCATTAGGTAGCATAAAAAATTGTTCAAACTTTTGTTTAAGCATATTAATTTTGGTATTTTTAACTTGGGTAGTTCCTTCATGTGTTTTTAATAGTTTATGCCATATATCATAAGCCGTATCACATGAAGATATTCTGTTAAACTCACTTATAGAAATTGAACAATATAATATACTTATCGCTTCTGCATTTAATTGAACTTGTTTTACCATGTTTGGATCCCATGGTGCAAATTCCATCTTTGGAAGTACGTAGGGTGAAGATACCATCCTCCAAAGGTCCAAGATTAGTCCTTCTAAATAAAATTGCATCCTTCTCATCCAATAAGTGTAGTTGCTTCCATTAAAGGGTGGTGTCCGGCTCACGTAAGTTCCTTTAAGGTTGAGGTTGTGATGTACACCGTCCCCCATTCTTTAAGACTTGTTTAGGGCTCCTTGCAGACCTATTCTAATACCAATTGAAAGATCTAGAGGGAGGGGTTGAATATAGATTTTTGATACTTTTAAATATTATTAAAATAATTAAAAACACTTAAAACACTCAACCAAAGTAGGAGGAGGAAACCAGGAAGACACTTCAGTTTAGAGTGGTTCCAACCTTTGAATACAAAGGTTGTCAGTCCACTACCCAATTGTTTTCAATTGGGATTTTGAAAGTGATTTATTTTATTACCTTGCCAGGATGTTACATAAAAAAAATAAACTTACACTTTAAGTAGCCTACACCTTGAAGTAGCCTCACCCCCATTAAAGCAACCTTCTTGAAGTAACTATGAGAAATCCTAGGAGTAGCCTTCACCAACTTGAAGTAGCTCCATCTCCTTGAGATAGCCTTCACCTAGAAGTAGTTCCAAACTCCTTTGAAGCAGTCTTCTTGAAGCAACCTCAAACACATCTTGGAGCATCCTTTGCTTTTGTTGAAGTAGCACCAAGCAACCTCCTTTCAACAACCTGCAACCCTAGGAGTATTCAATGAGAACAAAGTACAATATATAAGAACTAGATTGGAAGAAAGAAAATACTTATCCAATGAAGTACATCGCTTTGATCCTATATAAAGTGTTTAGATCTCCTATCCACTTAAGATGGACACGACTATATGTGGTGGCTAGGAGATTGTAACTATGGGACACAACTCTAGAGCACAATGAAGAAGATGGCAAGTTTATTCTAGCTTTGTTGCTCTCAATAGTGAATGCTCAAGTTTAACTTGGATGTATTGGGTGTCCTAAGGCTTCTGCTATTTATAGGAATGGTTTGCAAGTGTCTAGGGACTAGGGAGTGTCTAGAGTGTTCTTAGTGCTTAACTAGTCATTAGGTCTATATTAGTTGGCTAGCAATTGCTAATTTGTATGTGCTTGAATAGAACAGTCCAGAACCCTACTCAGTCGAAGATTTGGTCGACTGAACTGTGTCTCTGTTGAGGTTCTCTTCGACCGAACCTAGTTTTAAGGAAAAAATGTTTCAACATCTATTTTCAACTCCCAACTACCAACTACCAATCACTCAACAACGGTCACAAGCTTTAGACGAAAGCTTACTCGGTCGAGTTTATTTTTGACCGAAGACTATTTTAGAAATCAATTGTGCAAGTTTTTGAATAGTGCTCTCAAGTTCGTACGAGGTGGTTCTCAGTCGAGAAAAACTTTGACCAAGTGTGTCTCACTTGAAATGTTCTTCGACCAAGGGTGTCCCTATGTTAGACTTTTGAATCACATGCTAAGAGTGTGTTTTAATATGTGTTGGTTACTCTAACTTTGGGGGAAACCTATCTGAGGGTTATAAGTGGGTAGGGAATATCTAACGCTTGATTTACATGATGTCTAAGTAATTGTACATTATATCCTTGTATAAGTGTTTTACATTTGAGTACAATCATGAAGACATATACAATTAAGAACATTTAATCTTCAATTTTGCACTGATCTTCTATTTTCCACTTAGTAGAATCTCCTTATTACTTTCAACCTTGAAATACTAAAATGGAACATTAGACCCACATGTATGAAATATTTATCATCATCAAAACAAAGGGTATGCTAATGTTTAATTTAGCCAACAATTCCCTTTTTGAACATGACAAACATTCCTAAAATATAAGCAAAATATATGAAATGAAAATGAGTTTCATACATGTGATGTACTTGAGATGAATATTTGATCTCAAAAGATGTGTGCTAATACACCTAAAGAGATTTGGAACATGATATCCATCTCTTAAGGCAATGTAGCACCAATTAATGTCAGGCCAATAGATCATTAAAACTAAGATTTTTCTTTATTTATTTCTCCCCATTTGTCATTTCAAAATGATAATCACATGTTTAAGTCAATAAGACCCCCCTTTAATTGATTACTCCCCCTTAATTTTTTACTTCAAAATGAATGTCAAATTTAGCCACATTAAAAAAAATTAATTTCTCAACCATTTGCAGGGGATGTTAAGCCCCGAAATGATATGAGATTCTTTAGGCTCATGGTGGGATAAATATATCTTTATATTAATTTCTCAAAATTTACAAGGGATGTTGAGCCCTGAAATGGTATGAGATTCCTTTAGTCTCATATTGGAGTCAGTAAATAAATCTCTAACCAAATATAAGGGATGTGAAACCCAAATTGATTTAGAGAATCCAATTAAGAGAATGATAAAAAAATACATTATATCCATGAATTTTGGTGAGACCCCCTTCATCTAATAATAAAAGCGAGCTTAAAAATACTAAGGTATTTCAAATCATAACCAGCTTTAACAAGTGATTAAGTAAGACTATAAGTAAATATTTGTAAGCAATCTTGTTTCTTGCACTATCTTAATTTTTTTTCTTATTCTAAGTATTTAACATGATGAAAAAATTACATATTTAATATATCAATGGTGGGTGCAAGTGAATGATTTGATTTACAAATAAAAACTTTTGTTAAGCTTATTTTCGGTCGACCATGACTTCGACCGGGGTGCCCCTCGATCGAACTTCTTTTTGACTAAGAGGCTGATATGCAAACTTCCATTTTTATGTAACTTTATTTTTAGAATGAACCAAGATGTAACATTTTCTTTTATATTAGCAAAAATGACAAATCCTCCTTATACATATTTGAAACCATTTGGCCAATGATTCATAAGTCATATCTAAATCTATTTCTTCACATTAAATCCTAATGTTATTTCATCATGCCCATAATGTTTTGATTTTAGGTCTAGGAGTTGAATCGTATTCATTGTTTAGTAGGCTCATTTGTCCAATAGTTAAATCTTTTCATATATGACTAAGTCTTGTTACGTATAACCATCACTTATGTATACTTATAAATCTTAGATTCTTCGTTTGAAAGCATTTTTGCGACAAGATAAATTTTATCTTTACCATCTTTTGTTAAGGATAGAATTCACATGGAGCCACATAGATTAAATGAGTTCTAGTGAGCAAAAAATTTTAGTTGAAAAGAAATCTAATTTTTGCTTTTCTAGGATACAAGTTTCAGATTTATCACAAAAAAAATTAGGTAATGATTCAAAGCAATTTTCTTGTGTGAACAATCTTTTTATGCCATGACCAATTTATTTTTACAATTAATGTCCATAGTGTTAAGAGGTTTACAATTTCCTTTATAAATAACTTTGATATTTTTCTATGAATCATAACCAAAGTTATAGCACTTATGATTTAGTTCTTTGACACATAACACATTTAAAATTTGTACCAACATCACTTATCCCAATAGTTTTACCTTTGAAATTTTCTTCACATGTGAACAATAATTTTACCTTTTCTCTAAGTGTGTGAAAATCCTCTTGTTTCATATGTTTTTTAGAGTAACTTTCATAGAGCATTCAAACTTGCAAAGTATGAAAGTTTTGGTCCCATATAGTTGTCCATTTAATTAGGAGCATTATTATAAATATTTTGTCATTTCAACTATTTGGAACAATTTAGTATGAATAGTTCAGTAAAGATTTGGGTCACAAATTTTAATTGCAAGATGATAATTATATTCTTAATAAACATACATGTCAGGACTATTGTCGGTCGAATATTTTTGACCAAAAAAGTTCTCAGTCAAACTATTTGTTGACTGAAAATATTTGCCAGTAAAACCAATTTTGACAGAACTACGTTTGGTTGAGCTTGTCTTCGACCAGAAGAGGCCTCGGTCGAGCATCTTTTCAACCTAGATTAAGTTTTGTGCATTTTTCATAATTTCAACATTTCTAATGTAAACATATAATGTCATAATTCTTAGATAACACAATTAAGTAATCAAGGATATACAAGTTCAAGCTTAATTTAGTTGAGACAAGACATTATAAATTCCAAAGTGAAGTTTAGGTCAAATCTCAACTATTATCACCAACATTTTTAAGTTGGGGGTTATGGAACCCAAACTAAGTTAACATCCTTTTTCTTGTATGGGCAAGAGAATGAATAATGTCCAAGATGTAAATAGTAATGACAACTAATAGAATCAACTTTATTTCTCTTAGCTAGATTGTCTTTAGGCACATATATGACCTTGGTTTTGGGTTTTTGTGATTTTCTAGTTCTAGACTTTTGGTAGGATTTCTCTTTAGGTACATAGCCTAGTCCTCTCCTCCCAATTTGGCCAGATCAGTCCTTTAGGATTTTATCAAGAATGTCTTTGTTTTTCAAGCTACTAATGTCCTTTTGCAACGTAGCAATTTCATCCATTCTCTTTTTAATGTCTAACTTTGCTTGGTCTAGATTAGATAAAAAAATATCTCTTTCTTTGACAATTGCATCATAATCCGAATGAGTATATAGAATAGGTTGAGTTTGAATATCATTTATCTTGGCAAGAAGTTCAATCATTTCTTGGCAAAGAAAATTATTGTTAGTTTCTTGAGCAAGCAACTTAATATTGCAATCTTTAACAGATGATTTTAAAGTAGCTTTTTCAGACATAATACTTTCCTTTTCAAAAGTAAGATCATTAAATTTAGCATAGAAATCTTCATTAGTTTTTGAATTTTTGTAAGCCTTTTTAATTTCTTTTTACAATCAACGTATTTATCATGTAATTCTTCAATACTAGTGACTAACTCTTCTTTAGATAAATAAAAAAGACTTATCTCATTTTCTTCTTAATTTGTTATTGCAATGAAACATCTTACCGTGTCTTCTATGGTCATAAGACATTCTGCTTCCTCCTCACTTTTGGTATAATCGCTTGAGTCATCCCAAGCTGCTTTGTAGGCCTTTTCTTTCTTCTTGAGAGAAGATTTCTTTCCCTTCTTGACTTTGGGACACTCATTTTTTAAATGTCCCTTCTTACCACATTCAAAGCACCTAAGGGAAGAAGAGGAAGCAACATATGAATTTTTGTTAGTTTTAAACCTTCTATATTTCTTACCATTTACAATGAGTGCCTCTTCTTCACTATCTTCTTCACTTATTTCATACTTTCTTTAGTTGATACCCTAAAAGCAATGTCTTCTTGTGTTCGACTTCTAATGTTTTTTCTTCTTCAAATGTTACCTCATGAATCTCTAGATTGATAGAGTTGCTCCATCCTCATTGTGGTGAGATCATTAGCTTCTTCAATGGTTGTCACCTTTGGCTTGTATCTTGGAGGCAATGATCTAAGAATTTTGGACACTTGATCTTCTTTACTTATATACTTGCCTAATGCACTTAAACTGTTTATAATGGAATAAAATCTTGCATACATTTCACTAATAGATTCATTAGGAAGCATACAAAATTATTCAAACTTTTGTTTAAGCATATTAATTTGGGTGTTTTTAACTTGGGTAGTTCTTTCATGAGTTATTGATAGTTTATGCCATATATCATAAGTCGTATCACAGGAAGATATTCTATTAAACTCACTTACAAAAATTGAATAATATAATATGCTTATGGCTTTTGCATTTAATTAAACTTGTTTTATCGTGTTTGGATCTCATGTTGCATATTCTGTCGTTGGAAGTACATAGGGTGCAGCTACCATCCTCCAAAGGTCCAATCTTATTCCTTGGAAATAAAATTGCATCCTTCTCTTCCAATAAGTGTAGTTTCTTCCATCAAAAGTTGGTGGCTTACTCACGTAAGTTCCTTCAAGGTTGAGGTTGTGCAGTACACCATCCCCCATTCTTTAAGACCTATTTAGGGCTCCTTGAAGACCTTCTCTAATACCAATTGAAATATCTAGAGGGGGGGTGAATAAAGCTTTTTGATACTTTTAAAGATAATTAAATAATTTAAAACACTTAAAACACTCAACCAAAGAAGGAGGAGGAAACAAGGAAGACACTTCGATTTAGAGTGGTTCCAACCTTTGAATACAAAGGTTGTCAGTCCACTACCCAATTGTTTGCAATTGGGATTTTGACAATGATTTATTTTATTACCTCGAAGCAATAAGAATTGAACGGATCAAGCAAGTTCAAATTGATGTAGCATAAAACCTATTAGACTAAAAGTGCCATGAAGAGTAACAAAATGTTATATAAATTACAATCACCTTCCACTTGAAGTAGCCTTCACCTTGAAGTAGCGTCAACCCCCTTGAAGCAACCTTTTTGAAGTAACCATGAGCAATCCTTGGAGCAGCCTTCACCACCTTGAAGTAGCTCCAACTCCTTGAGATAGCCTTCACCTAGAAGTATCTCTAACCTCCTTTGAAGCATCCTTCTTGAAGTAACCTCAAACACACATTGGAGCAGCCTTCACTTTTGTTGAAGTAGCACCAAGCAACCTCCTTTCAACATCCTCTAACCCTAGGAGTAGTCACGGAGAACAAAGTACAATATAGAAGAAACAGATTGGAAGTAAGAAAATATTTATGCAATGAAGTACAATGCTTTAACCCTATGTCAAGCGTTTAGATCTCCTATCCACTTAAGATGGACGTGGCTATATGTGGTGGCCAGGCGATTGTAACTATAAGACACAACTCTAGAGAACACGAAAGAAGATGAAAAGTGTATTCTAGCTTTGTTGCTCTCAATAGTGAATGCTCAAGTGTAGCTTGGATGTCTTGGATGTCCTCAGGCTTCTCCTATTTATAGGAATGGTTTTCAAGTGTTTAGGGACGCTCTAGGGAGTGTCTAGAGTGTTCTTAGTGCTTAACTAGCTGTTCGGTATACATTAGTTGGCTGGAAATTGCTAATTTGTTTGTGCTTGAAAAGAATAGTCCAAAACCATGCTCAGTCTTCAATTTGATCGACCGAACTATGTCTCGGTTGAGGTTTTCTTTGAACGAACTTGGGTTTAAGGAAAAAGTGTTGCAACGTCTATTTTCAACTCCCAACTACCAACCACTCAGTCTAGCAGTCACAAGATTTAGACTGAAGCTTACTCGACCGAGTTTATTTTTGACTAAAGACTATTTTAGAGCACAATTGTTTAAGTTGTTGAATAGTCCTCACAAGTTCGGCCGAGGTGGTTATCGGTTGAGAAAAAACTTTGACTGTATGTGTCTCAGTTGACAAGTTCTTCGACTGAGGGTGTCCCTGTGTTAGACTTTTGAATCACCTACTAAGTGTGTGTTTCAATGTGTGTTGGTGACTCTAACTTTGGGGGAAATCTATCTGAGAGTTATAAGTGGGTGGGGGAGATCTAACACTTGATTTACATGATATCTAAGTAATTGTACATTATATCCTTATACAAGTGTTTTACATTTGAGTACAATCATGAACACATATACAATTAAGTAGATTTGATCTTTAGTTTTGCACTGATCTTCTATTTTCCACTTAGTATAATCTCCTTATTACTTTGAACCATGAAATACTCAAATAGCACATTAGACCCACAAGTATGAAATGTTTTCCATCATCAAAACAAAGGGTATGCTAATGTACAATTTAGCTAACAAACCAGTCATTTGGTGAGCCGAGTCGATCAGTTCACTATGTGAACCTGTTAGTTTGCTCCCTAGTTCAGGAAGATCTCAACCAATTCAATATCCAATAAACTGACACCCCAACTACTCGGTTCAACACTTTTACCAGTCGGTTGGGAGTCCATTCATCTAATTTTTTGCTTAAAATGAATATCTAAATACTTTAGTAATCAATTCAATTATCATTCATGATTAAACTCCTCTTCTAGGTGAATTCCTTTGTGTGTGACCCTATAGGTCCCATATCACGTTGGCAGTGAATGTTCATAACTAGTTTATGACATCAAAAGCAAAGAGTGGTACCTAGTCTCACACATCAGTGCTACCCAAGGGAATGGAAAGTTGGAGCACAACTTCAACTTACCAACTGTGTAAGGTGTTATAGTGATTGTCTAATTCATTTGTCTCTGATATCTGGAATGAACTTGAGGAATGGAATCATCATCCTCTTCAATATTTAATCCATGTTACTTGAACCTAGAGGAGATTGTCTAAGATAAATCTGACCTCAATATCATATATTGATTCAGACACATGTGCATGCATTTCTCAGTCTTTCTTATCAAGTGGCCATGATATCAAACTCCATTAGGAGGGACAAATCCCATCTACATCACTCATAGGAAATCCCCATGTGTCATACTACCCAGTCATCACTGCTATGTCAATACTTATTTAGTGTTAAATTTCATGATGTCAAAGTATACCCAATGACATGTGATGAGTGTGGTGACTTCAGGTCTAAGAATCACAATCAATACCTTCACTATGAGAGATGACTATGACTGCCAATTATGGTTTTCATGTGTCACACTCAAGTTGGGTCTATCCAATAGACTATTCTCTAACATGTATCTATGTTCTTGGTTTGATATTCCATATCATGACTGATGAGATTTTGTCATCAACCATCACACACTTTGGTCTTAAGTGTTACTGTTGTCTATTTACTTTCCATAATAATAACCAACTAGGGACATATTAAGAATGTATGTACTCTTAACATCCATATGATCTTATTTCTCAAGTACATAAATGAAGACATACGTTGTTGAGTAATATCATTTCTAAGACATTCATTATGTTTCCTAATTATCTCATAACTAAGTAAAACATAATGAATTGGAGGTTTGCCTTTATCATTACTATTAATCAAATACTTTATGATGTATGCCATGTTATGGCTCTCTGAGCATACATACCAAAATCTATTTCTAGCATGACATGCTAACCAAAACCATCATCCCGTAACAAAATATCTACCCAACGTTCAACAAAAAAAGAGAAATCACTAGATTCCTTTACATGCATTCACTAACCTGAGTAGGATGCTCATCATGGAGATCACATATCATGTACATCATCTTAGGATTTTGGGACATCTCCCTCACCTATATAGCAAACAACATATATTGAATTGCCTCTTTCTCTAGGGTTAGATCTTTTCATAGGAAATTAACGTTCAACATAATCAACAGATCCACACACTAATCGATTCAACTCATATACCTAGATGTAGTTTAGCTAGGGACTGATCGTCACATATTTCATCATTTTATTGATTGTCGGGGGAAACCCACCCCCTAGGCGGAGGCCCAGATAGCACATATTTCATCATTCATGTATCTTTTTCAACATTTCACATATATTTTGGAGGTTAGGTACTCTGACCTTCTCCCATGTCGTGTTGACTCATATCAAAAGTTCACCCTATTCATATGTCCCATGCTACATGTCATCCTTTGTAAAGAGGTTGAGAACATGTTGGTCCTGAAGCATATCTCACTATCCATATCAAAATATATACAATACTAGGCACAAGCAAGCATGCCAACCCACTGGCTATGTTTAACACATCTACTAAGTCACATGTACCGTACAAATTTCTAAGTTTATCTAGGGATGCATGGTCAAAACCCATTCCGTATCTTCATGCATACTTGAATCATCCTACATCAGACATAGGTCAACATGAAGAAAACATCAACATTGATATCATTATCAACAACATCATCGTCATCGTTGTCATCATCATCATCATCACCATCATCATCATAGGTCATCTAGTCTACTACTAGTAAAACCTTTATCATGGCTCTAGACAACTCTAGAAACTACAACTATCAACTAAACACTCTCCTCTAGACTTGAAGTTACATCTCTTTCTCTTAGGTTACATGGACACTCACTTCCTTTCTGCATGTGGTAACATCTTCATATGTACATATACTAATACTTGAAATAGGTTTTCTCCAATGTTGAAACGGTGATGAAAACCGCCATATTCCATTCGAATTAAACCAAAACCAAAATGATATACCCCACTCATTAGGAAGTCTCGTACCATGACACCTAGAAAACTAGCAAGAACATGGTGCACACTTGTGTAGTTACCTTAATCACATGTCACGAACATATGTCTAGGGTTGTAATAAGGTCTCCCTTTTTTTCTCACCCTCCTAAACCTACAACCCATACTACACAACAAAAGGGGGGAGAAAAGAAAGGATTCTAGTGATTACACAAGTCTACACCTAGTTTTGGAACATCTAGGTTCTAACCTAGAAGCTAAGTCAACATAGTCCATGAAGGACATCATATTAAGTTTCTAAGGTTGAGATGTAAGGTGAGTTTAGTTTATGTTTCATGTGAGCAATGTTGGGTGTAGTTATTGTTCATGCTTTGATACCTCTATCATGGAAGTGTTTATTACTGAAATCCAAACTCCAAATGACTACAAAGTCAATGGTGAAAGAACCTAGGCATTTGTACTTAGCATAGTATTATCAAAGTCCGAATGCGGAAGCGTAAATATTAGCATACATGAACAAATAATAAGATAAAATCACCAATCATAATCTCATAATTCAACAAATATTATTAAGAAACATTCATTTATTACAAGATTTCAATTATAAGTTGAGAGTCAGATTTCCATAAGTCTGCTCATGTACACTAGGGATCTTATAATAAGCACTCCTGACATAGCTCAACAATCCCATAAACTTCTAGCCATCTCTAAACCTATAAAATATGTGAAACAATGTGGGTCAAGACACGTACAGGGATAAAAGATACATATACATAAGCATTGCATAATTCAAAATGAGTTGCAAAAGTAGGCGAACAATAATAAATGAGGTAAGTATTTAGCAAAATGAAAGCATGTGTTTTATATCATTTTACACTAATTATACCAACAACATCATATATGATAAGGCCTTTGACTACCTCCCATTAGAAGCGTCCATAAGGGTGCTCAAGATTAGTGAACCCTTTTGTCGACATGGTTCACACTATCTTGACAACTCAAGTAGGATGCTCAACCTCGTATACTTACCTCTAGAGTACATGCAGGTGCACACAGCTTGTACAATGGAGTTTCTATATTATGTTTGCAAGTTATAAGAAAATGGCACGGGAATAACATTGAGTACAATACTAGAGTACTACATGGCAATATTTAAGCATGTACACAAACATACATATATCATATTTCAAGCAAGAAATCCATAGTCATATAATTATTAAATCCCTTACCTAATTTTAGAGGCTTCATAACCTATCCTTGACCATCTAATCTCAAGAAACACCTAGTTAACCACAATATACATACACACATTAGATTCTCATCATTAACCCTAATTAGCTTCATTTTAGGGTTTTAGCTTAGTTAGGTTCCAAATTGCTTATTAATACATTTGACAATCTTTTACTGATTTAGATTCCATCATAAGGGTGTGGTTTGAGTTTCATGTCATTTTTATGTTCCATTCATATCATACAATCATTTCATGGTTCAAGTCATTTACTTGCATATTAGGGTCAAAGGACTTATAATAGGGGAAACACGAAAATGATCCATCAATTCAAGAGATTTTGACAACACATTAGACTATATCAGTGAGATTAGACACATACGAAACATATTAAAAGTTGGGTGGATTCCCCCTATCGTCTAAGCATAATTATTCAAACTTGGTATGAACACCTCAACATTCGTGCAAACATCAACTTAGCTCATATGCCAACAAGGTTCAACATGTGACTTACGTGAGTCATCCATATTAGAAAAAATCACAAACATTATGTGTATCCTTATTTGAGAGGGGAGACCATAAGAAAAGGATTCATAACAATTATAGTGCACAAGAACACCATTCAAGCCATATAGGTCACAATAAGCATTTAAGGACAAAAAAGGGTCACATACACCATCATATCAATACATAGTGTGAATATTGGGCATTAGGATCTATACACATCATCAAATGATTGATTTCAAGAATAGAATGACATTTAATGCACAATATAGGTCAAGCACATCATTTTCTTGAAGCCATAATCAACATTCACATATTAGGGGTACATATGTGCATTTAGGCCCATATAGTGACAAGGAGTTTATTTAGAATCATATAGAAGCATAAGGTTACTAACTTTCAAGGTTAGGGGAGTCTGGATGTCATTAGAAATAAGATTAGAAATATAGGCCAAATTCCATCAAAAAGTCCCAAAGAAGTCACATATGTGCAATTATGTGCAATAAGGGTGATTAGGAGCCTCATGTAGTTCAAATGTGCATAAAAATATAGATTAGATGAGAAAGAGAGTAAAAATGCACTAATGATTAAGTTGTATCATAAGGATGCATTAAATGTGGCCAACATAGAAAAAGATCTCACTTTTACCAAAATAGAGAAATAGTAAGGGGTTTCAGGGTTTGGAAACATGCTTAACTTGTAGATATTTCAAATTGATCAGATTGGTATATTTATTGTGTAAATTGGGAAAGGGATTCAAGAGTTATGCCTTTTTGAAATATCTTGATTAAAAACTATACAACAAGAGGGGGGGTTACCATATGTCATTCGGTCTCTTAGGGTCGTGGATCTTGGAGAAAACACTCTAAATAGAGGCACACCTCCCTACTACCCAATGCAGACACTGCACCTGCTTGCTATTGCCGCCCATCCCTAGCCTATAGAAGGTGCGGCTATGGGTCACCCAAGCATGCCACTTGTCTGGATCCCACGATCCCTCATCGTGGATCACTGTTCCCAAGTGGTCGACAACTGTGAAGGAGTGGTCGTTGTGGGTGATGCATCTGGAACCTTCGCCCTGGATCCCGCAGCCGATGCACATCCTCTCGACTCACCCCATCTGCAATGCAAACCTTTAACCTTATGATAACATGGTTTCTAGATCCATTTAGAAAAGGGTGAGAAGTCCTCAAATCTCCTCATGAAGTAGTCACCTATCATCCACTTGGAGTCATGAACTCGGCACCGACCTCAGACTTTGCCCTGGTGGCCTAGGGCAAGAAGCCCCAAACCTATAAGTGGTTGCGCGACAAGAGAAGGGTGGAGAAGGCAGGGATCTAGGGTGCGAGAGAAGAGTAAAATAGAGGAAAAGAAGAAGAGTGAAGAAACAAAGCATTTTATTTGGGAAAAAAGCAGTGATGGAGGGCGCCAATTGGAGGAAGAAAGAAGGGAGCAACACTCCTTGCACCAGCGTTTGGTACAAAGCTAGGTGATGACTCCAAGGCCATTGGACCATGATCCAACGGTCCAGGCTGGTCACATATGAGATGAGTAGTGTATAGGTCGTGTGACAATTGGGCCCAATTAAGCTCAAAGCCGTGAAAAATCAATTCAAATCATGTGAAATCTGCACCAAAATGAAAAGGCCATAATTTGGGCTATAAAGGTTGGATTGAGGTTATTTTTGCATCGTTGGAAAGATAATGGAATCTTGTATCTTATAAAATATATTATAGAATAAAATGATCATCTCAATCATGTTGAATTTCAATTTTAAAGTGGTGAATCAATAAAGAATGAAACATAGATGGAAAGGACAAATTAAAGGCACAAAACGAAATTATGTCATTGATGTGATAAAATTTGAGCATCACTACACATCAATTATTGAATTAATATCTATTTAAGTGGGTTGATTCAAAATATAGAGAGAAATAGTACATGAGCAAAGTGAGGAAAGTCAGTTTATCACAATTATCTTTTTATTGTTCATATATGTAACTCTACTACCTCGATCCCTCAATTTCTTTCCTTTATTATTCAAGATACATAAGTGATACTTGATTTTACTAAAAAATTATAAAGATAGATTATAATTTCGTATTTGGGTTACTCAATGTTTATCATTCCTCTATCCATGCATTGAATATCATGTGTACAAGTTTAATGTTTCATCAGAACTGAAGTTAACAATTATATAAAAAAACAAAATGACCAAAATCCACAAACATAGCCAAATGATTTCTAGATGACATCTATATCACAAAGTGTCAAATACAATTAAGAAAGAGGAGATATACACATAAAATACCTACATAATGTAATTACATATCTTTGATAATATAGATTCTTACTCACTTGATTAGTTGCAAATAGTCATCAATAATGTAAGGACTAACATTATCGTAGACATTTGGCTCCATAGAGGTTTTAGTATATTTAGGCTCAAATCATGCCTGATGACTAACATGGTATTTTCAATTGGATTTAGAAGTTTTGGAAGGTCTCTAATTTAGTTTAATATATATGACAATTTTTTGGAATATATATAGAATATAAAACATCTCGTTAGTTATAATGCTAAAAATATTATATTGAAAATACATCTAGATTATAATCTATTGTCGTATTCTACATATTATTTGCATTATGGTGGTATTTAATGGGAAATTGTGTCAAACATATGCTCAATATTTCATTTTATGCATCCAAAATAATCCTATTAGTGTTAAATGGTTTCCTCTAAAACATATCATCGATAAATTTGAAATAGTATCATATTATACCTAATTTTATAATTGTATGGGCATTGTGGGGGTAATTTTAAGAACACTTGAGTCCCTTATCATTTTCTGTTAAATTGTGTTATGGGAACTTAAACTATAAAAGACGTTTTATAGGTTACTTGGGCCAACGAATCTAAAATCAAGTGGTTCAATATGGGTCATGTAGTATAGATGGTGGGTACACTCCTCATTTTAGATGAGTAGGAATTGGGCCGACCCTAAATCTTGGGTGTCTCATTAGGTTGGGCTTATGTGGCTCTATAAGACTATAACAATCCACCCTCTCCTCCTCTCTTGTAGTCTTCTTCCCCGTACTCTTCTTTTGAGAACCATAGAGTCGTCACATTTTAGAGCTTCTGTGAGGAACCACATGGCTTCTATGATTTATCACCGCCTAAATATCAAGTCTTAGGTTCCCCGGAGTCCTTCCGCACTCAACCATCATAAAGTCTTGATTACAAATGCCTAGATCATGAAGGTTGTGAGATTATTGGAGAACCACCTTCACATTTGGATAAGGAAAAGGGAAACACATTCTGTAATGCTTCACCTCTAGGTGGATGGTCTATGAAGCCTTACAAGGCATATGTGAATCATTTCCACTCTCCTATTTTTCTTGACATTGGCTTCCACTTTTTCGGTCGACCTACCTAAGACTTACCCATATGGTGGGTTTAGGGGACATGGGAACAACCACAATACCATTATAGGATAGCCAACACTCTTTTTCATTGTATAAGGAAAAATTTCCTCTATTCCACTCCCTTTAGAGCCCCTTATGCTCCTAGTTACTCCCTCGACCATTGACAAGCAAGTATTTTTGCAGAAGCAACATTGAGACATTTTTTGGTCCCCTTCATCTCTCCTGTATTTATTCAAAGTAAGGGATTTATTGATTTGTCTTAAGGATCCACATTAATTAGGTGACTTCACATCTTTCTTGACCCAGGCTCAAGGTCGTGTTGGCAACTATAGATAAAAATGCAATACTACCCCATGAATCTATTCTATTTGATGGTGGACCCAATGACTTCCATGGACGGCTAGATGAAGCATCCAATTCACTGATCGATGACCTCATAGGTATGTAGGACACAAAGGCTGACAATATGTTTCATTGTCAATTGAAAATGCATCAACTATGTGAAAATTTTATAATGGAACCTAGGTCAATTACATATATACAATCCATGGTTCCAAAAACTTATACAAAGTAATTATTCCATCTTAAAACCCCATATATCTTTTGATAGAAAGTTTCAAACTTCATGACATTTTAAACATAGATTTCTTAAAATATAGTCTCTCTTATGATAAATCTTGAGATCAAAACTCCAATAATTGGTTGTAGAACTCAAAATTTCAAAGAAGAATCTAATCAACATTTTCCAAACCACACATAATTATCCATTTATCTTCAATATTGATCAAACAAGCCTATTCCACTTGTTATAGTTATATTAAATGTCATAAATACCTATCAAGTCATATGAATATGAGGATTTTTTTGGTCGGTAAAAAAATCCTGTTACTGAAAAATTTGGTGCCCAAAACTTTGGGTACAAAAGAGTTTGCGCCCCCATTACAGACCTGGATGAAGATATCCAAATAACTAGAGAAAACAATCTAAACACAAGCTACACAGTAGCCATCTACCTTGTTAAAAGAAGAAAACAAACCTGCAATACTAACTCAAGAGATAAAAGATAAACTAAAAAGACTATCCAAACTACACCTGCCAACACTGGAAATAGACTCATCCTCTAAAATTGTGGCAACATGGGCAGTCAAAACATCACTTCAGTAGCCTGGGAATCTCAGGAGAAATATAGCAGGAAACTCCACTGCTATCATCCAGGTCTTCGAGTTTCTGGCAAGCAAAGGAAACCGCCAAGAGGACCTACACAACATTGGATCCTTTAGAACAGAATGACTCATCTAGCTCATCAATCACACACTGGCCATTATCCTCATTCTTTGAAGATGTATGGACTAATACGCCAAGTAAGACAGCCTAAACCACTGAAGCTAATGTCCAAGGTTCACCTGGTTATTTCATTATGCAAGAACCAGAGACCAAGCAGTGCATGTTGCTGTTTGCACAGAAGAACCACCACAAGCACTCGAAGGGTGAAACACCAACTACATCTGCAGCTGAGGCATTGCCATTTTCTGGAATCTAGAACTAGGTGCCTGACTTGTTCAGCTAGAGCATACCATCTATACCCCTACCTATCACTGACAAAATTACCACACCTAGAAATTTGTGACAGAAAGAGGATATCTGGCATCCACAACCTCCCAAGCTGAACCTCCTTGAGTACGTTTTAGAAAACAAGACTACCTTTGATCTAAGCAAGGAAAACACACGACCAAGTTGCCCAGGTCATGTCGAATCTGCCATTCAGGAGCAGAAGACTGCTCCACACACCAGGCAAAGATCTAAAGTCATGAAGCACAGTAGAGTAGATCGTGGGATCTAGATCTGTATACTTAGTGGCATAACAACAAATACCTGTGAGGTGTCCCAACAAGAGCATCGTTGGGTGGCTAAACAGCAGCAAATGTGACGGTTGGAGATGGCTGCCTAATGTGTCTTCAGTTTTTTCTGCCCACCATTACCCACTCACTAACACTAGGTGGACCTGGTGCAAACACCGCCACAAGTAGTCTGTTTGTAAATCTTGATGTCGAGGACTACATCAAGACGACCACCTTGTAGGACCTGCTTTGCTGATGTCAGATTTTCATGGCCACCTGGACCCAGCCTCCGGATTGGGGAAAGGAGGAAGAAGGGTAGGAGGATAGAAGGACATGGTCGACACTTGCCTAAGCAACTGGGCAGGATAAATCGCATGTGATCCATGGACACTGGATGAGGGTGCGGATCCTCTCCCACTAATCTCCATTTAACTAGTTGGGAATCGATTAATCAACTTGTCATGTCTTCCACAACCAGATCCAGTTTTGCTTGGGATCCTCCTGGCCCGCGTGCCATCCTCTATCCCTGCCACCTTTTCCTAACCGGCGATGATGATAACACCAGCCTTTGATGAAAGGAGGAAGGTGGGACGGAAGGTCCCCTCATCACCCCGCTGCATCTGAGCTTTGCAGAGGCCAGGGACGGGGAGAAAAGCAAACCCAAACACCAGTGAGCCTCAACCAGAATTGAAGATGCCTCCAAAAGAACAAGCACCACTGAAGATCCTAACCACGCGATCTGTGGAAAGTGGCGTTGCTAGGGTTCAGAACCCCACAAGAGACCAGGCGAGGGCTCCACCAAGGATGAACGAAGAACAGAGGGTGAGGAAAGGGCCTAGGGGGAAGGGGCGGCACACATCGACATCCGAAAGCCCCCTCCCCCCAAGTCGATGGCCGTCATGCAGGGGAAGACCTAGGCGATCACACTGCTCAAGGAATTTTTGTTTAATTAAAACAAACCATTGCGATGGTCTCGGTGGATGGTCACACAATGTGATTTCTGCCCAGTGCTCTGAATATGAGGATTTTGAAGTACTTACACCCATATTTAGTTCAAAATCATTAGCAACATTTATAAATCACCGTGAAGTATTCCATGATTTTAATTAATTGATCTCATATTAAATTAGACATATATGTATCATCAACACTTTAATTTGGGATTTGTCATCTTGTAATTATTTTTTAATATTAAAGTCATAATGGGTACTAAAAACTCTAAATTTGAGGGTCCATAATTCATCCAACCTTATATGTATGTATATTACACACAAGGCCCGTAGGCCCGTAGGCAACATGGAAAGAGAAGTACACACACATATATATATGTATGTATATTTGTATATGTATATATATGTGTATACTTATATATATATATATATGAAGAAGTACAAATGATAGTTTCTCCAAAGTACTACAAATATATGGAGAACATGTCATAAAATTTGAAAATATTCCCATCCCTCCTTAAATGTTAAAGAATCATCAACCCTTTTACATCAATGATGAGACAAAAATGAGTAGACGCAACTCATGCCCTAAGTCTTACAATGTCAAAATTGGGGTACATCTTCCTCAACACATTAAAATTCAACTCATAGAGCTCCTATGCAACTAAAAAATGTGTTCACCTAGAGCTATTTTGATGTCCCACAATTGGATGAGAATTTCAAAATACATTTCCTATCGATCATGTGTTGCATAGGCCCAGTCAAATAGAAATCAAGATGGCTATGGCCAATTCGAGCCTAAACACCAAAGAAGAGGTTTATAAGAACGACATTGATAGCTTATTATAGTTGATCAATTGTCCTACATGGCTTGGTAATATAGTTCTAGTACTTAATAAGGATGGGAAAGTATGTACATTTGTGAACTACTGCAAAATGATTAAAGCATCTAAAGAAGATAACCTTCCACTAGCGCACAATAATTTATTCATTGACAATATGACCAACCACACCATCCTAAGATTTGTGTATGGATTTGACGCTTATAACTAAATCAAGATAGCTAAGGAAGACAAAGAGAATACTATCTTCATGGTAAAATGTGGATTGTTTCACTACCGACTTATTACTTTTAGCCTAAAAATGTCACATCCACCTACAAAGAGTGATGGTTGCACCCTTCCATTACACGATACACAAATAAGTGGAGGTCTACACAACCCATATAATTATTGATTTAAAAAAGCCTAAGGACCACATCATTCTACTAGACACTACAAAAAAGGATGTTCTAGTGAGGGACTATCAGGAAGTACAAGATATATCCAAACCAAACCAAGTGACTATCAAGCTACCCACTAATAGATGACCCGCCTGACCTACACTCAGAATGTATCTTCCCAAGTCCTGGAAAAACTATTTGCACAATTCAAAGTAGTGAACTTGATCCAACAACCACTTTTGCTGCCATCCAACCAGAATCACTGTCATCATTTCCTCAATATAGCCTGGAAGGGCCTGATTTTGATAATGTTTAAGTAATAGCTGTAATTAAATGATGTAAAATAGTATGTTGGATGTTTGATTGAAATTGTAATGGATTTTTGTTATTAATTGGGACAAGTTAAGTAATATTGTCTTTTAACGTTTAGCATTTAGGGTGTTAATGGTGTCAAGAACTTACTATATTTGTAGATATTTACATCACTTTAACTATATATCCGTATTAAATGGTTATGGTGCAGATATAGTCTCCATTTATGAAATCCAGGTCGTATCTGCAAATATGGTTTTATTAAGAAATTCATAACTAAAAGTTGCACCACAATGACTATTAGTTCAACTCATTGTGCATATGTATGAAGTCCTATAATTGTAGGAACATCATTGGGTGTTTGTCAATATTCGTGTTGTTCCATCATTTGGTACAATATACAATATTAACTTGGAATGCATATTTTACAGATTGGGATACAAAATGTTATTATTCAAGATTGTCATGCTGGAACTATATTTTACGATATGTTGTATGATTAACTAAGAGTTTTCATTGTGCAGATACAACTTTTAAATTTTGAACATCATGGTGGTTGTGATGTACAATTTCTCATAGTGGTGTAGTTACAATTTTGGCAATAAGTTCACCCGGCCAAAATATTTTCCATCCTTAGTATCATATAAATGCAATCATATATAATTGGCCTTCATTTAGTACTTTTATACCAAGATCAATCGATTATCATTTAGCTAATTTTTTTTACTTTGTTTTGGTCACTACTACTTATATGACTTCACTTGACAACCTAGAATTTTTTTCCGAGTGAATAAAAATTAAATAGGCCAAAGGTTGGTTGGGTAACTAACAAGCCAAGTCTGTTTTGACTATCAAATTACATGTTTAGTTTGAAGTAACAATGGCTCCCCCGTAACAACACCCCTACCCATAATAATACAACTTAAATCATAATACCTACTTTCACATTTCTGATCTATATATTTATTAGAATGAAAAGTATATCGAGTGCCCCATACACATTTGGATCCGGATTCCTTCCCTGCTTTGTTAACAT
Source organism: Alisma plantago-aquatica (assembly GCA_963693085.1). NCBI lineage: Eukaryota > Viridiplantae > Streptophyta > Magnoliopsida > Alismatales > Alismataceae > Alisma > Alisma plantago-aquatica. The sequence continues at coordinate 835,152,928 of OY856409.1, read as the reverse complement.
ATATATATATATATATATATATATATATATATATATATATATATATATATATATATATATATATATAGGATAATGAGAGTGTTGTTATTACACATTGTATTTTGTGTATAACCCTTGACCATGAATTCATATTCTGTGTTTTCTTCTTAAGTGGATTAAGTATATTATCTTGCCTTCTTAGCCATGTAGATGTATCATATTTTCTTATTTCCTCCTCCTGATAGAGGAAAAAAGGTTCAGATAAAATGTGATATACCAACTAAAATTTACTAAATCTTCTAATGTTTGAGAACATCTACATGAAACTTTGGTATTAGTCTAGTTATTTTTTAATGAAATAGACTAGTTAATGTTAATTCTTAATGAAGATATTTTCTCGCTCATAGTGAATGTTGTATCCTTATTTCCCAAAAATATGGTGTTTCTCATATTTGCTTGGCTTTGATTGTATTAAAGATGAATATAATTAAATATGTCAACAATTTTTAGACAACTATGGACATATATGTCATTTTATGAATCTTAAAGTGATCATTGATCATTCATCAAGATGGCGTTTTGAGTTTACTAAACCTACTGGGTCCATGTTACAAACTACTACTTATTTTGGCTACTTGTTAGGCATGTTGGAGGCTTCTTGTTTTAGCCAATAATCACAAGAATCAAATATTATTATTTTGCAGTCGTTCAAGCTTTGTTTTGTCTTCTGCATAGCCATGTTTTATGCTCAACAAGACATGTTTATGGTCTCAATAAGTGTTTTAAATTGTATTACTATTTCTTTACCAAAGTTGTCGAGTACTTGATGCCTATGATTGCTGGCTGTAGTTGGCTCCTAATTTATTATAGTTGTCATTTTGATCGGCTATTTGTAGTTCTTTTTCTCAGGATTCGAAATCTTGTTCCTTGATATTGTTCTTCTACTTCTATGTTTGTGTATCTTGATGGAGTATATTTATATGTTCTTCTTTGATAACTACTTTCAACTACTATTTTACTTTCTAGTTTCAATTCTAATTTACCTCTTGGGGAGCTAATCATGATGGTGAGTGGGGTGTCTCTTGCACAAGTAACTATTTATTGATATTTATATTGGAAGGGTATAATTGCTTCTAGAGATGGATTTAGGTCCTCAATGCACCTTGTTTTAGACTATAATCCAATTATATGGTGAGTTCATTTTTGATACTGCTATTTATGTTATTTTCTACTTTTTGAATTTTGTCGATATCATATTTTCAATCTTTCTCAGGAGTAGAATACACTCATAGAAAATTGTGTGAGGAATGATATTGATGAAGACCATCACATCATTTGAAGGTGTATGAAGAAATTATAGATATTAGGAGTTTTGGGCATGATTAGATGATTGTTATTAATATTAAGTATGATAATTTTCTTTAGTTCTATCAACATTGACCACATATGATATATTGATAATATTATGGTTCCATTAAAAATATTGGTTTTGTGGTGAGTTGACATTCTTTTGTGAAGTCTATGCCAGAATATTTCTTATGATGTCACATTAATGTTGTGACATACCCAAATCTATAACCATAGCTTGTCCTCCCTTGTCCTTAGCTTCAGTTATTATTAAGATGGTTTTAATCCTTTTTCCACAAATTATTTTAGGTAAGAGTAATTGGAGCAGAACAAAAATAATGTGATAATAAAGAAAGGTTTATATAAGTTTGATGCCAAATTAATTGTTTAAGTTTTCAACTGGGGTGAATTATATGAATACATAAATTAATTAATTTTGACCCTAGATTGACATTTTACAATAATTCTCTTTCTATTCAGAATAATAAATAGAAAAATAGGAAATAATGCATCAAATTGATTCAGAAATGTATTAAGTTCATCAGTTGAATACTTAACTTACATGTACTAAAATAAAATACCAAGTATTTATATAAGATAAAATTGATGATAAACTTGAGTTCCTCACACCTTAAATAGCATATCCGTCTTTTTTTGTATCAATTAGACTTCCTTTGATAATTCATTTAATTAGTTGAAGACTCTTAGCTTTAGTGTACATGAAAGTATGCATATTTACATTTAATTGGCACCTCTCTATTCTCTTTCTCCCTATGATGTGGTGCTCTCATTTATGTGCACAAACATATTCTCACATAATGCAAGCTGCCATAACTAACAACTATTTCTTCCTCTTTCCCTACTCCCTCATTTCTCTTTTATTTCTTCCTCCTCCCTCACTTCTTTTCCCATCCTCTTTGTCTTCTCTATATTCTTCTCCTCTCCTCCATGAGTGGTTACTAAAACCTAGTTTCGATACACCTTCTCATGATCCATGGATCCTAAAATGACAAAAAGAAGCTGCCACATTTTGCCTCAAAAGCTAACACGCGTTGTAGGTCAAGTACGGTGTCCCCTAAGAAAGGGACGCGAGTTCGAATACCAGTTGTCATCTTGGTTGACCACCCTCTCAGACGTTCGACCTCCACCACATGCATAGGAGAGGGGGAGAGAATGCCTCTCTTAATCCCATAAATCACAAATTCATGGTCGGGAGTGTGCCACCACAAAGTTCTCCCCTCCTGATGTTTCCACCATTCCCCCTTCTCTCATAGAGGTCTACAACCATGAGGGAATAAGATGTCGCCACCTACTTCAATGACTTCTATTGGCCACTTTTAGTGTGTTGCTGGAAGCTTCAATCCATACTAAACCATATGGGAGAGTGTCGATCATCCAATAGTCTCCTTGTTCTTCCTCTTCCCGACATTCTTCTTCTCCCTCTCACGTGACCTATAGAATTGTCACTGCATCCCAAAAACCACCTTCTTCTTCCCCATGTGTCACTACCTAGGGTCATTGGTCATCTCTTTTGGCTCCAGAATCCACACCACATGGTCACCTCTTCCTCCTCTTCTTCTTAATTTCCTTCCTCCTCCTCCTTCTGTACATCTAGGAATCACCATCTTCTTCCCTACCAACATACAACTTAAATTACACCTTAGACTTTAAGTCACATCAACTTTAAATTCATCTATGACATGTAGTGGTCTTGATCATCACTTTGAGCATACCTACTGTGTGCACCGCCACCAGCACCACACTTGCTACCTATGAAAACCACATTGCTTGCTCAATCATCTAACAACCATCCACAACCAGGTGGATCCTTGGTCCCCATAGAACCTAAATTTGTTGAGATTGCGACACCTCATCCATGTCATCTTGCCCTATGCTAGATCAACCAGGCATAATTGCATCATTGCCAGTATAAGGCTTTGTCCTTACTCCATGAAGTTTGAAGCCATCAAGAATGAATAGAAATCAATTGGATCTATGGTTAGTATAATCTTGAAACCTATATAGCATCATTCACACACACACACACAGATATATATATATATATATATATATATATATATACACTTGAGAACTTGTTGGACAATCACCAATCACACAACTAGATAACAAATCAAACAATAAAATTTATGTTTAGGGTGTAGAAATAAATTAACACATCACATAATTAATATGTTTCTGTAAAATATATCAAGTCCATAAACATATATACACACGTACTAGTGTATCACTAGATGGAAGTGAGGAAACACATCCCATTATCACACAGATAACGAGGTGTTACGCGAAAACGTGCGGAAAACACCATAACCACAGATTATCAAAAACACGGGTTAATTAAAACCAATTGCGGAAAACTGATAAACTGTGAAACTATTACTTTCCAGTCCTCATCCTGCACAGAAACATGTCATGTAAGATGTTCATACACAAGAGCTGACACGTGTCCACAGCTCAGGAACAACTGTTCATCCATCACATGAGTTCACCACCTGTTCATATATATACATAAAGGCCCACATCCGGCCAACAGAAGGATATACAGATATCATCGAACGATCATCGTGAAACAACGTCAAAACACTGCCAAGGACCTGAGAGTACAGGGATGACTCTAGACTCTACTACAAAACATCCAAAACAGCAGCATGTCTAACACTTGCCTTCTACAGCTCCTCAAGCTGCTCGTCCGTAACACTACAACCACGACCACGTCTACCTCGACCACCTAAAAAGGGTGAAAACCAGCGGGGTGAGACAATTGAACAATTGTCCCAGCGGAAAACATAGCTCCCCACCGCAACTACAGAACCTCAGCAAGATAGTTATAACAGCAATCATAACATGAGCAGATATATCAGAAGCAGTTATATATATATGTAGCAAGATCATTCTTACCGACAAACATACCAGCTGTACTAAAACTTATAACCAGATGTCCTTCAAAAGAATATGATTATCAAGATAAGGTATATCAACATGTAACAGGATTATTAGAATAGAATATAATGTCACATAACCTGATTATCAAGATAAGGTAGATTACCACATAACCTGCAAGGTATAACGGAATATTACACAAACAAGGCCTCAACCAATGTTTCGTATTTGATTTGATCAGTAAATACTAAACGGCTGTATTACGTTTTATTATGCCCTGAGGATTTGAACCGTACCGTTCAAATCCAACCTTCACTTACGAAACCCAAGCCGGTGCCATACAAGGCCAATGGAAGAGCCGGACTCCACGACCTCCCACCTCATGGTCAGTACATGAGTACAACACAAGCAGGACCGCAGTCGCATGCTGAAGTGGTCTAAGCCACAGGGTTAGCTCCACAGGCTACCCATTCTCTAGCCCGCCTTGGTACAGGTCACGGCGCTAGTAAAACTGAGCCACGGGCCTGTTCACCGTGCTCTGAGCCATGAACGCATTCATACTCCATACATCACATATCCTGAGCCATGGGCCTGTTCACCATGCTCTAAACACATATCTGAGTCTACAACCGAAGTTACACTCTTACCTCCTCATTTTCAGGCTAGGAGCAACCTACACATATTCAATAATATGCGCTTCCAGGTTAACCCGTAGGAAAACCTGTTTCACCATCACCAAGTCCTGACGATGATGGATCTATGGCCAGGGCAAACTACATGATATACTTCACTGTGATTAATTAGTATCTTTTAGATGGATTGCAGGATTCAACCAAGTTGTATAACATGCAAGATATAACAGAAAGTAAATAACATTATATTATAATCACATCAACCTGACCCATCTCAAGGGTCTAACATCACATGTTACCACTTGGCCTCTTTCCAACCATCCAGATCCATCTCAAGGATCATCACATACCACGAGGTCTCAATTCCCCCATCATGTACTGTCACTGCCTCTTAAGGCTCACATCATCATCATGGGACCAACACAGCCTCATAGGGTAATTAACAAATAATGATATTCATCTCATACATCTCATAGCCTTCTCATGGCTCAAACATCACCTGCAAGGTTAGGGTACAGCATAATTGTAGATTCAACATACGGAATATGCTCACTTTTATGAAATATCATTCAAGATAATCTACTCATCAGTATTACAATTATTTGGTAATCAAGGGTATCAAGTACATCATTATTCAAACCATACTGATGCTTACCCCCAATCTCAGGATTATACAAACAATCCAGGTATATAGAAATCATGTTGAGTTTACCGAACCAACACTAGTATTAACAAGGTCATTATTATAATAAAACAAACTACTAGTGTAACTATCATCATCCTCACAATCATTACTAATTTAAGCATAAAGGTCACATCATGCACCTAATACATTAGGGCTAACATCATTGTTACTATCATTAGCATCCTATTTATTTGCAAGGTATCATATATATATATATATATATATATATATATATATATATATATATATATATATATATATATATATATATATATATATATATATATTGATGATATCACAAACACTACCATTGTTTATTTCCATCACATATGAGACCGTCACCAAAGGAACCTCATTCCCTCACTAAAGCTTCACAACCCTCACTATAGCCTATCACCCAACATGGGTATCGACAACCATACTAACCCTATCGGCCATCATGGCCCAAGGCATGTCGCCCAACATGGTATCAGCCACCATGGTATCGGCTAACACACTAAGCTCACTCTATCGCCCATCATGGGCAAGGGTATCGTCCAACATGCTACTAAACCCTATCGGCCTACATGGATATCGGCCAACACAAGGGAGAGGTATCGTCCACCAAGGTATTAACCCTATCGGCCATAAGGCACATCAGCCTATCGTCCAACAAAGAACCCTACTATGTCGTGCAACATGAGAGCAAGGGTGTTGCCCAACACCAAGAGCATTAACCAAAACACAAGGGACATCACTAAGTCTCCCATCATATCGGCCAACCAAACCCTAGCTCACCATATCGCCCACTCATGGACAAGGGTACCGGCCAACATCAAGGGCTCAACATGTCATCCACCAAGGTGTCATGTCGGCCTCCAAGGAGAGCACCATGTCGCCCAACATGGTCACTATGTCGGCCAACACTCAAGCTAGGTCAACCTATCGATCTCCAACTCAAAGAACTCAAACCCTAAAGCATCATATCGTTCAACTTAAGGGCAAATGTGTCGCCCAACACACTCACAAGGAAGGGGTATCGCCCAACCCTAAGTCATCACCTACCCCCAACACAAGAGACTTCAAACCCTAGAAAGCAAAGGTACTCAAGGAAACCCTAAACCCTAAGGGGGATATCGGCCACCAGGGTACACTAGCAAGGTACAAAAGCAAGGAGCTAAGCTAGTCCACTAACATGCATAAGATCAAGCAAGAGGTAAAGGAGTTAGGGTTAGAAGCTATGCAACCCGCCTTAATCTCCAAGCTCTAAAGCACTCCAGGTCCAAAGCTATCGTCCACCAGGCTGCTCCAGGAGGTGTATCGGCCACCACTTCAGCTCCAAGGGAGTGTATCGGCCAACACAAGTAAGATGGAGAGGGGTATCGTGCACCAAGGGTGGAGGGGAGACCAAAAGAGAAAAAGAGACTAAGGCAAGGAGAAGAGCTACCTATATAGGAAGAAGGGGAGGAGAAACCAAGGTTCAACCATGCTATGTGTCGTCCACCCAAGGGACACATGTCCACCAACTCAAACCACCTCTCATGCAAGCCATAAGGCACTTGTCCAAGATGTGCACCATGTGTCCACCACACCAGACCAAGCATCTTGGGCGACACAGGCAGCAACTCTGCTGGGCGACACACCAGCCTGCTGGGCGACACACCACCTGCCCTGGGCGACACAAGGCTCAAGCAAGCCCAAACAAGGAACTCCAAGGCCCAAACAAGCTCAACTCAGGCCCAAAGGACTCAAACAACAAGCCCAAGCCTTCCTCTCAACCCTAGAGGAAGCAAAGAGGAAAAAACATCTCACAAGATGGCAAACTTGCCCACAAAACCCTAAACTTGGGTTATTTGCAAGTAGCCCCTCGAACTCTCAACAAAGCACAACAAAACCCTAATCACCACTCAAAGGTGATTAGCAAGCACCAAAGCACCAAGATCAAGCAAAACAAATAGGGTAAACCCTAAACGCAGGTCAGGGTCCTTACAGCCATAAACCTCTACAAAAGGATTTCGTCCCCGAAATCCGAAGAGAAAAGCGAGGGATACTTCCTCCTCATCTCTTCCTCAAGCTCCCACGTGGCTTCCTCAACGCCACGGTGATGCCAAAGGACCTTCACAAGAACCAGATCCTTTCTCTTCAGCTTCTTGACTCTTCTGTCAAGGATCATCATAGGACCCTCTTCATAAGTCACATCTTTGTCAAGCTCAACTTCAACTGGTTGTATCACTGTTCCAGTATCCGGATGACTTTTCTTCAGCATACTGACATGGAACACTGGATGTAACCTGTGCAACTCTGGAGGCAATTCTAACTCATAAGCCACCTTTCCAACACGTGCTATGACTGAGTAAGGCCCCATATATCTGGGAGCTAACTTACCTTTCCGTCCAAACCTCAGCACACCTTTCCACGGAGAGACTTTAAGGTACACCTTGTCTCCCACCTGGAACTCCAAAGGTCGTCGGCGATTGTCTGCATAAGACTTCTGCCTGTCTTGTGCCGCTTTCAACTGTTGTTGTATCACCTTGATCTTTTCTGTCGTTTGCTGTACTAACTCAGGGCCCAAAAGCTGATATTCACCTGATTCATACCAACACAAAGGAGATCTGCACTTCCTCCCATACAAAGCCTCATAGGGAGCCATGTCAATGCTCCGCTGATAGCTATTGTTGTAGGCAAACTCTATCAAACTAAGATGTACGTCCCAACTGCCTAGGAACTGCAAAACACAAGCACAAAGAAGATCCTCCAAAGTCTAAATAGTCCTCTCAGACTGTCCATCTGTCTGCGGGTGGAAAGCGGTACTGAACTTCAACTGCATTCCCATCGCCCTGTGCAACTGTTCCCAAAAACGACTTGTAAACTGAGGACCTCTATCAGAAACTATCATTGCTGGAACACCATGCAAACGAACTATCTCATCCACATATACTCGAGCGAGCTTTTCAGCTGTATATGTGGTCTTCACATGTATGAAATGGGCAGACTTCGTTAATCTGTCCACTATCACCCAAATGGAATCATGATTCCTAGTTGTCCTGGGTAGACCAACTACGAAATCCATGGTTATATGATCCCATTTCCACTGTGGTATAGGCAAAGGTTGCAACGTACCTGCCGGCTTTTGATGCTCAGCCTTGACTTGCTGACACACCGCACACCTAGCCACAAACTCAGCTACATCTTTCTTCAGGCCGGGCCACCAATACAAGTCCTTCAGACTATGGTACATCTTGGTGACACCTGGATGCATAGCATACATCGACGTGTGTGCTTCCTCGAGCACCAACTTCCTCAGATTATCAACATCTGGAACCACCATCCTATTATGATAGCAAACCACTCCATCCTCGGACTCATGGAACCCATCACGCTTTTCGCTGCCAAACTCTGATCTGATTAGCTGTACTGTATCATCCGTTTGTTGTGCATCCTTGATCTGCTGTCTCAATGTGGGCTTGATTTGCATCTGTGCTAAAAGTCCAGCTAACGAGGAAACCTCCATCTGTACGTTCATCTGTCGTAAGGAGACTAACATGTCCCGCCTATGGCATACCAAAGAACTCATCTGTGCCTTCTTGGGAGTAGAGGACTTTCTGCTAAGCGCATCAGCTACCACATTCGCCTTACCAGGATGATACTCGATAGTGCAATCATAATCATTGATCAACTCCATCCATCGACGTTGTCGCATGTTCAACTCTTGCTGTGAGAAGATGTACTTCAGATTCTTGTGATCTGTAAAGATCTGACACACTTCCCCATAAAGATAGTGTCTCCAAATCTTTAACGCATGAACCACTGCTGCTAGCTCCAAATCATGGGTCGGATAGTTCTCCTCGTGTTTCTTAAGCTGTCGCGAAGCAAAATAAACCACATGATCTTCCTGCATCATCACACAACCCAAACCTTTCTTGGACGCATCACAGAAAACAACATAGCCTTTTCCAGATTCTGGCAAAATCAACACTGGAGCACTGGTTAGCTTTTCCTTCAAACTTTGGAAAGCTTGCTGACATCGATCATTCCAAACAAAAGGTACATCCTTCCTGGTCAACCTCATCATTGGTAGAGCTATCGAACTGAAGTCCTTGATAAACCTCCGGTAGTATCCTGCTAGACCAAGGAAACTATGAACTTCCGTCGGCGTCTTTGGCTGTTCCCAATCCACAACGGATTCCACTTTCTTCGGATCTACTTTGACTCCTTCAGCAGATATCACATGACCTAAGAAAGTCACTTCATCCAACCAGAACTCACACTTACTAAACTTAGCATACAACTGATGCTGACGAAGGAGAATCAACGCTTGACGAAGATGTTGCTCATGCTCTAGCCGGTTCCGACTGTAGATCAAGATGTCGTCTATAAAAACTACAACAAACTGATCTAAGAACGGACGAAACACTCTGTTCATCAGGTCCATGAAAGCAGCAGGTGCATTGGTTAATCCAAACGGCATAACCACAAACTCAAAATGACCATACCTCATCCTAAAGGCTGACTTTGGTATGTCATCCGCCTTTATCCTCAACTGATGATATCCAGACCGTAGATCGATCTTCGAAAACACTGTAGCACCACGCAACTGATCGAACAGGTCATCTATCCTCGGTAACGGGTACTTATTCTTGATCGTGACCTTGTTCAACTGTCGGTAATCTATACACAACCGCATCGAACCATCCTTCTTCTTAACGAACAACACGGGAGCACCCCACGGGGACGTGCTCGGTCGGATGAAACCTTTCTCCAACAACTCTTGTAACTGCTTCTTCAACTCTACCATCTCTGCTGGAGCCATCCTATACGACATCTGTGCAATCGGCTGCGTTCCCGGAACCAGATTGATCTCAAAATCGATCTCTCGGGGTGGAGGAACACCAGGAAACTCCTCGGAAAACACATCTGCAAACTCTCGGACCACGGACACTTCTTCAAGGTTAAGGCCTTTTGCCTTGGTATCCACAAAGGTATCCACAACGTGAGCTAAGAATGCCTCACATCCTTGTCGCAACAACCTATCTGCCACCATAGCTGACACCAAACACGTCGGAAGAATCTTCCTATCTCCCTGGAAGATCCACTTCTCTCCAGCAACATCAAACACCGCTTGCTTGGAACCACAGTCCAAGACAACCTTATACTTCTCTAAGGTATCCATCCCAAGGATAACATCGAAACCATGCATATCAAGCGGTATAAGATCCACCTGAATGATATGTCCCAAAAAAGACAAAACACAAGATGGACACTCTTCTCAAAGCAAAGAGGAACCATCAAGAGGGGTTTCTAACAACAAGCTATCCTTCTTACAACTAACAGGTAGATGACAGTTTTAAAGCATACTACAGGAGATAAAAGAGTGTGTAGCACCCGGGTCAACCAGAACAGATATAAAGCAAGAAGAAGACATATCAGAATGAAATAACTCCATCTGACCTGTCACCACTCGCGGGTTGACTATCGCCTCCGGCTGATTCATGGCATAGAATCGAGTCGTAGCTTGCTGTCCACGACCTCTGCTCCCTTGAGTAGACGATCCAGCGTGAGACGCTTGACCGCGTCCTCGTCCTCTGCTACCACTGGGCTGTGGTCTCTCAGACTTCTGGAAACTCTGCCTCGGTTGCTGCGTCACTTCAACATCTCTATTTGGGCAATTGAACTTCCAATGCCTGACTTGTCCACAGAGATGACATGCTCTATTGTCAACTCGTGGCCTAGATGGCCCTGTCACTGCCACCGAAGCTGAACTGTACGCCTTAGACAGTGAAGGAACATAACCTTTTCCCTTACTCAGAGACCACTGAGATGGTACACCATCACTTCTCATCACTGACGGTGCTGAAAACCTGGGCTTCTTGAAGCCGCCAAACCTTTGTCCTTGAAACTGAGCAGGTCTTTTAAGAGATACAGACTCTCTTTTCTCCCTTACTGACCTCTCGATCCGTCGAACTGATTCCATAAACGTAGCAAACCGCTCTCGGTTTTCCAGCGCAGACACAGGGGTTGTCAACTCAGCACTCAAACCCTTCTCGAAGCGTCTGATCCGTTCATCATATGTTGTCGCCATGTGAGGACAGAACCTCAACAGATCCATAAACTTGGCTTCATACTCGGTGATGTTCATCGTTCCTTTCCGCAACTTCTCAAACTGACTGATCTTCTCATCCAGGTACGTCTTCGGAAAGTATCTGGTGACGAACTCGCGCTGAAACACTTCCCAACAGATCACCTCACCAGGCCGCTTCTCTTCCTCGATGGTCCACCAGTGACCAGCACTACCTTTCAAAAGGTAGACAGCATGCTTTACTTTGTCTGCTTCGGGGATGTCGAGGATCCGGAAAGCCTTTTCAAGACTCGTCAGCCACAGATCTGCATCCGCTGGATCAGCCGTTCCAGCATAATCCGAAGCTCCGACTCGGCGAAGCCGCTCAAAGGTCTTCCCAATACTCGATGCTTCTCCATGGGGAACCTGTGCTCGCGGAGGAGGCACTGGTAATCGCTCAACCATGAGATTCATCGTAGCCATTAACTGCCCCATAAGCTGTTGGTAGGCAGGGTGTTCAAGTATGGCTGGGTCGGGTTGGGGGACCTCAGGCACCCAATCTTCATGTGCCCGTCCATCTGCTCCATCGACCGATGCAGCATCACTATGCTCAGGAGCATGTTCTTCGTGGTTTCCAGACATCTTGGCTTTTCTTCTGCTGAGGGCAGAAGGTTTTTGGTAAGATATCCTAGATAACTCATAAGAACAGACTCAACCTAGTCCTAGATCCCTGTAGACTCAGCGAACCTAAGGCTCTGATACCAAAACTTGAGGCAACACATCCCATTATCACACAGATAACGAGGTGTTACGCGAAAATGTGCGGAAAACACCATAACCACAGATTATCAAAAACACGGGTTAATTAAAACCAATTGCGGAAAACTGATAAACTGTGAAACTATTACTTTCCAGTCCTCATCCTGCACAGAAACATGTCATGTAAGATGTTCATACACAAGAGCTGACACGTGTCCACAGCTCAGGAACAGTTGTTCATCCATCACATGAGTTCACCACCTGTTCATATATATACATAAAGGCCCACATCCGGCCAACAGCAGGATATACAGATATCATCGAACGATCATTGTGAAACAACATCAAAACACTGCCAAGGACCTGAGAGTACAGGGATGACTCTAGACTCTACTACAAAACATCCAAAACAGCAGCATGTCTAACGCTTGCCTTCTACTGCTCCTCAAGCTGCTCGTCCGCAACACTACAACCACGACCACGTCTACCTCGACCACCTAAAAAGGGTGAAAACCAGCGGGGTGAGACAATTGAACAATTGTCCCAGCGGGAAACATAGCTCCCCACCGCAACTACTGAACCTCAGCAAGATAGTTATAACAGCAATCATAACATGAGCAGATATATCAGAAGCAGTTATATATATATGTAGCAAGATCATTCTTACCGAAAAACATACCAGTTGTACTAAAACTTATAACCAGATGTCCTTCAAAAGAATATGATTATCAAGATAAGGTATATCAACATGTAACAGGATTATTAGAATAGAATATAATGTCACATAACCTGATTATCAAGATAAGGTAGATTACCACATAACCTGCAAGGTATAACGGAATATTACACAAACAAGGCCTCAACCAATGTTTCGTATTTGATTTGATCAGTAAATACTAAACGGTTGTACTACGTTTTATTATGCCCTGAGGATTTGAACCGTACCGTTCAAATCCAACCTTCGGTTATAAAACCCAAGCCGATGCCATACAAGGCCAATGGAAGAGCCGGACTCCACGACCTCCCACCTCATGGTCAGTACATGAGTACAACACAAGCAGGACCGCAGTCGCATGCTGAAGTGGTCTAAGCCACAGGGTTAGCTCCACAGGCTACCCATTCTCTAGCCCGCCTTGGTACAGGTCACGGCGCTAGTAAAACTGAGCCACGGGCCTGTTCACCGTGCTCTGAGCCATGAACGCATTCATGCTCCATACATCACATATCCTGAGCCATGGGCCTGTTCACCATGCTCTAAACACATATCTGAGTCTGCAACCGAAGTTACACTCTTACCTCCTCATTTTCAGGCTAGGAGCAACCTACACATATTCAATAATATGCGCTTCCAGGTTAACCCGTAGGAAAACCTGTTTCACCATCACCAAGTCCTGACGATGATGGATCTATGGCCAAGGCAAACTACATGATATACTTCACTGTGATTAATTAGTATCTTTTAGATGGATTGCAGGATTCAACCAAGTTGTATAACATGCAAGATATAACAGAAAGTAAATAACATTATATTATAATCACATCAACCTGACCCATCTCAAGGGTCTAACATCACATGTTACCACTTGGCCTCTTGCCAACCATCCAGATCCATCTCAAGGATCATCACATACCACGGGGTCTCAATTCCCCCATCATGTACTGTCACTGCCTCTTAAGGCTCACATCATCATCATGGGACCAACACAGCCTCATAGGGTAATTAACAAATAATGATATTCATCTCATACATCTCATAGCCTTCTCATGGCTCAAACATCACCTGCAAGGTTAGGGTACAGCATAATTGTAGATTCAACATACGGAATATGCTCACTTTTATGAAATATCATTCAAGATAATCTACTCATCAATATTACAATTATTTGGTAATCAAGGGTATCAAGTACATCATTATTCAAACCATACTGATGCTTACCCCCAATCTCAGGATTATACAAGCAATCCAGGTATATAGAAATCATGTTGAGTTTACCGAACCAACACTAGTATTAACAAGGTCATTATTATAACAAAACAAACTACTAGTGTAACTATCATCATCCTCACAATCATTACTAATTTAAGCATAAAGGTCACATCATGCACCTAATACATTAGGGATAACATCATTGTTACTATCATTAGCATCCTATTTATTTGCAAGGTATCATATATATATATATATATATATATATATATATATATATATATATATATATATATATATATATATATATATATATATATATATATATATATATATATATATATATATATATATATATATATATATATATATATATATATATATATATATATTGATGATATCACAAATGCTACCATTGTTTATTTCCATCACATATGAGACCGTCACCAAAGGAACCTCATTCCCTCACTAAAGCTTCACAACCCTCACTATAGCCTATCACCCAACATGGGTATCGACCACCATACTAACCCTATCGGCCATCATGGCCCAAGGCATGTCGCCCAACATGGTATCGGCCACCATGGTATCGGCTAACACACTAAGCTCACTCTATCACCCATCATGGGCAAGGGTATCGTCCAACATGCTACTAAACCCTATCGGCCTACATGGATATCGTCCAACACAAGGGAGAGGTATCATCCACCAAGGTATTAACCCTATCGGCCATAAGGCACATCAGCCTATCGTCCAACAAAGAACCCTACTATGTCGTGCAACATGAGAGCAAGGGTGTTGCCCAACACCAAGAGCATTAACCAAAACACATGGGACATCACTAAGTCTCCCATCATATCGGCCAACCAAACCCTAGCTCACCCTATCGCCCACTCATGGACAAGGGTACCGGCCAACATCAAGGGCTCAACATGTCGTCCACCAAGGTGTCATGTCGGCCTCCAAGGAGAGCACCATGTCACCCAACATGGTCACTATGTCGGCCAACACTCAAGCTAGGTCAACCTATCGATCTCCAACTCAAAGAACTCAAACCCTAAAGCATCATATCGTTCAACTTAAGGGCAAATGTGTCGCCCAACACACTCACAAGGAAGGGGTATCGCCCAACCCTAAGTCATCACCTACCCCCAACACAAGAGACTTCAAACCCTAGAAAGCAAAGGTACTCAAGGAAACCCTAAACCCTAAGGGGGATATCGGCCACCAGGGTACACTAGCAAGGTACAAAAGCAAGGAGCTAAGCTAGTCCACTAACATGCATAAGATCAAGCAAGAGGTAAAGGAGTTAGGGTTAGAAGCTTGCAACCCGCCTTAATCTCCAAGCTCTAAAGCACTCCAGGTCCAAAGCTATCATCCACCAGGCTGCTCCAGGAGGTGTATCGGCCACCACTTCAGCTCCAAGGGAGTGTATCGGCCAACACAAGTAAGATGGAGAGGGGTATCGTGCACCAAGGGTGGAGGGGAGACCAAAAGAGCAAAAGAGACTAAGGCAAGGAGAAGAGCTACCTATATAGGAAGAAGGGGAGGAGAAACCAAGGTTCAACCATGCTATGTGTCGTCCACCCAAGGGACACATGTCCACCAACTCAAGCCACCTCTCATGAAAGCCATAAGGCACTTGTCCAAGATGTGCACCATGTGTCCACCACACCAGACCAAGCATCTTGGGCGACACAGGCAGCAGCTCTGCTGGGCGACACACCAGCCTGCTGGGCGACACACCACCTGCCCTGGGCGACACAAGGCTCAAGCAAGCCCAAACAAGGAACTCCAAGGCCCAAACAAGCTCAACTCAGGCCCAAAGGACTCAAACAACAAGCCCAAGCCTTCCTCTCAACCCTAGAGGAAGCAAAGAGGAAAAAACATCTCACAAGATGGCAAACTTGCCCACAAAACCCTAAACTTGGTTTATTTGCAAGTAGCCCCTCGAACTCTCAACAAAGCACAACAAAACCCTAATCACCACTCAAAGGTGATTAGCAAGCACCAAAGCACCAAGATCAAGCAAAACAAACAGGGTAAACCCTAAACGCAGGTCAGGGTCCTTACAGGAAGGTTATGAAAAATGCAATAATTAGTAGGTTATAACATTGATGATATGTATATAGTAGTGCTTAATATAATATACATGAACTCTGAAATTTCAGTGTACTTTTACACTTAATAATGATATGATAGTGAATATTATGTGTGAACTGGCATATAACCCTTTTCACTTTAATTATTATAGTATATACCTAATAACTTTTAACTATTTATATAGTTTATGGTATTCAGAAATTTAGATGGATTTAGGTAGATAGAAAACACATATAATATTATAAATCAGGATGATTCTATACTTCGATGAAGTTGACATTAAATAGTATGTTGGTTTAGACCATATAAGGATATACATCTGGGAATCACCATCATCTTCTCTACCAACATACAATTTAAATTACACCTTAGATTTTAAGTCACATCGACTTTAAATTCATCTACGACATGTAGTGGTCTTGATCGCCACTTTGAGTAGACCCACTGTGTGCACCACCACCACCACCACACTTGCTACCTACAAACACCACATTGCTTGCTCAATCATCTAACAACCATCCACAACTAGGTGGATCCTTGGTCCCCATAGAATCTGAAGTTGTAGAGATCGTAACACCTCATCCATGTCATCTTACCCTATGTTCGATCAACCATGCATAATTGCATCATCTCTGATCTAAGGCTTTGTCCTTACTCCATGAAGTTTGAAGTCATTAAGAATGAATAGAAGTCAACTGGATCTATGGTTAGTAGAAGCTCGAAACCTATATAGCATCATTCACACACACACACACACACACACACACACATATATATATATATATATATATATATATATATATAAACTTGAGAACTTGATGGAGAATCATACAACTCGATAACAAATCAAACAATAAAATTTATGTTTAGGGTGTAGAAATAAATTAACACATTATATAATTGATCTATTTCTATAAAATATATCATGTCCATAAACATATTTACACACATACTAGTGTATCACTAGATGAAGGTTATGAAATATGAAATAATTATTTGGTTATAACAATGTCGATATATATACAGTTGTGACTTAATATGATATACATGAACTCTAAAATCTCAGTGGACTTATACACTTAATAATGATATGATAGTGAATATTGTGTGTGAACTGGCATATAACCCTTTTAACATTAAGTATTGTAGTATATACCTAATCACATTTATGTATTTGTATAGTTGATGGTATTCAAAAATTTAGATGGATTTAGGTATTTAGAAAACACATATATATTTATAATTAGGATGAATCTATACTTCATTGAAGTTTACTTTAAATAGTATGCTGGTTTAGACCATATAAGGATATACTTCAGTTTCATGTAACTATGCGGTATATACTTGTACTCATAGACATGTTTAGGTCTAAGTATGAGTATATAACTGATATGAAGGTAAGTTAGATTAAAACCATTATATACTTAATAAGAATATTTTGGTAAATGCTAGTTAATCCCATCCCTCACTCTATATATGGGTAATTCCAAGATTTTAAAATCCTAATTCTACATTAGGTAACCAATAATGTGTTCAGATATACTCTCATTTGTGAATTGGAATTTATGGACTAATGTGTGTATAAGCACTCTTCAGTCAAGAAGGATGAATGATGGAATCTCACCCCTAAAATATGGTTAGCCATGAAGATCAAGTATGTGAAAATCCCAATTATAGTTTGCATATTTTATTGACTACAATTTCCTACAATGAGGAACCTTCTTGAACATTGCTTATTTTTATATCTATATTCTACTTTATGAAATTGATATCATCTGAAGTATTATAAATATTGAGCTATTCTCTTATTATGGGGTTTTGACCCTCTTTGCTATTCCATTGAAATATTGATGTGATTGCTGACGAGAATGTTAATATTTTCACTCTATTTTGCATGCTAACCATTTTTAATAAAATATCCAATGTAGTGATATCAATGTACAACCATGAATATATGGGAATCATGTATTCTACCTAGGGGGTGTGTGCTATGACACTTACTTTTTAAGCCATGATCCTATGGTGTTATGGCCCTATTTTAGGTTTATTTAGTCTAGATTGTTTACTCATGAAAAAGTCATTGTTGTTTTGATGTGGTGAATGATAATAATGGAAAGAATGTGATCTCACACATATTTTGAAGTACAATGCCACATTCATTTGATTATTTCTTTTGGAACTTGCCTATATAATGATATACTACACTTTGCTTGGAAATACCCCTTTTTTACTTGTAACCCGTTGTAATGCCCTAAAGTTTTAACTATACACATACTCAATTGTGTTCTGACAGATACTTTTGTTTTATTTTGCTGGGTGTTGTTCCCAAAACCACCATGGGTAGGAGATTTAGGGGGCATGTACATAGGTATATCATATACATGAGGTTAACTTAAGGATGGCTTTAAATGACCGGGTTGCACCCTACAATTGGTCATACATGTTGTTATGTGTATACCTTTTTAATCTGTCATGCCACCTTTTATGGTGAAAATTTTATTATAAATGAATTATCATGTAACTTTGAAATTGTTTTATTTCTACTGCTTATCAACTTTTATGCTGTGTGTATATATATATATATATATATATATATATATATATATATATAGGGTAGCAATCCAGTGAGAATCATCCTACGGTGAGAGCATGAGAGGCATTTGAATAACAACAAATTGGGATTTGTTTTTAAAAATCCAACCATATAGATGGAAAAAGCATCATTTCATTTACCTTTTCACAAAAACTCATTGCAATTAGACATTATTTAGATGGCCATATGTACAATATACACTTTTTACATCCAGCGGTCAGCCTGAAATTCAATATAGAGCGTCAAAAAATATTTGGTTGTTGTGAATGATCTACAAATTAGATGGTGATAAAATTTTATAACAAGGTAGATATTAAGGTATACTTGTAATATGTATAGTTGGATTATGAAGAATTGATCTATGTGGAGAGTTATTCAAATGCCTCTCATGCTCTCACCAGATATATTTCAAATTTCACCATAGGATTTATACACCCCAAAATTTTGGTCATCCTCGCCACACTCCCCATACTGTCCTTGGTCATAGTACTCCTCATATTTTTTTGGGTGGCATTGCTCCTCATAATAATCTCTAGAAGGTGGTGGATTGTAATTTCCATTACGTCCATCTTGGTAGGAAGATTCAATATTATAATGTGTCACCAAACCATGAGGAAACATATTTGAACAATCTATATTTTGGGTTTGGGCTTCTAGCAGGGCGGTTAAGAAGGCTTGGCTGGATTTTAGTTTTGTTTCTCCTTCTACTGCTATCTTCTCTAGGGCCCTAAGTCTCTCTTCTTGTTGAAGATTACATTGAGTTTCATAAACATGCTTATAACCCCCAAGGTTTTGTGGGTTACACCCCACAAAATTTTGTTGATCATATCCCCCATTAGAATATGGATAGCAAGGTTCCCCATAATAGTTCTCAGAAAAATGTGGATTCACATTGTACCCACCTTGATGAAAGGGATCACAATTAAAAGGGGTGCTATTATAAGCATGGGGTAGAGTCGGACAGGAAAGAGATGCATGGTGGTAAAAATCATAATAATAACATTGTGGGGGATATTGGGATGCCCACTCCATTTGAAAAGAAAAGTTCCTGAAAGATATGTCAATCAACGAATGAGAGAAGAAAGATTGCGAGATAAAAGGTTAGTCAAAATTACAAAGAGAAAAAATATAAATCTAAGAAATTATGAAATAACTAAAATTACAAAAAAAGTAACTAGAAAGCAGTACTGCTGGAATGGAAACTCAGTAGAAAGAGAAGATACACTTCCAGAATTATGCTCAGAAGGCAAAAAAATTATAAAAATCTAAAAGAAATTATAAAAAAAGACTGAAGTTATGAAGTTAGAGAATATGAACAAGGATTATACAAGATACATAGACAACCATATCTAAAAAAACAACTGTGCCATCCCCGACAACGGTGCCAAATTGATGTACGTCGTTGTACACGCAACAATCACTAGGAAAAGTCCTAGAGTTTAACCTTCTAACCCGGTTGTCAACTTATTGTGAACAACAAGTCAACTTAGTATAGATAGGTATCGATCCAAGGGACGAAAGAAAAGAAAAGTTGAAATCCAAATCCGATCGCAAGTACAAGAATTAAATCCTGATTTGAGAGAGTTGTTAATACTAAGAACAAAAATAAAAGTGCTGAAATTAAATTTTACTCGTCAAGAAATAAAGATCCGGGGTTCGAAAGATCACCACCAAAACCACGTTTCTATTCAACTAATCAAATTCTAAACTCCAAGGATCAAATCAGGACCTTGTGTTTACATGTTGTTATGGACAAAGTCACAAGGGTCAGACTTCCCGTGAACCTATTGGTCCCAGCATTCACGGATCATTGCCCAACCATCCAACATGCAATTATACACGGTCATATCAAAAAGCATGTGAATTAAAACTAGCATTCAAACTCAAGGCTCAGGTGGTCGTGTCACCAAGGATTATAAAAAGAATAAGATTAAATAGACGAAAAGTTGATAATCACAATTAAGGGACTATTGTTTCATTCTTATAGAGATCCACAGTCATATCACTCCATAAGAATATATAAGATCCTCCAAATAACTACAAAGAAATAGGGAGAAGACATTTGTTCGATGGAGGAATATGCCTGATTATATTGAATAGAATCGAGCTAAGGGGCTACTCCCATGCCCCAGAGAAATTTACTCAGACATAACAAGACTAGAAGATACACAAACTAAAATGAGATCCAACATTATACAGGATGTGGTCTACAACTAAAAATCGGATGAAATTGAATGAAGAATGGAATGCTTTTACAAGTGAAGAGTCCCTCATTTTATAGGAGGGGGAGGGGGTAGGCTGCCCTCAAAAGAGGGGGAAAATAGAGAGGGAGACCAATTTTTGAATTTTCTGGATCTGGTCAAATCGAAAGTTGGTTGTCTTTAATTATCTTGACCATGTAACTCCTTTTAATGTAGATTCTCACAGTAGAGATTTCGAACATAATGCTCTCCCATAAAAAGCACAAAAGCGGTCCAAAAAATAGGATTTTATTTTAGGAAATTAAATTCCCTTTCTATTGAATACTTTTACACTCAATGGAGTTCGAATACAAGAGTTATGTCACTTTTAGTGGAGGGTATATATGAATTTCAGGACTGCTGCAAATTGTGTAATTTTCCTACAAAACTCAAACAAATAGAATTAAAACTCCAATTAAAGAGAAAAATCTAAAATAACACAATTAATTATGAAACTAAGAGAATAAATAACAAAATAATCTTAAACAAATATCAAAAATATATAAATAAAAGGGATAAATATACATTTATCATGCAGCCTGCTTATTACCATATGACTATCCTTATTACAAATTGTCACCTACATTATGGTTGACTCTTGCCTAATACAATGTGACTGTCCATATTAATATGAGTATATGTATTGCAAAACTGTCTCCTACTTTACGATTAGCTCTTTCCTATTACAAGGTGACTGTCTATATTACAGATGACACTTGCTTATTACAATATGACTATCCATATTACAAAATTGTCACCTACATTGTGGTTGGCTCTTGCCTATTACAATGTGACTGTCCATATTATGTATGACACTTGCTTATTACAATATGACTATCCATATTACAAATTGTCTCCTACATTATGGTTGGCTCTTTCCTATTATAATGTGACTATCCATATGACATATGATACTTGCTTATTACAATATGACTATCCATACTATAAAATTATCACCTACATTACAGTTGGTTCTTGCCTATTACAAAGTGAATGTCCATATTACATATGATACTTGCTTATTACAATATGACTATCCATATTACAAACTGTCACCTACATTATGGTTGGCTCTTGTCTAATATAATGTGACTATCCATATTACAGATGACACTTTCTTATTACAATATGAGTATCCATATTACAAAACTGTTACCTACATTACGGTTGGCTCTCTCCTATTACAATGTGACTATCCATATTGTGGATGACACTTGCTTATTATAATATGAGTATCCATATTACAAAACTGTCACCTACATTACAGTTGGCTCTTTCCTATTACAATGTGACTGTCCATATTACAAATGACACTTGCTAATTACAATATGAGTATCCATATTACAAAACTATCACCTACATTACAGTTGACTCTTGCCTATTACAAAGTGACTGTCCATATTACATTAGATACTTGCTTATTACAATATGACTGTCCATATTACATATGACACTTGCTTATTACAATATGACATGGACAATCGGCATGGCTAGTTTTAGGGAAAGCTCATTGTTGACCTTCTTAACTCAGATTCATTCAGTAGTGTCCAGGGAGGTCGAGTTCCAATTCTACTAGGAGGGGCCCGTTCAATGACGACGCTCTACAAAAATGTGGATCCTGATAAGGTAACAAAATCAAGGAAGGCAATGTTTGTAGAACCTATTAAAGCCAGTGGCCATGACTTCTACATATATTCCACTATAAAATGTGCACCCAATCCACATACCTTAATAGAAAATTTCCATTGACATACCTTCACCCACTGTAAATCCTATCCACTCTGTACCCTCCCCTAGCCACTAAGCACTACATACATTGTGCATTGAGGTCTACAGTCCATCACCTTTGCATGGTTTGGGAGATTAACATGGTCAAGGTGCTCTTAGACTTGTGTAGTTGTTCATCATCGACGGTTGAGCTCTGAAATCATAGGTCCGTCTACAAGCGCTACACGATCACATCGATGAGCATCTAGAAGGGCAGTTTGTGGATAAAGAACTCCATGGATTTCCGATACTTAGGGATCTCAGAGAGGGCGGCGGTTCTAGCCTGATCGTGTGCAGCTTCTTCACACCGCCAGTTGTCGGGGTAAACTTGCTTGTGACTGACCTAGGTTGCTAGTTGCTTCCTGGTGTTCTTACCATCAGTGGACGTGTAGGAAGTCTACTTAGTATGGGATAGTGGGGTCCCACACTCCTCCCCCATCACAGAAGGACCCGATCTTCCCCAACACAGATGTTTCCATCACAACGTTATTATCACTGTACAAATTGTGGAACCAACCCAAGACTTATCTTCTGCCTGGTGGCCACTGTCGGTGGCCCCTTTAGACCCTACCGCCTGGGCCACCTCTAACTCTTCCTGGATCTATGATATTCTTTTTGGCCTCTAGTTTTGTGGCTAGCCCATGCCCAACCAACGCATGATCGCAGACCAGAGAAATAGGGGGAAGGCGGGAGTGTTATGTGTATTTACCAAAGATGCTACCGTCTACATGAGTAGCAATCTCTATAGTACCCACGCAGGTATTGAAGACAATCTCAGTCTCTCTCTCTCTCTCTATATATATATATATATATATATGTATATATATATATATATATAAATGAAAAAATTTGTCCTTTCCTTTATTTTTCAAATAGGATGGTTTTATTCATCTATATAGTGGAGAGTAGATCCCCTCCACGTCCCATTATTTACAAATAATATACAAATATTACTTGTCTAAAAAAAGATAATATTTTTTAGATGACTACATAACTATCAATATATAAATTAGTTATGGTTATTAGTCCCACATAAATATGTTAATGAAGGCTATTAGTCCCTAAAAGTGTAGTGATGAAGACCAATAAATCATCAAAATCATATCTATTAAGACCAAACACCCCCTAAAAATATTAATGAAAGCATTATCCCTATAATATATATATATATATATATATATATATAGAGAGAGAGAGAGAGAGAGTCAGGCTAGTGTACACTCGAGTGTACCACAGGCATCATAAACATCATTCATTTATAAAGATGTAAAAACTTTTTGAAAAATATAAATTGTTGATCTTCTTAAACATCTTAAGAACATACTACATAATATATTTTAGCTCATTTGGACACTTATATGTCATGCATCTAAAGGAGGAAATCATGCATTTCAAGTTAGTCTGGTGCATTGATTTTGTTGTCTCTGATGAGTGACTTACATTCATCAAAATGGGCTCAAATTTTGTATATGGCCGATTATTATTATAACCATGAAGATCAATAGATTATATTTCAGAACAATATGATCTAGATAGGAAAACACCTTTAGAGTGTACAACGTGATCTGTACACTCGTGATATATATGTGTGTGTATATATATATGTATATATATATATATATATATATATATATATATATATATATATATATATATATATATATATATATATATATATATATATATATATATATATCTATATATATATATATATATATATCTATATCTATATATATATATATATATATATATATATGAGTTTGTATGTGTGTGTGTATGTGTATGTAAGGGCCATCAAGTTCACAATCAAATCTAGTTGATAGGGCACATAAAGAGTTTATCAAATGATTGTCCTATGAAGAAGAACTAATTTTTTGTAGTGAGACAAGCTCATGCAAAGATTATGATGATTCTTCCTATTCCTTAATCCTATGAAGTGTACTTGTGGAGTTACAACTCATATCATCCAAGAAAACATCATCACTAGAAAGGGAATTAAAATCATCTATAGAATGACACATTATATCATGAATATGCCTTTATACATGACATAAAAATAGATCAGATGCCAACATTCCAATATATCAACCAATCCATCACCAAGCAAACACTCATATGTGATCCTATATTAAAATTCCTAAAGAAGTGTTCAAGCTCCATTGTCAATGTAAATAAACACTCGAGAAGATTAAGGACTACCTTGCTCAATCACTGGTTCTAAAATCTTCTAGGCCTAGAGACCTTCATAGAACTTTGACTATCAACCTATCATGCCTTGATGGGAGGTTTCCTAAGAAAATAAGTGACAATGGGTAGCACACCATCTACTACATGTTAAATAGTGAAATGATACTAATAAACCATGCACCAAAATTTTGAAATACATTGTGGGTTTGGTATGTTCTATATACATCCAAGTCACTATAAAATCACAAATTATTGTAACTAATAACTAAACATGATCCCCTCATCTACCTCTTTGAATGACCCACCCTCACAAGATGATGCACAAAAAGGGAAGTGTTTCTATCTGAGTTTGAGATCACTTACCTTCTGGTAAAGGATGTCAAAATGCAAGTGTTAACAAATCACTACTGAAATATCCACACCCTAAGGACCAAATATGATAATATACATTTCACATCAAAGACATCAGTATGATAGGAATGTTGACCATCTTTGTTCCTAAAGATCCTTAAATATGGACAATCTTCTCTAATATATCCTTCAACTGCTAAGGAGTCTCGATAAGAGTAATACTACATGACCCTCATGACAAACACTACCAATGCCCAATTATTGGATTTTGACACCACTAACAATGATGATAAATAAGAATCTTTTATTTTGGGACTCAATATTTCCCAAATACAAGGGGAACACCATATTCAAGTCTTTGGTGATTCTATCTTAGTCATCTCACAAGTCAAGAACAATCAGAGAAACCTCCATCAAAATCCCATCCCCTATGGAGAATATGTGAGCTCTTTTGCCATAGATTTCAAATGAATCTTTGTTAGTTTTTTTTAAAGGGAGAATATATAGAGAGTACATGAGCTGTTTTTGCCAAATATTCCAAACAAATCTTCATTAATTTTATGCATAGGAAGAACACCACTTTCATAGATGGCTTGGAGACACTCAACTCATAGATTGACATCTAAGGTGACTAAAGTGTCACATTTGAGGTGCATACAATATCAAAAGTGCATTGCATGATCATATTTAATGTAACCACAAATGAATTAAAGCCTTAGTTCCATGATATTAAAGAATATCTTGGGAACCAAACCATCCCAAAAAATATTTCCAAAACAAATCAACAAGTTATTAAAAAGCAATCCATGTGATACATTCTAGGAGTGAGACGTCTTTACCCAATATGGTATTATCAAAACTTCCTACAATAGGTTAACAAGTAGGAGGATAAGGACATGATGTAGGATGTCCATGGGGGATCATGTGGAGATCCATGCTTGCAAAGAAGATTTAAATGCTCTTTAGCCTTGCTTAAAAAACATTAGCATAATTGAGCTCTTTAGAGTTCTAACTTCAGTGAAGATCACCATACAACCATTAGATGAATGAAGCTATGTAATATTGAAACAAAAATGTAATTAAAATCCTTAATAAGATAGTCAATTGAAACACAAACTAGCACATATACTACTTATGGTGTGTTGGCATATGGAGCATCTATTAGAACATCCACAGGAATCACACCCTTCTCTCTTGAATATGGCATGAAGGCAGACATACTAGTGGAAACATGATTTTATCCATCTAGATGTTACAAGAAGAAGAAATATGTGAGGTGGAATGGGCCAAATACCTTATCCATTAACTCAACACATTAGAGAATTGAGATGTGGAGGCTCTACATTATGAATAATGATATTTTAGTGCCTGATCCCGCCACCCAAGGTTCTAGTAAAATTTTAAGAATGATGAATGGCCCTATAGACCATCATTGACATCATTTGTGTGATAATTTCCTCACTCACACGCAACATGTGATCAACTCCAGACATGTCATGCATCCTAGTACTACTTTGGGCCAAAATACCTAACTATAGAGTACATATTGATTGTCTACCTAAAAAGGTGGTGTAGCTTAGTAATATGGGTAGTCCAATCTTTATTTTTTAGTTCATTTTGTATGAGGCCTCAAATCCCAGAATGTGTTGGTATATATTCCCACAAACTCCATTTGATGATTGTATGAGGCATCATGTACTTGATTTAAATATTAATAAAGGTTATTTTGTTTGTTATGCATGTCTCAGTTATGAGATAATGACACACGTGTAATAAATGTTTCAAGAATGATGTTAATCGATGACATATGTATACAAGTCAAGGACCTAGAAAATGAGACTGTATGTATAATAAGTGTTCATGCATTCTTGTTATGTCCCTCATCATAAATTATTGTGGAAGCAAAATTGACAATAAAAATACATAAGACTAGGTGTAACAGATGGCACATGGGAGGATGAGAGCGACGATTAGGAGGGTGATTGACAAAGCACGTGGTCTATTGAGTAGGCTGCTGGAGACACCGAATGGAGAAGCCACTGTTCTTCCTTTATCGAGCACTAGTACAGGTAGTGGATGCCACCTCTCTAGTATCCATAGTAGTATTAGTTCCCCTCTTTCTTCATAGATTCTCAGTGGTGTTGGTGAAGGGATGAGGGAGGTGAATTATTGCGTTAGGGCTTCTATTCCTACAATAATTGTTTGGAGTTGTCATGTGGGGAAGGAATTCCCCCTTACTCGTATAATGTTGTTACTGAATATCATCTTACGAGTGTCGTGGGAGATAGCTCGGTTCCTCATTCCTCAGGACCTAGGGTAATAGGCGTGTGTGAGAAAGAGAATGACCTGCTTTGGATGCCATGGTGATTGATGTTGTCCAGATTAATGAATTATATAAGTGTGGTTAGAATTTCCAGTCCCTCAGGTGGTGGTTGAGAAGGAAGCAAAGTTTTGGGCGGATCTTCTAAAGCTAGAGAAGGCAAAAATTCTAGGTAATATCTAGAAAACACATACAGATGTGAGGGATGGGAAGTTGATATATCCTAAAGACATTTTAGAGAGAAACAAAGAAAGATGGAGTAGGACGGTTGTGGGGTATGTTGTAGGCCTGAAGCCATATTTGAAGATGCTTGTTGTCCATCCTACACAAATATGGAAAGTAAAAGGATTGTTGCAGGTCACGTCGAGAGGGAAAGGTTGCTTCCTGGTGATGTTCTCAAATGATGAAGAAATGGAGACAACATTAGAAGGGGGTCCCTGGTTCGCAGTTGGAAAACCATTGATAATTAAGAAATGGGAAAGGGGAAACCAAATGGAAAAAATGAAACTAATTGAGATTCCTATTTGGTTAAAGGTTCAAAACCTCCCTCTTGAACTATGAGATGAGGAGATGTTTACCTACATTAGGTATGTTCTTGGTAAACTGATGAGAACTAATCATCTCACTCTTTCTTTCAAAAGACTGGAATTCACAAGGATGTGGGTCCCTATTCCAGTGGATTTCAATTACCCTAATGATATGAAAATCCTCAATGATGATGGAGTTCTAGATGTTATTAGTTTTGAATATGAATGGGAACCTAAAAGGTGCACTAAATGTGGAAATTTTGTCCATGATCTACTTTGAGTAATGAAATATCTCCTCATGTAGGAAACAACAAGAAGGTTTAAACTATTAATAGGGTTTGGAAGCCCAATAAAAATGTGTCGGGCTTGGGGGTTCCTAGTTCAGATGGACTGTTTAATGTTGTTGCAACTACGGGCGATGAAATTGTTATTGAAGATGTCAATGTAGCTTCTATGGAGATTGTTCCTAGATAAAATAAGGTGGTGGGAACTCTTGTGTAAAAGAATATAATGGAGTGGCAGACTGTCGGCAAGCCTAGAAGTCTACCAAGATGTTTTATGAAAAGATTTTAGGCAAATACAAATATGGATCAATTAGAGAAAGTTGTGAATGTTTTGCCAAATATGTTCACTTTACTTGATCAGGTAGTAGATAATATTGCTTTATCAGAGGATCCATGTGGCACGGGGTACTTCTTGCTATCTAAATGGATATGTCCTACTCTATTATGTCTTGGAATGTAAGGGGCCACATAATAAAATCCATTACATTCAGAAGGAGTTGAGAAAACTTCATGTTGATGTCTTTGTTCTCATTGAATCCAAAGTCAATAATAGTGATGTTTCTTCTTGTGTTGATTCTATATGGCATAATGCATATTTCATTGACAATTTATATTTCCATTCATACACTATTCTAGATATTATTTGGGATAACCCTGATATCCACATCACTTAAGTCTTTGAGGGAGATCAGTTTATTCATTGTGATGTTGTGTATGGAGATTATACTCTTCATCTTTTGGTAGTTTATGGTTCTAATGATGACTCAGACAGAAACTACTTACGGGATGGATTGGTCAATAACTCTAAACACATTTCCAAAGAATGGTGTGTGGTTGGTCATTTTAATGTTGTTTGTCTCTCTAGTGAAAAGTTAGGCAAGAAACCTCCTACAAGGCTAGCATGAGTGCTTTTAACAAAGCATTGTGTGAGATGGAGCTACTTGAAATGCCGGTTAAAGTCCCTTTAATACCTGGGATAGTATAAGTAAAGATGGTATAAGTATGTTCTCTAAGATTGATCCCTTATTCTATAATGTTGTTTCCCTAATTCATGGGGGGAATCTGTCTCTAATATAATTGGTGACCATAAAGTAATCAAGGTCCACCTTGTCAAAGGAAGGAAGAGAATTACTCCTTTTAGATTCATTAACAGTGGGGCTACTCAGCTTGGGTTTAAAGAAGTGGTCTTAAAGGGTTAGAGTATTGTTGTTACTGGTCCACCTTTGTATAGGTTGTATAGAAGTCTATACTTGGTGAAGATTTCTTTGAGTAAGTGAAACAAAGAGCATTTGAATAATTTTATCTCTAATTCTAAAATTTTATAGGAGCAAGACCTGGCAGTTTAAGCTCTGATTGATAATTAATCACAGGATGAGGATCTTCATATTAAAGTGAATATTATGAGTAAGAAGGCTTTAAAGGCTTTATAGGAGGATGATAATTCAATTTTACAAAAACCGAGGGTATAATGGCTAATGTCTGGTGACAAAAATACATGTTTATTCTATGCCTTTCTTTAGAATAAAAGAATGAAGAACAATATCTACAAATTGAAGATCGATGATTCTTTTTTCTCTGACCCAAAGATTATTACTGATCATATTACTTCCTACTTTGAGAATTCTTTGAAGTTGCCAATATCTGAGGAGATCTATTGGGATGATAGTTGGTGATTTACTATGATTTTTGAGAATTAGACTGATGATCTAAGAAGATGGGTGATAGAGGATGAAGTTTTGGAGGTCATTAAGCATATGAAGGATGATAAGGCCCCTGGGCCTGATGGTTTCAACTCCCCTTTTTTTAAGAGTTGTTGGGATGTAGTTGGAAAGGATGTTATGGTTGTTGTTGTTAATTTATTTGTGAACGGGAAGTTACTGAAGGAGTGTAACAAATCTTTTGTATTTCTTATTCCCAAGAACAAGGAGGCCTCATATATTAATGATTTTTGCCCTCTTTCTCTTTGTAATATCATTAACATGATCATCATAAAGATTCTGACCAACATGTTAAAGAACATTCTTCCTCAAATTATTAGTTTGAACCAAGTCACCTTTGTGAAAGATAGGAAGATTGGGGGTGCTATTCTTTTGGCAAATGAAACTCTAAGCACTTTCAATTGTCAAAAAATGGATAAGATGTGTTTGAAAGAAGATCTGTCCAAGGCTTTTGACTCATAAGTAGATGTTATATTCTCCTCCTTCTTCAAAAAATGAACTTTCATATATGTTGGATACAATAGATTATTCAATGCTTCTTTTTTGGCTCCTATCAAGTCCTTATCAATGGTACACCTTCCAGGGCTCTTTAGGAGACTAAGGGTGTGAGACAGGGTGACCAGTTGTCCCCTTATTTGATCGGCATAGCCATGTAGGGTGATGCATGGGTTTTAAGTCACTTTTATAGGCTTATTTTATATCTGTTTTATGCATGTATGTGTCATTTTCTTGATTATATTTGCATAATTCACTATAGTTGGCCTTTAAACTCTTTTTGCATCAAATTATACTTCTTTTATCATATTTATATGATTTTATATAATCCCTGGACTTATACACATGTTTTGGCACTTTTTCAGGCACTTTTGCATTGTCCAGAGTCGATACTATCGACCCTGGTGTCGATAGTATCGACATTTCATCAGAGAGCAACCCCAAAACGCAATTTTGGAAGGAATAACCTGTGCCATGGTCGATACCATCGACCTAGGGTCGATACTATCAACAGCGTCGGGATCTGGCGATTTTCAGCACTAAAACGGATCATTTTAATCCGACGGTTGAGCTTTTTCGGAGCCGTAAAGTGGTCCTATGACCTAAGAAGAGCACGGAAGGCCTGAGGGGGATCTCATATGGTGTTGCACAACATCCAAGAAGGAGGGGTAGAGAGAGGAGACGAGAGACAAAGGCCGCCAACTGAGCGATCCAGGCACCTCCGACGGGCGATTTTGTTGCCGGAAGACTGCAAAACACATGTTTCTCGAGGAGGATCTCCAGGAACACCTTTGTATCAGGGGTTACATGAGTTTCCTCCATGTTTCCCACGTTTTTCTTCTCTACTTCTATGTCTTTCATTGAGATGACCATGCGGGGCTAATCCCCTTTGTCTTTAGGACCGGCAGTAGCCCGGGGATTCATTGTATGACAATTTTATTGTAGTAATTCATCGTTTATCTCTTAATCTGTGGTATGATTTCGTTTTCTCAATCATATTGTTATGCTTGATCACCATAATAATAATCTAATACCCTTAATTGCTTTGAAAGAAGAATTAACGGTTGAAAAGAGACGAATATCACATTAGTTGATAAATCCCTTGAACAAGGTGGTGTAAGATTAATGGTGGATACCGAGAGATCGATTCTAATGCACCTAGTTTAGGGTATAGGTTACTACGACGGTGGAACCGACCTAGACATAGGTAGTGAATTGTACCACGACAGTGGGAAATTCTGATTTCAGGCCACTACCCGGATAGAGAGATAAATCTGAGTGACTATATAGAATTTGATACAATGAAAACCTACGGTGAAACCGCAATCCTAAAGATCTCATCTTGAATTGGTTAAACTAAACATTTAATTGTTTGTTTTGTTTTGTTTTATTTTCTTTTCTTTTAATTTTACAACAACTCCCAACTTTTTAATCGGTTTAGCTGATTGCAAGTAGTTAGTAGTAGTCTCCGATAATTCACGTGTCCCTGAGTTCGACTCGGGCCTCACAAGGCCTATATTACTTCGACGCGCTCACTTGCGTTTCGACGCACGGTAATTTTGCATCAAGTTTTTGGCGCCGTTGCCGGGGACACGGCAATTGTCGGCACTACGAGTGCTGCGAGCGGCCACTCTAGGCCACATTTTTATTTTATTATTTTATAAGCATTTCTAAAATTAATAGTCTATCTTTCCAATTTTGTATTTGTCTAGCACGGTATTGAACTCAAATTTTCATTTTGCAGGTACTGTGTATGGTGCGGACGCGTAGCAGTGACTACACGCGACAAGCACCCGAGGTTCCACTGTCGGGACCTGACGACGAGGAGGAGTACAATCAAAACCAACTGGAAGATATCGATTCCAAATCCGAACAAGAAGAAATGGCAGAGGAACAGACGATATGGGAGAAGATCAAGGCTTCTTCTTCATCCACTTCAAAGGGCCCAATCAAGAAGCAGGCTATCAACATTCTGAATTACAAGATTGATCATGCGTTAATCAACTTGGTCAAGTCGAATGCATTCCATGGACTCAAGAACGAAGATCCGGTCACGCATATAAGCCAATTTGTGGAGAATTGTGACATGATAAAAATCGACAGATTTCCACAGGAGACGCTCTACTTGAAGCTATTCCCGAGTTCTCTGGCAGGAAACACACGAGAGTGGTTGCACAATCTGGACGATGAATATGTGGAATCATGGAACCACATGGTGGAGGTATTCTTTGAAAGGTTCTTCCCGCCCGAGAAGACCAATGATATCATCAGGAAAATCCACAATTTCACCCAGACGGCAGGGGAAACTTATTCCGAGACCTGGGAACGGTTCCAGATCATGCTTAGGAGGTGCCCGCATCATGGGCTTGACAAGGAGAAGCAAGTCAAAATTTTCTATTTTGCTCTTAATGAGCATGATAGAAGTAATCTGGATGCAGTAGGTTCAGGGTTCTTCTTAAACAACAAGGGCACGAGGTGCTGGGAAATTTTGAGGAATATGGCAAAGAAGCAATCCTGGGGCAACATGGACGGCGTAGAGCATGTTTGGGCTGCGGGGGAGTCAAAGGCCTTCAAAGAGTTAAATGATAAATTAGACCTTCTTGCTAAGAAATTGCTTGCCAAAGAAGATGTAGAAGCCGATGAAGAAGCCCATGTCAAATTCATGAAACTACAGGGCTATAGAAATAATGATTATGCTTGGAGGAAGGATAGGAAGTTCTCATGGAAGGATCCTAACAATTTCCTACAAGATCCGGATGCAAAGCCACAACTGAGAGCTAAAGATAAAAGCACCGAGTTGCTTAGTCAAGTGGTGCAGCAAAATCAGGAGATGATGAGCATGTTTAGTAAGCAGCTGCAGTCCCAGGGTGATATTTTGACCAAGTTTGGACAAACACTGCAAAGTCATGGAGCACAAATGAGGGCACTAGAGATGACGGTGACCCAGATTTCTAATGAAGTGGCAGACATAAAGCTTGCCAATCAACAGAGACAGACAGGGAATGCAGAAGTTGCTCAAGCACATCATCAAGTAAAATATATATCTGTAGTCACTGAGGCAGAACCCCCGATGGTAGAGGTCCAGGACAAGGGTAAAATGATTTTTGATACGGAGGCTATACCGAAAATACTGTATCCTCGCAGTTATTATGGACTACCAGGTGGGTATTTCTCATTCAAAAAAGCCCGCAAAGTGCCCATCTCGGTTGCGCCCACACCTATGCAAGAAGAGCAGGTGAAGACCATGCATCTAGGTGAAGCTACACCCACTGAGGGAGAGGAGCCACTACAGGTGGCACCGGTTGAAAATGATCTACCAAAGTCCACGCCGGAGAGTGTCATTGAAACAAGCTTAGGGGAGCTTGCCCCGAAAAGCCCCTACGTTCCACCTCATAAGCGTCTACAGGAGGCATTTGTATCTATTCCGGATAGCCCAAGGTCGAAGAGAGAGCACCGTCACTACAGGAAGTTCTTGGAGATGTTCAGAAAACTCCATGTCAATATTCCGTTAGTGGAAATGATAGAGAAGATTCCCGCCTATGGGAGGTTTATCAAAGAAATCATCAACAAGAAGAGGCGGATTAAAGACACGGACGTGTGCCGAGTAAATGAAATGGTGAGCTCAATTATCCACGGGAGTTTACCACAGAAGAGGAAAGACCCAGGAGGCTTTTACATCCCATGTTCCATAGGCGGCCAACATTTTCCACAAGCACAGTGTGATTCGGGCGCCAACATTAATCTTATGCCTCTGTCCACATTTCAAAAGCTTGGGTTGAAGGAGATAAAGAAATCGGCAGCAACGATTGATTTGGCGGATG
Source organism: Alisma plantago-aquatica (assembly GCA_963693085.1). Lineage (NCBI taxonomy): Eukaryota > Viridiplantae > Streptophyta > Magnoliopsida > Alismatales > Alismataceae > Alisma > Alisma plantago-aquatica. Next base: position 835,118,261 of record OY856409.1, on the reverse strand, counting down.
GGTCCATTGTAAGGCCATATGGAGTGTGCGAGGATGTACTCGTCAAGGTAGATAGGTTCATCTTCCCGGTAGATTTTGTTGTCATGGACATGCCACAACTCCAAAGTTGCGAGATGCTATTGGGAAGGCCTTTCCAAGCTACGACTGATGTCATCGCTGCCATTGGGAGAGGTACACTGACCTTGGGGATTGGACAGGATCGAGTTCAATTCAAATTGACACATGACTCATTGGAGACATCTCTTGACAACCCAGGTTAAAGGTATCTTTATGTCAAGCCTAGGACATTAAATAAGGGCGCTTGTTGGGAGGCAACCCAACTTTAGGTTCAATTTTATGTTTGGTTATGTTCTTTTATGTTTATGTACTTAGTTTTTGCTTAGGTTTTGATAAATTTTGTAAAAATGGTACCCTAACTCGTGTTTTGAAGTGTGTAGAATGTTAAGGTCGATACTATCGACACCCATGTTGATAGTATCAAGTTTGGATCAGTAAACGCTGAAGAAAAGTCGATACCATCAACCCTAGGGTCGATAGTATCGAGATTCCTGAAGATTTACAGAAAAATTGGTGCCAGTAAAGTCGATACCATCGACCCTAGGGTCGATAGTATCAACACCTTTGAGTTCCCAGGCTTTTAGATGCGTCGATTTAACAAAATCGCTGAGTCTGGGTCGATACCATCGACACCTGCAGGACAGCTACATAAAATAGGCCGTAAAAGGTATCGAAACGAGATTTTTTCGAACCATTTTTTGCAGAGGAAAGATAGATGAAGCAAGTCACGTCTTAGAACCACTAAGACACAAAAATGGGCCACAAAAAGGAGGGAGATAGCAAGCATCACTTGGTCTACTTGAGCATCTAACCATCCTTCTTCACCACACTTCAAAGCGAACGGTCCGCTGTTCCACCTCTTAAGTGAGAATGTTGACTATGAGGCCATAGTCATATTCAAGCTTAGGGGGGTGTTGGAACCCTCTATATTAGTTTTTACTTACTTATTCATGTTGCTTTTATTTTTGAAATATTAGTTGTTTTTATTTCTAGGTTTACCGCTTTTGTAGGATACACATCTATCTAGTGTAATCTGTGGAGCAATGAATGCATGGTTTCAATTGCAAGTTTTACTCTTGGGTTGTGTGCACATGAAAATATGAGCATATTGAAAACTTTTTGAGCTTATTCTTGTGAGTAATTGAGTTTCATAACTGAGGAAGTGCTTGGGTGAGTCATCTTCAGGACACGGGGACGTGAATGACCATCTTTATTGTCCAAGGAAAAGTGATTGACAAGAATGTTTGAGCCCAAACCGACCAAATGCTAACGTGACCTTAGACTAAAGTTTAAGAGAGAAATCCTTCAGTTACCCTGTACATAGGTCTTTAGAGAGGGACATATGATATTTTCTAAAGGTTCTGTCAATTAGTCTTGTGATCTGATCCACCGCAATTTCATTCACACTCCACCATAAGAAATGGGAGCACATTATTGTCTTTCACTTTTTGATTACATCTCATGTAGATAGGTCTTGCATTATATCTATTTTCACATTTTTTTTTGCATGAAAATGAAAAAAAAGGATAGAGTAGTTATACATGCACATTATCCTTAGGTGCATGTCATAGTAGTTGCATAACTGTCATTATGTAGTTGCATTTACATCTTTTGAGCATATTGTACACCATGCATCTTATGTTACTCTGAAAACATTAAAGGTGATGAACTTGTTCCATACCCTCCAAATAGAATGCTTCATATGCACAAGTATGTAATAAGAAGTGAGCCCGACATATAATTCATTGTCATCTATGAAAATAAGGGCTTGAAAAAAAAATTTGAAAAAAAATTGAAAAAAAATAGAAGAAAAAAAAGAGAAAAAAAAAGAATTGAGAAGTAGGAATGAGAGGGAGAAAGGAACATGTTCTTACTTACATACTAAGAAGAATAATCACATGGTGTAGTTTTCTTAGATATTCCATCTCACCTTGAGACGAAATGATAGTGCATGCATCATTCCACCAAAAATATAGCATTAGGACATTTTCGCTTGCATTTTGCATCATGATAGGTCATTAATTTTTTTATTGCATGATTGACTATTATGTGCTTCCATCTCTTCCATAGCCACCTATCTCATCCACCCGTTGCTCTAATCGGTAGGCCACCCATGATTTTCTCCTCATTCATTAATATCAGGAGATCTGCTTCCATTTAGATGGTAGTTAGGAAATGAGCAACGTAGATAGGAGATCACAAGATGCATCAAGTATGAACCAAATGAGTTTATCATATTAACTGCTTTAATTGATAGTGTTTCATTGATTGGGGGACCTACATCTTTTACATAGGTCTTTGGTCGCCTGGATGGCAGTTAGTGTTCAGTGGTCAATGAGGGCCAGTTTGTGGAAAGAAAGTGGGGATGATGTAGATTCATTTCATGTATTTATGTCTTGTTGCTGACTTATCTCAACCAGATCCAAAGTTTTGTTGCTCGAGGATGAGAAAGGTTTAAGCTTAGGGGAGTTTGATGTTTGGGTTTTAAGTCACTTTTATAGGCTTATTTTATATCTGTTTTATGCATGTATTTGTCATTTTCTTGATTATATTTGCATAATTCACTATAGTTGGCCTTTAAACTCTTTTTACATCAAATTATACTTCTTTTATCATATTTATATGATTTTATATAATCCCTGGACTTATACACATGTTTTGGCACTTTTTCAGGCACTTTTGCATTGTCCAGAGTTGATACTATCGACACTGGTGTCGATAGTATCAACATTTCATTAGAGAGAAACCCTAAAACGCGATTTTGGAAGGAATAACCTATGCCATGGTCGATACCATCGACCTAGGGTCGATACTATCGACAATGTCGGGATCTGGCGATTTTCAGCACTAAAACGGATCGTTTTAATCCGACGGTTGAGCTTTTTCGGAGCCGTAAAGTGGTCCTATGACCTAAGAAGAGCACGGACGGCCCGAGGGGGATCTCATATGGTGTTGCACAACATCCAAGAAGGAGGGGGAGAGAGAGGAGACGAGAGACAAAGGCCGTCAACCGAGCGATCCGGGCACCTCCGACGGGCGATTTTGCTGCCGGAAGACTGCAAAACGTACGAATCTCGAGGAGGATCTCCAGGAACACCTTTGTATCAGGGGTTACACGAGTTTGCTCCATGTTTCCCACGTTTTTCTTCTCTACTCCTATGTCTTTCATTGAGATGACCATGTGGGGCTAATCCCCTTTGTCTTTAGGATCGGGAGTAGCCCGGGAATTCATTGTATGACAATTTTATTGTAGTAATTCATCGTTTATCTCTTAATCCGTGGTATGATTTAATTTTCTCAATCATATTGTTATGATTTATCACCATAATAATAATCTAATACCCTTAATTGCTTTGAAAGAAGAATTAACGGTTGAAAAGAGACGAATATCACATTAGTTGACAAATCCCTTGAACAAGGTGGTGTAAGGTTAATGGTGGATACCGAGAGATCGATTCTAATGCACCTAGTTTAGGGTATAGGTTACTACGAAGGTGGAACCGACCTAGACATAGGTAGTGAATTGTACCACGACAGTGGGCAATTCTGATTTCAGGCCACTACCCGGATAGAGAGATAAATCTGAGTGACTATATAGAATTTGATACAATGAAAACCTGCGGTGAAACCGCAATCCTAAAGATCTCATCTTGAATTGGTTAAACTAAACATTTAATTGTTTGCTTTGTTTTGTTTTATTTTCTTTTCTTTTAATTTTACAACAACTCCCAATTTTTTAATCGGTCTAGCTGATTGCGAGTAGTTAGTAGTAGTCTCCGATAATTCACGTGTCCCTGAGTTTGACTCGGGCCTCACAAGGCCTATATTACTTCGACGTGTTCACTTGTGTTTCTATGCACAGTAATTTTTCGTCATAGGGTGTCACTTATATTTTTAACAAATATGTGAAGGATGGGAACATTGTTCCTGTTACAACTCGTTCCTAGCTTGCTCGTAATCCAATAGATTTAAGATAATCTTAATGCTTGGCATACTTTTTTTAGTAATATTCTATGTTTTACTTTATCTTAACTTTGGTAACCTTAAATACTTATTTGGGAAACTCATAATCATAACTTAAGCATACTATAAAGATCTGAGTTGGGGTTAAGATAACATTAACCCATACATGTGTGTAAGAAGAGGGTTAATGACATTAGAGGAAATAATTAATAAATAATTTTTCGTTTGATTATATTATCAAAATAATATTTTTTAATTTTATGGAATTCAATTACGAATCCAACAAAAAAAGAATGAACCAAATCGGAGTTAAAATGAGTGAGTTATACCATTTTTAGTAAACATATAGTGAGCACCGTGACCGACGTTGCGTCGACCGCGACCCGCGACGCTGCGTCGACACCGCGACCGCGATCGACGCCGCCCAGAATAGCAAATCATATAATGATCTTATCTCGAGCAATACTTATTCAGTTTTCATCGAAATGAAGTGCATTGGAACCGTGATTCGATCCTCTATCATCCCAGACATCTTTCTCTGTGAGGGGGTGACCTGGAGGGTGATTTTTTGGGGAAGAATGTGAAGAACATCAGAAATCAAAAGGGGTTGCTATAAATTCGACTTGGTAAGTAATTTTAGCCATTGATTCTTCCTCCTCCTCATTTCCCCTTGCTCAGAATCCCTGGTCTAGTGATTTTGAGGTTTGGTTTAACTCTGATCTCGTCTTCTACCTACAACACACCCTGTTTAGGGTTAAAAGGAAGAAGAAACCGTGGATTTTGCTAGAGATTTGATATGGATTCAAGATCTTCATAGAGGGGCTACGTTTTTAGGGTATTTTCACACCTTAGGGTGAGTGGGTACTTCCTTTAAATAGTATATTGCATGAAAATGAGTTAAATCATCAAATATCTTCAATTGCTTAATATGCAAGTACAAACCCTAAGTTGCCTTTTTTATTTAGCTTTTGCAAGATGATATGAAGTCGATTATTTCTCTATTGTGATGAATTTTAGATTTTGAAATTACATTAGAAAAGATTGCAATCCATATAAAGTGAGAAATTTTAAAGTAATTGTAGAGGTTACATTACATTAATATACTAAAATCTAAGATTTTCGGCCAGACTGAAATTGTTGAATAATTGAATAAAGAAGTTGCCTAGTTGAATCTTCTTGGTTATGAATGATTGTTTTATTTGTATGCATATTACATATACGTCAGCTAAGATCATGTATTTCATTCGACATGGAAACCCTAGTTCAGTTTATTATAGGGTTTCATATATATATATTCGATTATATGAGAACTGCTAAGAGCAATTCTTATTGAATGATGCTATGATGTATTCGATCCTTATGTGAGTTATGTGATAAGTGAATGAGGTAAATGAAACCCTAATGATAGGGTGTTTCTGTGAAACAAGTATTGTGATTTTGGCGTTTGTCAGCTAGAGATGTTGTGATGCTTAACAGTTTAGTTGTGGTATATGTTATCCGATGGTTTATGAAATGAACAGTTTACAAAGCTGAACAAAGATATGTTGATGTGATGATTGAATTGTGAATTTCAAGAGTGAATTAGACATGTAGATGCCCTAAACACTGTAGAATCCTCACAGGATGAGGCCTGCGCTGTGAGGAGGAAATAATTTCCTGACTGGAGGTAGTCCTAATCGAGGTAAGCCAGAGCGCACCAGTAGGGTGCGGGCGTCTGGACCAGTAGGGCAGCCTCCTTACGGTTGTATTGTACCCAACACCAACTGGGGATGTTGGTAGTACATGTGTTACATGTCGAGTGATCAGTGGTTAGTAGGTCCACTGATGCACAATAAGCCTGAGGGCATTGACTCACCGCCTTAGTACCCAGGTTGAGAGGTGGAGTCTGAGATATCTGGTCGCTCTTATTAGCCGCCGAGAGGCAGGCGTGCCGAGGCCCACTGCAGACGGGGTCTTATTCAAGAGATATACTTAGGAACCTGAGCATGCTTCTAGGCCTTGTATAGTGAGATCGTAGCTTGCTATGAATCTTTCACATGTTGTAGTACACCTCATGTGGGTTCAGGGCATAATAAGATGAATGAGAGGTTGAACAAGTGTGCACAGTTATTCAATTATTCTTTATTGTTTCTGAGTTATTAGCTCTCTTTGAGATTAATTAAGCATGTTTATATATTGATTCACTCTTGTAGATATCTAGAGTATCCTGCCATATTTATAATTGTCAATGATTAGACTCTTTAAAGCTTTTTGTTGTTATAATTGATATCAATTGTTTGGCAATATATTTGTAATTATATAAGTGCTTTAAATTGTTTCTTTGAAGTACTCATTCACTGAGCAAGTAGGCTCACCCCTCTGCTCACAATTTTTAGGGAAATCACATGGACTTGAAGAAGGTAAATCCATCATAGTAGATCTACAACAGGAGTTAAGTATGAGATCAGTTAAGTTCAGTCAGTCCCTGTTACTCTAGGTCCTTGTATAGATGTGAGAGAGTTGTAAATGATGTTTTGTATCTTTGTTTCCTCGATTAGAGAGAATGTATCTTATTGTCATGTCGTATGTACATGGAAGTGTGAGAAACAAAATGAATGTATGGATGTGTATCATTAATGTTGAGGTCATATTAGAGTAATAAAAGTTTAATTCTTTGGCAAAGTTTGTTTATGTGATTGGATGTGAGAAAACAAAGAGTTTGAAAAGAAATTAAATAAATAAATAAATAAAAATAAGGGAGTGAAATTTGTATTAAGTATAATCCTCTTAGTCATGCTCTAATATCATGATTGATGGTAATCGTGGGATGCAGGCGTGACAATCTTTTGGTATTAGAGCTTAGGCTGAGTCGTCAGGGACCATTAGGTTAGAAAGTCAGAGTTATAAGTGTGACAGATAGGAGGTGACATGTCTATAGCTCTGGGAGGTCTGAGTATTTAGATCCCCTGACCCGGTATCTGAATACTTAGATTGACCAGTATCAAGCTACTCTGTCTATTCTTCTCTGGATGCCCTGTCCAGGTATGCATAGGAAGGATGGGCTAGAGAGAAACCCTAGAAATCTTTGGGTTAGGAGACCGGAAAGTAATGAAGGAGTAAGAGATTAAACACAAAATGTGATACAACTCTTACTTTATATTTCTTCATTGGTTGGAGATCAATAGAAATGCTCTTATGTGTATGTATTCAGATTATCAATTTGTAGAATATATATATATATATATATATATATATATATATAGTTCTTTTATATTGTTGTGTATCATGAGGTGATTCAGTTATTGTTTATATTCTTTATATCAAGTATACCATAAGTTATGTTTAAATGAGTTTGCCCTAAGCGGATATTTTTTCCACATGTTTGAGATTAATAGGAGTTAGTTAATCCTGAGTAGCTCTTGGCTTTAGGACTGCAAGTTTGGCCTGGTCCGGTTGGCAGGGTGCGTTACTAGGATCTAATGACTCCTATTGAAAATATAATAAGAGTATACTTTGGATAAATTAGACCCACATCATAGTGAGAATGCACATCCACTAAGATGTTGAAACATATGGGAAAGATTAGAATAGCTAAGAATCAATTGGATCTGATATATGAGATCCAACTTTGATGCCTCATATGAGAAATCCTTAATTGGGAATAAAGGAACACGACATTAGGTTCATATTAAGTTTAATGATTAGTATTATATGAACTCTAAATATGAAATATGGAAAGGATATCAGAAAGTATGTAAGGTCCAAGATAGTAAGAATCAATCATGAGGAATGGATCATATAATCGAGTACAATGCTTTTATGTACTCCAAAGCAAAGGAAAAATAGAAGAAAAGAGTTGAGTATACAATAAGTACATAGAAGTGAAGAGTCTTCAGAAGAGTTAAACTAAAGAGAATTGGATGAACATGTAAATCATAAGACTAGAATAACAAACTTACTTGAAACAAAGAGAAATGTTAGAAATGATGAGCTTGATTAAGGAATGAGGATTATGATATAATTGAGAGCATGGAATGTATACCTTTATTATGATGTTTAATACATCCATTCTTACTATATTTGGATTCTAAGTCTCTATATAACAATAGACTAGTTTCTTAAAGAATAACAAAAGTGTATCTAAACAAATGAATAAGACATACAATTGTAAACTGTATTAAAAAAAATTGATTGAAAGAGAAACTATGTTTGACCCATGCATGAGTCATTTGATTTAAAATGAAGGATATGTAATGTATTAAACATGAGGTGAAACTAGTAGAGAGATTATTGATTTAGAAGATCAACTTCACATTAGTAGAAGGATAAAAATAAATATGTGCAACATGGTATACATGATCATACACATGAATAAGCAACATGATCCATAAGAGAAAGTTAAAGATGATAGGTGGCAAAGTAGTATGTGGTAAGAGGATTATGGAAAGTAAGGAAGGGTTTGAAACATGATGGAGTAATATATATTATAAAAGAAAGAGGTTGCAAGATTCAAGAAAGTGCTAATTATTCAAGTATCCTTATTGATAACTAATTAAACCTACATATGAGAAATGTATTAATGAATGTTTGAAGATAAAAACTGTAAGTTTCAAAATCATCATCTCTTTCATATCTTCCTTAATGAGAGCAATGTGGGAATGAAGTGATAAGAAAATGAATCATATATAATGCATAACCACCATGGTAGAGACATCTAGTGAAAGTATTAATGACACACAATATGATGATGAAACCCTAGGAAGGTAAATTGAGAATGTAATATATCAGAATGACCAAGTAAGAGAAATGTAATTAGAGTGATGAGATAAGGAATACTTTAGTAAAACTTGTGAGATCCAAAGTCTAAATTTCAAATTAAGGGAGTATTTTGTTCATCAGAATAACGTGATGTTACTGAAAATGACCAAACTGTAGAATGTTTAGAGTTGTAGAGGTTCAAGGTATGTCACTAGTGATTTGACCTTGAATACTATCATCTCCATAAAACAAGATTATGAGATTTGCATTATGAGAAGTAAACTAGCACTGATAGTTATCCATGGTTTAAAGGTAGCTAATCTGAAGGGTTGATATACAATATGGAAATGATTCAGAGCGAAGGGTAAGAAATAAATTTTAAATGTAACAAGTGTGTTATGAATAAAAGGAATGATACATCATGAGTTAAGTGTGATATGAAATAAATTCTTGTAGTGATAGAAATAATGATGAATGATCTATTCTTACCTTGCATTTTTCAATTTTAGGGATGCTTATTATATATGATCAAAATGAGAAGGATAAGTAACAAGAGGTAAGTAGCAATGAATGAGGAGATAAGAGAAAACAATGGCTTTCAGTAATACTTGAATTTGTTTTTAGAAGTGTAATTTGTTGAAGGTATAATGAGGGATGTAAATTGGTTCTACGTATGATTTGAGTTGTACATGCGCAAGCAATATGTCTGATAGTTATAGTCATTCATACCACTAATCCATCTTAGTATTGTACATTTGTGGTATGGTGATATGGGTTGAATGATGACGGAACAAATGGAGGGTTACCCTAAATAAGTTAGTCTTACCTATTCACTCATATGAATAGAAGGGATGATAACCATATTTTATTGATATCCAACCCTAATGAGGTATAGCTTGTTATACCTAACATTAATATAACTAAGTGATGGTAATTGGGTATGAATAATTCTTGAATGAATAATACAATCATGTAGTACTCTATTACTGTTGTTGAAACCCTAGTATGCTATAACCTGATGGTTACACCTTGATTTATGTGTGGGATTCATACTTGAGAATAGTATGGAATGTGATGGTGATGTTTCACCTTATGCATCCATGATCCAATGGGGATGTCGTGAGTAAGGGTTTGGGTAGAAGTGTTGATTAGTAACATTAATATAATTTATCTTGTTGAACCTAACTCTAATACAAATAGATAAAGATGAGTATTCATGTTTAACATTCTTATATGATGGAATTATGGTGGAATAACCTCCTTAATATGATCATAACCTTAATATGTTAATTGGTGGTTATCATAGCCACATGGTTGATACTTTCTTATGCTAAAATGTGCATTATGAATATGGTGAGGGTTAATTATATCTAGATTCCTTAGATGTTTATGTAATAAAGGAATGTTCTTAATGTTAATATAACCCTACTATGATTATTTATGAATATCTCCTAGCTCATTAATGCAATATTGTATTGATCTGGTGTATTATATGTAAGTGGTGTTGTTGAGCCTTGTTATAAGGCATGCAAAGATAACGATGATCTTACAGGGAATAGTATGATGGTCTTAATGACCTTTGGGCATGGTTGAGCCCTGGATGAGGTGTAATCCTCTTGTGTAGATAAGGGTTGATACCTTGTGATATTGTGAAAAGGAATTATATATGGTGATAGTATGATGACTAGTGTGGTCTAATGAATGGCAAGTGAATAGAACCATGTGATGATGAGATGAGAAATTATGTTTCACATGTTTTATATCTTTTAAAAGTTATGATTTGAAGAGAAACAAATGACTCAATGTTGAAAATAAAATTCTAAATCATAGTATTTGAAAGCTTAAAAGGAGAGAGATACCCCTAGTAAAGGTTTTTTAGGAATCATGTATAGAAGACGTTACTTGTAAAGTATAATCAAAGATGTTTAACAAGTATCTTTTCCTCTTTTAGAAATTTCGAGATGAAATTTTTAGTAGAGGGGGAGAATTGTTACAACCCGTTCCTAGCTTGCTGGTAATCCAAGAGATTTAAGATAATCTTAATGCTTGGCATACTTTTGTTAGTAATATTCTATGTTGTGCTTTATCTTAACTTTGGTAACCTTAAATACTTGTTTGGGAAACTCATAATCATAACTTAAGCATACTATAAAGATCTAAGTTGGGGTTAAGATAACATTAACCTATACATGTATGCAAGAAGAGAGGTAATGACATTAGAGGAAATAATAAATAAATAATTTTTCATTTGATGATATTATCAAAATAATATTTATAATTGTAGATATCTCAATTATGAATCCAACAAAAAAAGAATGAACCAAATCGGAGTTAAAATGAGTGAGCTATACCATTTTTAGTAAACATATACTAAGCACCGCGACCGTTGTCGACACCTTGACCGATGCTGCGTCGACACTATGACCGCGGTGTACATCATGACCCGCGACTACAGTCTACACCGCGACCCACGATGTTGCGTCAACATCATGACTGCGACCTCGATCGACGCCGCCCAAGATAGCAAATTGTAGAACGATCTTATCTCGAGCAACACTTATCTATTTTCATCGAAATGAAGTGTGTTGGAACCGCGATTTGATCCTATGTCATCCCAAACATCTTGCTCTTTGAGGGGGCGATCTGGAGGGTGATTTCTGGGGTTAGTTTTGGGGAAGAACATCAAGAACAATAGAAATCAAAAGGGGATTCTATAAATTCGACTTGGTAAGTAATTTTAGCCATCGATTCTTCCTCCTCCTCATTTCCCCTTGCTCAGAATCCCTAGTCCAGTGATTTTGAGGTTTGGTTTAATCTCTGATCTTGTCTTCTACCTACAACACACCCCGTTTAGGGTGAAAAGGAAGAAGAAACCGCAGATTTTGCTAGAGATTTGATATGGATTTGAGTTCTTTAGAGAGGGGCTATGTTTTTAGGGTGTTTTCACACCTTAGGGTGAGTGGGTACTTCCTTTAAACAGTATATTGCATGAAAATGAGTTCAATCATCAAATATCTTCAATTTCTTAGTATGTGAGTACAAACCATAAGTTGCCTTTTTGATCTAGCTTTTGCAAGATGATATGAAATGGATTATTTCTCTATTGTGATGAATTTCAAAGTTTGAAATTACATTAAAAATGATTGCAATCCATATAAAGTGAGAAATTTTGAAGTAATTGTAGAGGTTACATGAATATACTGAAATGTAAGATTTTCGGCTCTGACTGAAATTATTGAATAATTGAATAAATAAGTTGCCTAGTTGAATCTCCTTGGTTATGAATGATTGTTTTATTTGTATGCATATTACATATATGTTAGATAAGATCTTGTATTTAATTTGGTATGGAAACCCTAGTTCAGTTTATTATAGGATTTCATATATATATTCGATTATATGAGAACTACTGAGAGAAATTCTTATTGAATGATTCTATGATGTATTCAATCCTTATGTGAGTTATGTGATAAGTGAATGAGGTAAATGAAACCCTAATGACAGGGTGTTCAGTGAAACAAGTATTGTGATTTCACTATTTTCTCAGCTTGAGATGTGGTGATGCTTAACAGTTCAGTTGTGTTATATGTTATCAGATGGTTTATGAAATGAACAGTTTACAAAGCTGAACAAAGATATGTTGATGTGATGATTGAATTGTGAATTTAAAGAGTGAATTAGACATGTAAATGCCCTGAACACTGTAGAATCCTCACATGATGAGGCATGTGTTGTGAGGAGGAAATAGTTTCCTGACTGGAGGTAGTCCAGATCGAGGTAAGCTAGAGTGCACCAGTAGGGTGCGGGGGTCTTGACGTGTAGGATAGCCTCCTTACAGTTGTGTCATACCCAACACCAATCGGGGATGCCGGTGGTACCTGTGTTACATGTTGAGTGATCAGTGGTTAGTAGGTCCACTGATGCATAATAAGGCTGAGGGCTTTGACTCACCGCCTGAGTATCCAGGTTGAGAGGTGGAGTTTGAGATATCTGGTCACTCTTATTAGCCTCCGAGAGGCAGACGTGCTGAGGCCCGCTACAGATGGGGTCTTAATCAAGAGATAGGCTTAGGAACCTGGGCATGCTTCTAAGCCTTGTACAGTGAGATCGTAGCTTGCTGCAAATCTTTCACATGTTGTGGTACACCTCATGTGGGTTCAGGGCATAATAAGATGAATGAGATGTTGAACAAGTGTGCACAATTATTCAATTATTCTTTGTTGTTTCTGAGTTATTAGCTCTCTTTGAGATTAATCAAGCATGTTCATATATTGATTCACTCTTGTAGATATTTAGAGAATCTTTCCATATTTATGATTTTTAATGATTAGACTCTTTAAAGCTTGTTGTTGTTATAATTGATATCAATTGTTTGGAAATATATCTGTAATTATATAAGTGCTTTAAACTATTTCTTTGAAGTACTCATTCACTGAGCGAGTAGGTTCACCCCTCTACTCACAATTTTCAGGGAAATCACATGGACTTGAAGAAGGTCAATGCATCAGAGTATATCTACAACATGAGTTAAGTATGAAATCATTTAAGTTCAGTCGGTCCTTGTCACTCTAGGTCCTTGTATAGATGTGAGAGAGTTGTAAATGATGTTTTGTATCTTTGTTTCCTCGATAAGAGAGAATGTATCTTATTGTCATGTCATATGTACATGGAAGTGTGAGAAATAGAATGAATGTATGGATGTGTATCATTAATGTTGAGATCATATTAGAGTAATAAAAGTTTAATTCTTTGGTAAAGTTTGTTTATGTGATTGGATGCGAGAAAACAAAGAGTTTGAAAAGAAATTTAAAAATAAAAATAAAAATAAGGGAGTGAACTTTGTATTAACTATAATCCTCTTAGTCATGCCCTAATCTCATGATTGGTGGTAATCGTGGGATGCGGGCGTGACAGTTCCTGTATATGCTTCTAAATGCACTAGTTTTGCGGTGTCACATATCATCTTTGTAGATGATTTGTTAAACTTCTCTAAATATGATTCCAATATTCTTGGAGGGATTAATGAAGCTTTAGATATCTTTGACAGATGCTCAAGCTTCTTTTTAATAATGAAAAAGCCACAATTTTTTAGCAAAGGAGCTGAGTCTACTTTCACTAATAATTCTAATATCATGATTTCTTATTTTTAATCAAATACTTAGGTCTTACTTTTTTTAATGGTAGGCTCACGTACGTTTCTTGTGCTCCTTTAATTGAAAATTTGAGACAGAAGCGTGATTCTTGGAAGTGTAAACTTCTCTTATGGATGGTCATGTGGTATTAGTTATTTCAACTCTCTCTTCGTTTTATATTTTTTTGGACGTCAACCTTTCCCATTCCTAAATATTTTATTATGGAGATGGAGAAGATTATTGGGAGCTTCATTTGGGGTGATAATGATAGCAAGAAGAAGCTCCATTCAATTTCTTTGGTTTCTATTTGCCATCCTAAAGAAAAAGGTGGACTAGGCCTAAGGAAAATTTCTGAATGGTTGAAGTCAAGCTTGATGTTTAATCTATGGGATATTGCTAATTCCAAGAGATCCCTATGGGTGAAGTGGGTTCATGAAAGATATGTTGGTTAGGATTCCCTATGGTCAGTTAATCCCAAATCTAATTAATCATGGATGTGGAACATATTAGTGAAACACAAGGGTGAGCTCCTTGCTTTTATAAATTATAAGATTGGAAATGGAAATAATCTTCTTCTTTTTTCAGATCCATGGTGTCTAGATAAAATGTCTCTTCTAGAGAATGTTGAACCACAAATGATCTTTAGGTTGGGGAAGAGTCGGAAGTGAAAATAGAACTATTGCATATGTAAAGGTGAGTGGAAAATTCCAGAGGTGAGAGGTGCAGAAGTTGCTCAAATTTACCTTAGTTCTATTCCAAAACCTGCTATTGAAGTGGAAGACACTATTGTTTTGAAGGATTTACTGAAGGACACTATTAGAAACTTTTGGATATTATCTAGAGTACAATTTCCTAAGGTTGATTCGGGGAGATGGGTGTGGTGTAATATGCTTCCCAGAAGAATGTCAATTTTCCTTTGGAAGTTCTTTGTGGACATATTAGTTATTGTGGAGATTATTCAAATGTTAGTATACTCTATGACTTCTCGATATTATCTTTGCTATGAATATGAAGATAACTTAGACTCACTTGTTCTTTAAATGTTTGTTTTCTGTACATATCTGGAGTCTGCTTGCTCAAAAGTTCAACCTTTGTTAGCCAAAGAATAAGATGGAGATTCTCAATCTAACTGGGAGAGAAAAGATCTATGCTTGTTGTGCACTATATAACATCTATCATGAAAGGAATAGGGTAATCTTTCTTAATAATAGTAGGAAGGCACACTATATTTGGGATCTTATTCCCCTTTATTTAGAAATCATGTATAGTTAGCTTGTACAACTTTTCTTGTACATTTTTTTGTCTTTCTTGTACATTTTTTTCTCACAAAAGCAATAAAAAAGGAGAGGCACATTGGGTTGACAAAATATATATATACGACTGGAATGTGTGCTGACTGATGATAGAGTCTCAATAGTCATGATATTGGATATCAAGTCAAACACATAGGTACGTGTGAGAGAATAGTGTACCTGATAGACCCACCTTGTGAGTAATGCATGTGAACCATGAAATGGTAGTCAGAATCAATTCTCAAAGTGATAGTGGTAATTGTGGTTCTTAGACCTGAAGTCAGTACACTTATCACATGTCGTTTGCTAAACTTTGACATCATCCAACGTGATCCTAAATAAGGGTTGCCAGAAAGGTGGTGATTGGGTACATTGTGATACATGGGGATTGATGGTGAGTGATGTAGGTGTTGTCCTTCTTATATAGAGTTTGATATCATCATCCCTTGATAAGCGAGACTAAGAAACACATGGCCATGCTCATGTGGGTCAATTTTTATTTGTTAACTCAATGTATCTAAACATTCTTCTCTAGATTGAGTATTAAGAACAATTTTTTGCCTTCGATTCAATCTAGATATTGAAGAAAAATGAACTATGTGATCATGTTAACCTGATCACATATTGTAGCTTGAATTGTTCTCCAACTTTCTAATTACTTGGATAGATACGATATCTTTCTAGATACCGCTCATTGCTTGTGTAGTCATAATGGCTATGGGCTTCACTACCAACATAATACGGGACCTACAACGTCACCTACATAGGATGCACTTGGAATGGGATCTTACTCGTGAATAAGAATTAACATGGAAACTGAAAGTATTTTGGTAATCAAATTAAATAACACTGGCTATACCAATCGACTAACTGGAGTGTGCTCTAATCAACTAGTGTTCTAGTCGATTGACTAGAGGTTACTGACCTTGGCTGATAGAACCAACAATTCGATCGGTTAGAGTGTCCAACCAACCGACTGAACTGGGATCCCAAAAAATGGTCAAAATATCAAGTCAAGCAACTGGAATGTCCAGCTGACCAAATGGATGCAAAATGATTAGTTAGCTGGGTCAAAGGACTAGTTTGACTCGGTCAAATGAGTAATGATATGCATAACGATGTACAATAATTACCACATTAAAAGATAGTGTTATGGTGTCACTAACAACAAGCCAATCGACTGACTGGATAGTCTAGTTGATTGAATGGTATGCCAGTCGAATGATTAGATGGTCCAGTCGATCGACTGGTTGTCCGCAACATCTGTCAAGCCATGAGATCTGACATTTTGTATCCCCTGTGTTTTTGAAACACTAGCCCATCAATTCATATATAAGGATAGGATGGACTAGGCTCAAGACACACAAGAGACATAAATTATAAAGAGGAAATCAAGAGATTGTCTCAAGACTCCTTATCTCATAGTTTTGGTAACTTGTGAGAGAGCCTAACAGTCTTACCTAAAAGGGAGAGATAGAAAGGGTAAAGGAAGTCGATGCTAGTACATTGACAGACAGAAGGAAAACTTCTTCTCGTTGTCTCTCGAAGTGCAATGTGGAGTTCACAGTGGCCTGCATGGAAAATGTAGAGGTGTGGAAGCTTTATTGTGATGCTATGAGATCACTGTCAACCATTAACCATGTGCGCTACACCGAAAGGATGCCAATGGTTGTCTTCTATGTGCTGCTTGATAAGGAAGCACAACTTTCTGCAAGAATAGTCGTCGGACTTGCTCTAAAACAAGGTATTTTGTACACCCTCTTTCCTAGATAAATCATTGTTGACGATCTTCTAGTTAGGAACTATGGACATTTTTTTTCTTTCTGATGCCTACTTGTTCCATATTTCCGTACAAGCCACCCCAATTTATGGTGTTTCGAGATTTAAATCGATATGATCAAATTTAATTTTATCATTTATTTTGTTTCATGTGATATTAATATTTAAATGATTAATATGAATATCCCATTAAATACCACATACATTAGGGAATATTAGGTAGATTCTCGATATATATATATATGTATATATATATATTATATGCAATCGATACACATCACCCTAAAATAGTTCTAATGGTGAATGTATGCATGATTATGGTCAACACCCCTTGGATGCTTGTGTGATTGGATGGTTTATTTCCTATCTTATAAATTTAGTTTGTATAGCGAGCCTTCCTCTTTATTCTCCAAATGTAATTAATGCTTAATCCTCTATCCCTCAAATGTAAGTTGAGGTATTCTCATTCCGCAATGTAATTCATGAATAGGATTAGAATGAGCTTCCATTTTGGGCAAGAAGAAGACATTTTGACCAGGTGATTCAACCGAATGGAAGTTGAGTCGATTATCTTTTTTTAATGCAAAAGCTCCTATGCCTCTTTTTGTATTTTTTGGGAAAAGGTGAGGGAAATATAGGGGTCAGTGTCTAAAACAGTTAACTGACCAGCAAGCAGCTGAGAAAGGCTAAGAGAAACAACAACATCTATAGAAAGATTGAAAAGTATCTATCGATCTGCTCAAATTGTAGTATGTAAAAGCCTAAATGTATACTGAATTTGTAGCCATAGCTTATCCATATTAGTGTATCTATTCTCATGAACACGAAAGTTCCTTTCATGCCATATGGTATAAAGGACCAGCAAAGCAAAAAGGTGAGCATCTTTACTCGACCGTTGAATGAGATCATTACAACAACTAGGTGTAGAGCCATAGCATCCACATCTTGCCCATATATCCCTAGAATATGAGCACTTGAACATGACATGATTGGTATCTTCAGCGTCTTTCATGTAAAGGAAGCAGACAGAGGTGCTAGAAACACCCATTCTCATAACGTATGAAGAGGTTAAAATCTTAGAATGAGAAAATTTCCAAGCATGTATCTAATAATTCCTTGGATCAGAGAATTTCCAGATCCATTTGAAAGTATTAGAGACAACCGAGTTATCTCTTGTAGTATTAAAGGCATCAACAAACTTTAAATTATGCAAACCCATACAGGTCAGACTATCTTCACCATAGGCATTAGTTTTAGTCTTTTCAAGCATATCCAAAACATGATTGTTTCTTCAATTTATGGGAATACTCCACTGACCCTCTTTCAAGATGTAAGCTACACAGGCTCCACTAGGCACTCCAAGATGTAAGATATATCACCTGGACAATCTCTGGAGTTGATTGTCTATAGGACTATAGAAACCAACTAACTGACTAGAGGCCCAACCAACCGACTGGAGGAGTCCAACCAACCACTTGATCTAAGAGCCAGTTGACTGAATGACAAAGACCAACCAACCGAAAGGAGGATCAAATTATCTACTGGATGGTCCAATCCATCGACTGGCTTGTTACCATCATGATAGATTCTAATACAAGTGGATACATATAATGCTATGACCTTAGGCAGACAACTATTATTTTGTGGTTCTAAAGGATTGCATTATGTGGCATAACCCTCACTTGTATGTTTGTGGTTGCATGTTCATTTATGGATATATGTTTGTGGTGATTGGATATGTATATGTATTTATAAATAAAATCCCTCAATAAATATTGAGTCTTAGATTATTTTCATGTACATCACACATAAAAATTTGATCAACCATGTATGGACACACCCTAGTGTGGTGCGTCATCTATCTCGTGGAAGTGTGATGATATTTATGTGGGTCTGCCATAATAGAGTGCATTTCTACATGTTGGCTTTTAGGTCAGGATTAGCTAAATGACCTTAATAGGATTAAGTGCCTAGAAACATATAGATGGACTATGATAAGGAGTTGTGCATACCATCTATCTAAGAATTGTATTAGGTACAATTAGAAAATGCTACCTATCTTAATTATTGGTTATCGACGTTGATGTTTGTTGGCTAATAATTTCATTAATTTGGATCTTGGCTCACTAGAGGATTTTACATTGCAATCTTTCAAATTGATGGTGAGGGTTATTCATTTGAATAAAATTGTACGAGTGATAATTAATTGAAATCCTTATTAATACTGTGAATATATTCATATCAAGTCAAAAGTATTTTGACAAATGAAAATTTTCTATTTTAGAAATAAATGGAAAACACCAACACCTTTCTGTTGGAATCATCCTTTGATAAGGAAAACTGAATGGGAACAACTTCAATGACTAGTTCAGGACTTTTAGAATCATTCTCACTCAAGACCAAAAGTTCTATGTCTTGGAGAAACTAGAGACAGAGGAACTCACTCCAACCATGCCTAAGGTTGAAAGGGATGCTTACAAGAAGCATTCAAAAGGTGTCATATATGTTAAATGTCTGATTCTATGATTAGTGAAGTATGAATTTCATAGACAATATGAGAACATGGAAGTTATGTAGATGGTAACACATCTTAAGAATATGTTCTAGGATCAGGCAAGACAAGAGAGATATGAAATCTGAAAGGCGTTGTTTAAGTGCAATATGGTAGAGGAAGATCCAGTAGGGCCCAGTGTGCTCAAATTGATTGGGTACATGGAAAACTTTGAGAGTATGAGATTTCCTTTTGGTCGAGAGTTGGCCACTGACATGATTCTAAAATTAGTTCCTGAATCATATTGACAATTTGTCATGAAGGAAAACATGAAAATTGTTGCTAATTTGTTGTCTGAGTTGTTTGGCATGTTCAAAATGCTGAGACACAAATGAAGAAGGATAATCCTAGATCTGTGATGATGCTCATTAGAGGAAATGGGAAGTCCAAGGTCAAAGGCAAGGCCAAGAAAAATTCTAAGGGTAGCCAAAAACCCAATCTTATACTCTTCAAGCAAAGGGATGAGTGAGTAAGGAAGGGAATTGCCACCACTGTCATCAACATGGACGCTGAAAAAGAAATTATCTCTTTACATAGAGGAACTTAGGAAAAAGAAGTAGGAGATGGAGACATCCACTTCAAGTATGTATGTTATTGAGGTAAATATTCCTACTCCATCACCTTAGGTATTGGATAATAGATCAGGATCTCACATATGTTAATATGTGCGAGATCTGAGAACAAATAAGCAAGATGAGGTGAAAATGCATAGGGCAAGAGATGTGAGTAGATGTGAATATTTGCACCAACTTGAGGAAAATGTTGCTAACCTGCTAACAAAAGTACTTACTTAGAATGAACATGATGGCCACGGTGAATCACTTGGAAATGGAGTCATCAGTATTTGTCTATAAGTATAAGTGGGAGTATGTTGATATATATGCATGTGGAGTGAATCATTTGATGGTTGTATGGGGGCATCATGCACTTGATTTGATAATTTTAATGAAGGTAATTTTGTCTGTTATGCCTCTCTTAGTTATGACATAATGATAGAATGCTAGTAGATGTCTGAAGAATTATGTTACTCGATGACATATGTCTTCAGGTTAAGGACCTGAAGAATGGGGTCTTATGTATAATAAGAGTACATGCATTCTTGTTCTGTCCCTAGTTGGATATTATTGTGGAAGAAAAATAGATGATGATAATAATATATAGGACTGGAATGTGTATTGATTGATGATAGAGACTCATTAGTCATGATACCAGATATCAAGTCAAACACATAGGTACGTGTTAGATAATAGTGTGTTAGACATACCCACCCTGAGAGTGATATATAGAAACCATGAAATGGTAGTCAGAATCATCTCCGAAAGTGATAGTTGTGAGTGTGGTATTTAGACCTGAAGTCACTACACTCATCACATGTCATTCAATGAACTTTGGCATCTTCAAATGTGATCCTCAATAAGAGTTACCACAAATATGATGATTTAGTATGTTGTACACATGGGGATTGACTTTGAGTGTAGATGGAATTTGTCCCTCATATTGAGAGTTTGATACTTCGGGTCCATGATAAGGGAGACTGGGAAACGTATGGCCATGATCATGTGAGTCAATATGTGATATGTGAATTCACATTATCTCAACAGTCTACTTTAGTTCAAGAAACACAATTTGAGTATTAAGAGTATGACAATTCCATGCGTCATCTTTAATATGGATATCATATACAAAGGAACTATACAATCATGGTAACACTAATAATTTATTTTAGGTTGAAGTTGTTCTACAAATTTCCAATTACTTAGATAGCACTAACGTGTTAGTAGATACTACTCATTACTTGTGTATTCATAATGGTTATGGACTTCACAACCAACATAATATGGGATCTATAAGTCACACACATAGGATGCATTTGGAATAGGAGCTTACTCATGGATAAGATTTAACTTAGTCACTAAAAGAGTTTATGTAATCAAATTAAAAGACACTAGCTATTTCAATCAATCGACTGGAGTGTCCAGTTGATTGAACAGTGTGCAAGTCGATTGAATGGAACTTCCAGTCACCCAAGTGGAGCTTACTAACTTTGGTCGATGGAACCAACAAACCAACTGGTTGGAGTGTCCAACCAACTGATCGAACTGGGTTCCCAATTAAGTGGGTCCAACATTAACTTTGGTCAAAATACTGAGTGGACCGACTGGATGCAAAATGACCATTTTAATTGGGTCAAAGGACTAGTTTGAGTGGGTCAAAAAAATAGTTATATGTGTAACCACATGCATTAATCATCACATTAAAAGTTATTATTATTGTTCCATTGACCACAAGCCAATAGATTGATTGGATAGTTCAATTGATTGACTGGTTTCCCATAATAGTCATCAAGCCATGAGATATGACCTTCCGTATCCCCAGGATTTTGGAAACCCTAGCTCATCCACTCCTATATAAGGAGGGGGTAGTCTAAGGCTTAACACACACAAGAGATACAAATTCTAAAGAGGAAGTGAAGAGATTGTCTAAAGACTCTGCATCTCATAGTTGTGGTTACATTTGAGAGAGCTTAAAAGTTTTACCCAAAAGGGAGATATATCAAGGGGAAAGGAAGTCGATGCTAGCACGTTGACAAATGGAAGGATAACTCATTCATGTTGGATCTGGAAGTACAACATGGACTTCCTGATGGTCTGCTGGGACTATGTAGAGGTGTGGAATCTTTTGTTTCCACACTGGGAGGATGCAATCAACCATCATCCATGTGTGCTACACCATAAGGATGTTTGAGCTTGTCGTCGGTGTGCTACTTGAGAAGAAGACACATCTCTCTGTAAGAATAGTCATTGGACTTTCTTCAAGATATTGTATGTCTTTCACCCTCTTTCCTAGATACATCATTGTTGACGCAATCTACTAGTCAATAAATATGGACATAAATTTTTGTTTCTTACTACCTACTCTATAGCATATTTCCCTACATAATGTTACAATCTATCCCACTTAAACTCTTGACATCCTCATAAAGGCTCAACTATATGAACTCATAACTTATTATACCATCCCATGATTTGATTCTTCAGTCAAAATGATCTTAAATTGATTGGACTATCCATATCACCAAAATGCATCTTCTTTTTAGAGATCCATTCACTAAGAACTCCATAGATAAGCATGTTCATCCCAGGGAGGATGGTGGCCTATTAGAAGTTGATCTTGGATGTGCGTGAGTGTGAGAAAAGCATGCATCTAAACCAGTGTTGGTATGTGGGGCCAATGACCACTCATGAAACTCTGTTAGAGGCTTGGGTGGTGGGCCCAAACATTGTAAATAGTACCAGAACTTGTTCCCCTATAGATGATGACTACAATCTATATCTATGAATCCTAGTCATGTGAAAATAGCTATTCACTAAGGAGAAATGGAGTCACCCTTGTGGTGGTAGCCATGGATTGCAGCTGAATGTGCATGTTCCATTTTTGTTCTTCACTCAAAATGGGAAGGGATTATGAGTCCATGTAGTTGTGTCTTGATGAGGACATCTAGAGTCTAAACAAGGTAGATAGTAACATCTAAGATTTGATGCTTTTGAAAAGAATGAATTTAAAAGGAATGGTTGGACTACCCATATTACCTTTAGGGATCTTGTCAATAAAAACATTACAGTAAGAGTTTACATACTTTAGTAGTACTGGTATGGGTGACCTATCGAGAAGTTAATCTCAGGTTGTGTGAGTGTGAACAAAAAGTAAAATCAAGAATAGTAATAATGTATGGGTCTATTTCTCATTCCTAAAATTGTATTAGATCCTTCAGTGGCAGGCCCAAGCATTATATATATAAAAAGAAAAATCATCCCTTTTACTTGAATAAGAGGTGTTTGTCCCTACAAGTTCTAGAAGGATGAATTATTACTCTATGTGACATAGAATATATACAAACACTAGGGGCAAGTCCGATATACTATAGGGAGGTACTATATCATCCATGCCATCTACATTGGTGTGATTATAGGGAAATTAGGCGTAGATATGGGAAGCAAAAACAAAAAAAAAATATTAAATGATTGTTTCCAAAAACAACAAGGTTGTGACAATAGCAATGTATCTAGAAATGAAGGGTTTGCAAGGTTATACCTAGTCTTAGAGCAGGTCCACTGACATTACCCTTGAAGTATAATCATGCTTCTTCATCGGGCTGCAACTTGCTCCTTCGACGGTAGTCGAACTCAAACAATCGTCTCCACTACCCTTCTAGATAGCACCACGGACATCGATTAATGATATCCTCCTAGAAGCAAACAATAGGCTTCAGCCTCTAAAGTAGTCCATGCAGACCACCTAGAACTCCATGTTGTGCTACCAAAGACAATGGGAAGGAGTTGTCCCCTTCTATCGGCATACTTGTGATTTCCTTGAATTTTCTAAAACTGAATCTGATGTGTGACGTCCAACTTTACTAGAACACTTGGGATTCTCAAGACAACTCCACATGCATGACTTCACTTATGTCATTGGACATTTTAGGATTCCAAAAGTCCACTACATCACATCATAGTAGATCATAAGGCCTAAAAACATCAAAGCCCTTTGGGGATAATGTACGAGATATATGATGGAAATGTGATTAAAACATATGTGTTCTCTTTTGTTAATGAATATCTTTTTGCCAGTATTCGCCTTTCCTTATTTTTGTTTAATGTTGTCAAGTATTAGTTTTATCTTATTTCCAAGATATGATGAGAGGTATATAAAAGACACATAGGCGTACTCAGTACAATATTCTTGAATATTGTGTTGATGTGTACCACATGTAATCTTTTGTTTAGATTGTGGTTATGCTCTTGAAGATTCAGGATAGTTGAGAGTTGTGTGGTGAGTTGATGTACATGTGGACTTGTTGTCTTAAGTTCATGTTGTTTAGTGGTAGTACATGTATATGTATAAGTTTGTTGTTTAATGTGTAATATTAAATGTTGTAACAATTCATTATGTAATTATATGTTGAGTGGTGAACATGTGTTGTGGTTCATTTATTGTTCATGTACATGTGCTACCATTTGTTTCCTTCTAACTCCCTTGATTTTCTCTTTCTTATCCTAGTGTGTGATGTTTAAATTGGGATTCTTGCTGAGGTGAGGCTTTCAATTTGAACGTCACACATCAGATTAAGTTTTAGAAAATCCGGAGACGTCATAATACTAGTCATTGACATTCTCTCCCACAATTGTTCTCAGTTATTCTCTCCCTCGCTGTCCCTCCTACTAACAAATAGGACTTACTCAGGCTCTCTATTATTTACAATAATCAGAGAGGAAAACAATTGTCAAAGCAACTGATTCTCAATTGTGTGTGTTGGGAAGCCCCCAGTATCCCTCTATTTATAGTAGAGGCTAGGATCAGGGTTTCTAGTCTCTGTGGGAGTAGAAGGATTCAGAATCATGAATTTTGTTGAATCTCAGAATGGATAACCTATCGGTTCACACACCCAACCAGTCCATTGGTGCATGAGATGGTTGGTTCATGTAGTTTGCTATTCTAAATCACATTGGTATTCAATGCCTATTTAATGCTAAACATGAAATCAACATCAATCCTTGTTCCAATTGAATTGGCAACTAAATCGGGTGACCCAGAGGGTGAATCAGTCATCTCACATAGTGAATCGGTTGTTTCACATTGTCAGGTGGTCATTTCACAAGTCCACCTCAAGAAAAGTTCAAAGAATATTGATTCTAATTGATTGGCACTCTAATCGATCAATTAAACAGTTGAACTGGTCAGTTCAGAGTCCAGTCAATGAATTTTGAACCTCAGTTGTTTAATTGAATGCCTAAACACCTTTAGTAATCAATATAAACATCACTCATGAATATACTCCTTTAATCCAAGTGCATTCCTATGTGTGTTACCATATAGGTCCTGAATTACGTTGGCTCTGAATCTCCATAACAAATATATGACATCACAAGCAAAGAGTGGTGTGTAGCAATGCATCATTTCTACCCAAGTAATTTGGAAAGTTGGATAACAAATTTAACCTACAATCTATGACTAGTGTTACCATGATCGTATAGTTCCTTTGTGTCTGATATCCAGATTGAACTTCAGGCATGGAATCATCATCTTCTCAATGTTCAATCCATATTCCTTGAACTAGAGTAGACTGTCTGAGATGCACGTGAGCTCACATATCAAAAATTGAGTCACATGAATATGGTCATACATTTCTCAGTCTCACTTATCAAGAGGCCATGGATATCAATCTCTGGTAGGAGGGACAAATCACATCTACATCACTCACACTCTATCCCCACGTGTCACAGTGCACCCAATCATCACCGTTATGGCAACCTATATTCAAGATCATGTTGGAAGATGTCAAAGTACATGAATGACATGTGATGAATGTAGTGGATTCAGGTCTAGGAACCATAATCACTATGTGAGATGATTCTGACTACCATTCCATGGTCTCCATGTATCAATCTAATGGTGGGTCTATCCAATACCATATTCTCTAACATTTACCAATGTGCTTGACTTGATATCGCATATCATGACTAATGAGACTTTGTCATCAATCAACACACACTCAAGTCTTATTTATTACGGTTGTCTATTTTGCTTCCACAATAATATCCAACTAGGGACATAACAAGAATGTATGTACTCTTATCATACATATGATGTCATCATTCATGCCCTCAACCTAAAGACATATGTCATCGAGTAACATCATTCTTTAAATACTACTATGTATGTGACATCATCTCATGATTGAGACAAACATAATAGATAGAATTACCTTTACTATCATCAAATCAGTCATCCAATTCCACACTCATATCATCATGTGCACTCTCCTATCATCATGTGATTGGCTCTCTGGGCATACATACCAACAGACTCTCACTTGCACTGAGAGCCAATCACCCGTGAATCATATTCCAAGTAATCTTAACATGTCCATCATCTTCCTGCTACACAAGAGCTTTTATAGTGGGTACAACAATTTTTGCTTCAAGTTGGTATTTGCAAGTTTCACATATCCTTGTTGTGCACCCTTTCACATGATATGGAAGTGTCATAGTATGCTATCTGAGATTCCCAACCTGACTAGTAGATCTATTGTTGTCATCAGTATTTCGACTATATCATCAATAGTTGAAAACTCACAAAAGTTCTCCCATATGAACTTCTTGATCCATATAGTATCCACTGTTGTTCTTGTAACATAGAGATACTCAACTTCTATTGTAGATTTATACAACTAAATTCAACTCCAAACTCTTCCAACTTACAACTTTGTTTAAGGTCAAACATAATTTTAGATTGCAATCATTAATTTTATTTTTCATTTCAGAAGCTTGCATAGGTGTAACCCTTTACACTCAACTCTTCCATGTTACCATAACCAAGGAACTAATCCTTTTAGTAGTTCACAAGCACATAAGGATGTTATTTATGGTAGTCTAATGACTCTCACTAGGATCTAACATATACCCTCTTGTCATGTTTAATACATACGAGATTGCTACATAGGTGTATTTACATATGAGATAATTGATATCCTCTCGTCATGTCCAATACATACGAGATAATAGGATAAATACAAAACATTACATTCAAGATAGATCTAGTTGTGAATGCATATGGCATCTATCCATGTGTTCCTATTCTTTACAAGAACTGGGACACTAGGCTCCTGAGAGACTAACTCCATAGAACATGGACAAGTTTTCTCTTATTGAGTTTTGCATGTTGAACCCCTTCAACATCTTGCCAATGTATGTGCTCTTTATTAGGTCAAGAAGCTTTCCAAATTTATCTCTATCGATCTCAATTACTATTACATATGATGATTTGCCTAAACCCTTCCTAGAGTAGGTACTTTCCTTGCTAGGTGTCAGTATAAGGATGTTATTCCCCATCATTATGTGGAATATACACATGCTCCCACTAAATATTTTGTAATCACAAATTTCATCTTCATTTTGACTAAAGTCAAAGTTTTTGACTGTCTTGTCAAATAGAAGATTACATCTCTGAGATGCTTGCTTCAATCCATGATTGACCTTTGCAACATATATACTTTATTTGCATTAAAGGATTTATAAAACCATTAGGTTGTGCCACAAACACATCCTATATAATTATTCCAATTAAGTAATGGGGTTTTAATATCCATATGCCAAATCTCATAGTCATACTAAGCTGTAAATGCAAGCATGATCAAGATGGATTTAACCATGGTAACTGGTGAAAGACTTTATCATCTTCAACACCTTAAACTTGTTTAAAACTCTTTACAACCAATCTAACCCTCCATGTTGGTCTTTTAACAAAGACCCAAATGCACCCTGTGGGTTTTACCCCTTCAGGTGGATCCACCAAGGTCATACCTTGTTGGATTACATGGACTACATCTTGGATCTTATGGCCTCAAGCCATTTCTCAGACATTAGTTCCTTAATATCTTCTAGTTAGTTGTTGACTCATCATATATGATCAATAAACCACCTTTTAAGCCATATGATTTCATAATCTTTCAAGCTTAAGGTGTATTCTATTAGAACTATGAGGTTTTGTGTTACATAAGGAACTTGAGATTCCACAACAACTTGTGATTCTCATTGTTCCTACTGTACCTGTTTAGGTTCAAAGTTTATTTGTTTGTCTTGAACATTTTGAGTTCTACTTTTACTCCCATTATTTCCTTCAAAACTAAGTTCCATTTTAGGAATACAACCAACCTGATCAATAAACATTTTGTTTTCATATTGGGATTGGAGTAGTATTAAAATAACATTTATGTGATTTTTGGACAAAACTTCTTAAAAAACTATTTTCTTTCATAATCTTCAAATCCTAATCACTACAAAAGACATATTAGGACACTTCCCATGCCATATCCCATATGGTGTCTTCTGAACCATTTTCAATGATACATTTTTTTAGTGTAAAACATGTGCCCAAAGGAAATTGTAAGATCAACTAGATTTTATTGATAATCACACCATGACTTAACAGGGGGTAATAGCTTCTTTCTGACACATTATTATGTTTTAGGTGGAGTTCGTTGTGATACATGACACGTGTTTACTATGCATTGTACGCAAGTGAATGTATTGAAGTAATATAGGCCCTTGAGGCTCGAGTCGAACACAAGGAAATGTTTCTCCAGTAGACTACTACTAACTGTAGTCTAATCAGTTAGGATGGTTGTAAATGGTTGAATTGGTTTAAATTAAAAGACTAATGCAGAAATAAAATGAATTAAAGGTTTGAATTAATAAGAGATGCAATGAATTCCTTAGGATAATGGTTTCATTATAGATAACACTAATAATTAATCTCACACATAAATATTTATTATATCAATCCCTGGATAAGGATCCTATAGCCAGAATTACCTACTCCCGTAGTGCAATTCATTACCTAATTTAATTCCAATCCCACTTCCACGGTTATTGGTTGATTAGTTAGATACTTTATGATTATTCTCTGCGTTTCTCCTCCCATTTATACTCTGTTTTTTCCAAAGGGCACACTACATGGGTAAATCTATGATTTCCAACCCTTGATTCCTATCCCGAGATGACTAAGCATCCATTAATTAACTCATGGTGATCAAGAACAAGCAGAACAAAAAACTTTCATAGATTTATATCCAGTAAAAAGAGATGAACTTGATATTAATTCATAGAAATCGATTATAGTGTATATCTGGGCTACTCCCAGATCCTAAGGAATAAAGGTTTTAAACCTTGCATGGTTTTCATCAATGAATACATGGAAAGGAAGAAGACATTCTTGGGAAACATTAGAAAACTAAACTGACCCATGAATCTTTTCCCTTCTAGAAGATCTCCTCTGTTGTATGTGTGTTTTGTTGTCTTCTAGCTACAAAATCATCCTCTGGAGATGCTCAAATCTTCTCGGTTGAAGCTTTCAGTCCTTTGTTCTTCTCTTCTCTCTCCAGTTATTATGAAATGAAAATGGTTGTCTCCCCTCATATGGACGTCATCCCCCTAAGTCATAGAAGGCACTTAGAGTATGAGAAAACATCCACCGTTGGATTAGAGTAAAATCTATAGATGGTATGATCTAACAGACTCGGTAGTACCGACTAGGTGAGTCAGTAGTACCGAGTCACTTATGTTTAGTCGCATGATCCTGATCATGTCAGTACTATCGAATGGACTCGATAGCACTGAGTTTTGTGATTTTCGAACTGCCTCCCTGACGTCAACTCAGTAGTACTGAGTTTTCTCGAATCATGTTGGGGCTTACTGATGTTGTTTTAGTACCACCGACTTTGGCTGTCAGTAGCACCAACTCTGGGTGAGTTTTGGGTCCATCACTACTGTCAAGTCAGTGCCACCGACTATAACCAGGTTGGTAGCACCGAGTCTATGGAACTTCCTTGTGCCTAAAAATGCAC
Organism: Alisma plantago-aquatica; assembly: GCA_963693085.1. Lineage (NCBI taxonomy): Eukaryota > Viridiplantae > Streptophyta > Magnoliopsida > Alismatales > Alismataceae > Alisma > Alisma plantago-aquatica. Next base: position 835,088,348 of record OY856409.1, on the reverse strand, counting down.
AAAAACAACATAAGTACTTGGGATGCTTAAAATACTACATAAAACAGTTAAGATCATACAATTTGATGCATTCAATAGAAACATGCCATCTATGTCCTTCCATGCATAATAAATCAAATAAATGACTAATCTGCACATGAAATCAAGGAAAAACATGCCTGTAATAATGACTAAAAAACTTGCATCAAACTCCCCTAAGCTTAAATGTTGCTCATCCTTGAGAAACACTCTCTCGGATCTATTTGATAAAAGTCAGCAAAAGGACATAACACATACGTTCTTTTCTAAATCATATCCACCTTTCAAACCCTAAACCGACCTTCACTGACCACTGAACTGATAACTCTGCTAAAGTGACCAAAAACGTCCATACAAGATGTCCACCTTTTAGTCAATGACACTATCAAGAAAGCAGTTAACATCATAATTTCTCAGACATTCACTTGGTGTATTGTGTGATTCCCTACACTAAATTTCTCTTTCCTAACTACTAACTACTTGGAACTAGATCTTTGTATAAGAATGAATGAGGATATAAATCATTTGAGTGGCCTACCAATAAGAGGAATTAATGATTCAAGATGGGTGGAAAATGAAAATTCATAAGTACATCCAACCTATTTATGTGTAAAGAATAATGAACATATATGGATGAAAAGAATGACATGCATGAATCCTAATGCCTAAAATTTTTCTTTTTTTCCTTTATATGAAATGATGCATGTATGAATGAGTTGAGATTGTTTGACAACTCAAAAGAATGCACATGTGGATTAAATCATCACAAAAACAAACATGCATGATATACTTTCTCCTTGTTTCTTTTGAATAATCTTCTTTTTTTCTTCTTCAGCAAGACTAATTTTTATGCTTCTTTCTTTTATGATTTTTTTTCTTCTCTTTTTTTCCTAGGAAGTAAATCCTTGCACCTTAGCTTCATAACTTGAAATTAAAATCCACATTTTGAGGGAAATATGCATGCAATGTTGTAATGTATGCAACTCAGTGTTCTGAAAAGTGGTAATCGGTGTACAAGCGAAGAGGGTACCGAATAGAGTATATATGGTATGCGGGAGTATAAGCGGGAGAATATTCGGTTTTAATTGGTTTTGATTTTTTTTAAATATTAATCATAAATATATGTAAATTATATATTGACAATATAATAATGACAATGATAAGTAATTAGAAACATTTATAAGTAATAGACTAATATTGAATTCAAAAGTAGTTAGAAACATTGATGAAATTAGAGAAGAAAACATTGATAAGTAATTACAAACATTGGTAAGTCATAGACTAATATCACAGTAATAAGTAATTATAAACATTGATAAGTAATAGACTAATATTGCATTAATAAGTAATTAGAAACATTGATAAGTCATAGACTAATATTGCATTAATAAGTAATTAGAAACATTGATAAGTAATAGACTAATATTGCATTAATAAGTAACTTGAAACATTGATGAAATTAGAGAAGAAACCATGATAAGTAATTAGAAACATTGACAAGTCATACACTAATATTGCATTAAGAAGTAATTAGAAACATTGATGAAATTAGAGAAGAAAACATCAGCAATAAGGATCAGTTCAATAAACATTAACTATAAACTTATTGAGAAAATATGAGGAGAAAACCAAATATGTAAAGTGGAAGAAGAGAATATAATTCTAATGACCAATAGTAGTATTAGAAAAAATGAATGTGAAAAAATTATTACTAGCATTTGATTCTGAAAATCACCGATTAATCGGCCGATTATACCCCCGAACGGACGATTAATCGGTCCTGGACCAATTATAGGCCGATTATTCATATTCGGAGTGGTAGACCCCCAATACCGATTATTCGGCCGATTAGACCGATTTTATGAACATTGATGCAACTACATGAACTGTGTTATGCAGGCTATGATGGTATACACTAAAGTTAATGCATACAAATGCAATGTTTTTCTTTCTTTTTCAAATGCAAGAAAACTAAATATTATGTTCCTATAGTGCCATGTAATGCAATCAAAGAAAATAACTTGGAGTAGTCATTAATCTTGAGGTGGTGAGTCAAAAATGAATGGAAAACAAATCGAATCACACAACTATGAGACAATGCCCTTCATTATATTATGATGTGTCCCTCTAAATTGACATGTGTTTAGGGTGATCTCAAGGTTTATTTTTTATATTTTCATTTAAGATCTTGTTACAGTTTGGTTAGTTTAGGCTCAACATCTTCATCATTCACATTCCTGAGTTGATTTAGACTTTCATGTATGTCCTAAGTCCTAATGCTGACTAGCTCAAACACTTCCTCAAGTGGTGTCACAGAAAGATTTTGTAGTTTAAGCTTTTAAGGATATGACCTTTTTCATGCAACAACACAGAGAGTACAATCTATTCAAAAACAAAACCATGCGTTTACTACTCCACAATTACTCTAGATAGATGTGGATCCTACACTTGCATAACTAAAAATAAAACAAACAACTAAAAATAAAAATAAAAAATAAAAATAAATATAGAATGTTGTTCTAGCAACCCCCCTAAGCTTGAATATGACTATGTCTGTATAGTCAATACTCGCACCCAAGAGGTGGAACAACGGTACCATGGCTCAGAATGGCGGAGCTGGCATGTTGGGTCGTGTGGAGGGAACATACCCTAGAATGAGAGGTCTATAGGCATCATTGGTGGCGGTGGTGGTTACTCCCTGAAGTATCTAGGGTTCCATTAGTCATTGAAGAAAGGTTGCTAGTACTGCTCCATCTGTTGCAGGTGCACGTAAACATTCTCTTGGTTGTCCAAGAGAAGGTGTTCATTCTTGTAAATCACATGTTGGTTTCGGTACAACCTTCCTTGATTGTCCTACACACCGGCCAGCGTTGCCTGATGTTGTTGTTGTCCAATCTGGATCTCCTGTATCATGGTATACATACCTGCCATGTTGTATGGGTCTTACTTATCCTTGGGAACGGGGTGGGGCAGAGGAAGTCGAGGCAGCGTAGGTGCATGCCTATTTGTGCGGGATCACTCTCCTAGTGATGGGGATGGTGGGCTCCACCTCCTCAACATCATCTGAATCATCATTTCCTTGCTCCTCATCATTGTCCTGAGCTGTTGCCCTGGGTGGATCTTCTTCTTCCCCCTTGTTCAGTAGCCACCAGAGGTTGTTCACCCTACTCAAGTTGAAGATAGGGTCAGGGAGTCTCCGCTCTTGAAACAATCCTCGATGTGTGCAATGCGCATAGAGCACATTATGATGGAATAGAAGAAGGTGCACCATGTGGAAGTGTAGGAGGTCCAAATTTGTTGATCCTCCAATGGCGTGATGGTGGATAAATCAAGGAGAAAATGTAGTGCAATGGAGGTGATGAGACCCTCAAATAAAATCGGCACCTTTCTTGTCACATTGCACTGCACAGAGATCATGTGGAGCAGAAGGAAAGTTCCAAAGTTGACAATCTCCCCTTCCAGTAGCCTGTAGAGAAAGTAGAGATCTACCTTTTGAACCTTCACTAGAGCTTGATCGGTATGAGAAAAAATAGTATTTGTGCAAAGGCGGTGAAGTATTCGAGCAAAAGAGTGCTCAATATCAGTGACAGAACTGATATGCCAGTTTATATGAAATCTTATAGCACCTTAGTCAATTATTCCCAAGCCAAGTCGTAGTCAAAGTCAGACGGGGCCGAGAGTTCTGGGACGTGATCCCAGTTGAAGATGTTGTTGAAGGTCCTCAGTGTGATAGAATAATTGTTGTTGGAGAGGTGGAATTCGACTTTGCCTTCCCTCCATTTGCCTCCTATCTATTGCTCAGGGGAAACGAGGACATCTAGTGATGCCAAGAACTCTAGATAGAGATCTGGGTAGGTCTGCCAATCATTGAAGAAAACATTATCCCCCTCCATGAATTGCTTCTGACATACCCATCACATATTGTCAGTATAACTCACTCGTTTGATTAATGTGCGATAGGAATATCACATTGGAATGATCTGCCTTGTTTGCAACTCTTCATAAAGCTTCATGATCTCTGAAGACAGATTCAGGATGCGGGTTGGTCGGGGAACAAACTCTCCCTAATCTGCTGAAGTAGAGGCTTCTCTCCTAAGGGCCATGGTGTTGATGCAAGAAGGAGGTTAGGAGAATAGAATCTCGGGGAAGACCGTTAGCGCCTGGTGCAGCCTTGATTTAAAATGTAGGAGGAGTGGATGTTGAGGGTGTGAAGAAAATGGCTCCACCACCACTCCTTATATAGCTGAATGTGGAAGAGTCGGTACTACTTGACTTTCAAGTCAGTGGTACTAAGTTGGCTAGCATGAATCTGTGGTTGGTGCATCAATGGATTACGATTAGATGATGTTGATTTTGCGTATCTCCCTAGAGTCGGTGGTACCGAGTGGTGTCGCAGATCGGTACCACCGATCACTCAATGAAGCATGGCATAGTTGTTGGATCATGAGAACATAGATTGTTGATGTTTCGAGTCAGTCGTACCGACTTCAGGGTCGGTAATACTGACTTCAGGGTTGGTAGTACCGAGTTGTTGAAAGTTTCAGTGCTTTTAAAATTTTGGGCTTAGTGTACCAAACCTGGGCACATTCAAAAGTCGGTAGTACTGACTAAAAAGTCAGTAGTACCGATACCTTACCAGTTAGCACTTGAAAGATCTTCAAACACTTGATGGTACCGATAAGTTGAGTCGGTGGTACCAAGTCTTTGTTGTAGTTGTAGATAAAACCTTGACCTCATTTTGGTACTACCGACTGATAGACTTGGTAGTACTGACTTTTATGCCTTACACACTCCAAAAAATGAGTGAAGGTACCATTTTTATAGAAATCTAAGTAGAATAACAACTAATAAGGAAATTAAACCTAAAAATAATGCAATAAAAATTGGGTTCCCTCCCAACAAGTGTCATTGTTTAATGTCCTAGACTGGATGGTCCTTAGAGAAAGAATTTATGGAACGGTGCAAAGTTGCACCTCCTCTATTCGTGTCTCTACCTCCTCTCCAAATTTATTCTTTCATCTTTGGCCATTAACAAGGAAAGACCTATTTCCATCTACAATGTTCAAAAAACCATGGGGAAAGACTTTTTCAATCACAAACAGTGCACTCCACTTGGACCTCAGCTTACCTGGATGCAACCTAAGCCTAGAATTGAAAAGCAGGACTTTCTGACCTGGGAGAATCACCCTATGTAGAATGTGTCTATCATTAATTTTCTTAGTCCTTTCCTTATATATCATATATATTTCATAAGCATCCATCCTAATCTCATCTAATTCATTAAGCTCCAAGAGCCTCTTTCTACCCACTTCATCATGTTGAAATTCAGCTTTTTCATGGCCCATTTAGCCTTAGCTCAAGTTCTACTGGTAGATGGCATGCACAGCCATAGATCATCCTAAAATATGTTGTTCCTATTTGGGATTTGTAGGCTATTCTATAAGCCCAAAGAGCATCACTAAGAACATGACTCCAGTTTGTCCTATCGGTTGAGACTGTCCTTTCTAAAATTTTCTTCACCTCTCTATTGGACACCTCAACTTGTCCTTGAGTCTTTGGGTGATATGGAGTGCCCACTCAGTGCTTCACCCCATATTTTCTCTGTAAAGATCCAAACTTATTATTAGTGAAGTGTGATCCACCATCACTAATAATTAGGTGGGGGACACCAAACCTATAGAAGATGTATTCTTTCACAAACTTACACACTACATGTGCATCATTGGTGTAGGAAGTGCTTCCACCCACTTAGACACATAATCAACCGCAAGTAATATATAAAGATTGGAATTAGATGACACAAATGGGCCCATAAAATGTATACCCCAAAGATCAAAAACCTCAACCTCTTGAAACACATTTAAGGGCATCTCATGTCACTTTCAGATATTACTTGCACGTTAACATGTGTCACAATGACGAACAAAGTTGTAAGCATCTTTAAACAAGGTAGGCCAATAAAACCCACTCCCTAAGACTTTGACCATTGTCCTAGAGCTAGCATGGTGCCCACCCGTGGGTAGAGAGTGACAGTGTGACAAGATGCACCCTACCTCATATTCAGAGACACATCTTCTTAAAAGCCCATCCCTACATTATTTAAGAAGAATCAGGTCATCCCAAATATAAAACCTCAATGAGTAGAAAAATCATTTTTTCTCCTGGTATCCCCAATATGCAGGAAATTCCTTACAAGCTAGATAATTAACAATATCTACAAACCAAGGATCTTTAGTTTTAATTGCAAACAATTTCTCATCTGGGAATTCCTCAATAATGGGGATGACTATATCTTTTTCGTACACCCTTTCTAACCTAGATAAATGATCAGCTATGCCATTCTCTACCCCTGCCTTGTCTCTAATCTCAATGTGAAATTCCTAAAGCAAAAGAATCCACCTAATCAATCTGGGTTTGGCATCTTTCTTTTATAACATGTATTTGATGGAAGCGTGGTTAGTCCAAACTATCACATTATCCCCAACTAGGTATTGGTGGAATTTTTCAAAAGCAAACACTACTGCTAACAGTTCTTTTTCAGTAGTAGTGTAATTCATATGTGCATCATTCAAAGTCTTTGACACATAATATATGACAGTTGGAGTCATGTCTCTACGTTGACCCAACATAACTCCAACTACATAATTTGATGCATCACACATCAGCTCAAAGGGAAGGCTCCAATCATGAGCTTGTACAATAGGCACATAAATCAAATTTTCTTTAAGGATTTTAAAAGCTTTTACACAAAGCTCATCAAAGGAAAAAATCAACGTCTTTCTCTAAAAGTTCAGACAATGGTTTGGCAATTTTTGAGAAATCCTTGATAAAATGGTGGTAAAATCCAGCATGTCCTAAAAAGATCCTTACTCCTTTCATTGATGTCAGTGGAGGTAGTGTGGAGATAACTTCAATCTTTACAGGATCTACTTCCATGCCTTTGCCAAACACCTTGTCCAAGAACAATCCCTTCACTCACCATCATGTAAAACTTCTCCCAGTTAAGAACTAGGTGAGTGTCATCACATCTTTGTAGAACCCTATCAAGGTTATATAGACAATCATTGAAAGATTCCCCATATATAGAAAAATCATCTATAAAAACCTCTAAGCACCGCTTTACCATGTCAGAAAAAATGGCGAGAATACGACATTGTAACGTAGCAGGGCCATTACAAAGACCGAAAGGCATCCGTTGGTATGTGAACATGTCATAAGGGTAGGTGAAAGTGGATTTCTCCAAATCCTTAGGCTCTATGTAAATTTGATTATAACCAGAATACCTGTCAAGAAAACAAAAGTGTGAACGACCAGATAACCGTTCCAAGATTTGATCAATAAAAGGTAAAGGGACATGATCTTTAAGGGTGACTTTATTTAACCGACGATAATTATGCACATTCACCATCTTGTCACTAGCCTAGTAGAAATTAATTCACTATCCAAATTAGTACTGATCGTGATCCCCCTTTCTTAAGAACTACCTGGGTGGGACTAACCCACATTAAATCAGAAATTGCGTAGATTATACCTACCGATAGAAGCTTGATGACTTCCTTCTTCACCACCTCTGTCATAATAGGATTGAGATACCTCTGAGGTTGGACAATTGCCTTTGCTCCCTCTTCAAGCTGAATCTTGTGTTGAGAGATCCCTTTAATGTCATCTATGGACCACCCAAATGCAGCTCGGTGGTTTTTCAACATAGTGAGTAGCTTTCCTTCCTCATCATCACTCAAAGAAGATCTGCAACTAAGAAGACATACTTTAGGTGCGGTGGTAATGGCTTCAGCTCCAAGTCCGGCGGGCTCAATAGAGATGGGACTAATGGTGGGGGTGGTGGTCCAAGATCTTCAAGGCATCTTGCATAGTAGCAAGGTGCTACCTTCAACATCAAAACACACTCCTCTAGACGGTTTTTGTAGATGTTGTCCTCCATTCTGTTCATCAAGCATGCTTCTAAGGGTATCTTGGGTGATGATCGTATCACAAAATCAACTATGGCTTCTTCTATGGCAGTAGGGTCATACTCCTCTCCTCATCGTCCAGGTAGCACATTGCTTGATTTAGCGATATCACCTTTGTATTTTCCAAGATGTCCACCACTAGAGTACCTCTTTCTACTTTAGTCATAACATGGGCCATATCCGAGAATGGCTTCCCTAGAAATAGAGATAACTTGCTATCCATGTGTTGAAGCATGTTGCATTGCACCTTATCTCCCATGGCTTGAGAGTGCCTTGGCATCTTGATCTCAAACATGTCATCTTGGATTCTCATAGTTAGATGTCCTCTTCCCATATCAAGTGTCATGTATGATGTGGCTTAAAATGATCTCCCAAGTAGAAGCTCATTGCCAGGGTCATGTTGCATTTCCATCACTACAAAATCTATAGGAAAGATAAACCTATCCACTTTCACCTAGACATCCTCGCATATACCATATGGCTTAACTACGGAGTTGTCTGCCAACCAGATTGTCATGTTGCACTTCTAGGATTCCTTAAGTCTGAGCTTCTTGAAGGTAGATAGGGGCATCAGATTTATACTCACCCCTGAATCACATATAGCTTTTCCAAATTTTGTATTTCCTATGAAGCATGTGATATTGATTAATCATGGATCCTGTCTTTTTGGAGGCAATTCCCCCAAAATAAAAGCACTAACCTACTCTTTCAAAACCACAACATCAAACTCTGATATCCTTCTCTTCTTTGTAATTATATCCTTCAAAAACTTCCCATAAGATGGTATCTACTCAATAGCATCTATCAAGGGAATGTTCATAGATAACTTTTGAAAATTATCTAGAAATTTCTTGAATTGTCAGTCCATCTTAGTCGCCTTCAAACTATTTAGAAAGGGTACAGGAACCATAGGTGCCCTCTAGTGAGGTGGGATATAAGCCTGAGTTTGATTTCCCCCAACCTCATCAACTTGATCCTCTGTAGTCTTCTCCTGTTCTGACATGTCTAGTTCTTCTTCATCCATTGGCATAATTTGATTTGTAGCTTCTCCTACACCTACACCGTGTAATGCATCATTTAGTAGCTTCTTGTCATTGTGAAGTTGAACAACTTTCACATGTTGATTCCCGAAAGGTACATTGGTGTTCACCAAAATCCTTGTTGGGTTGGTTGCTTTAGTGCACTCACATCTGCCACTATCTGAGAGATCTGTGTCTCTATGTTGTGAATACGTGCCCCTTGATTTTGAAGATCCCTTTGAGTTTATGCAATCTGTAGCTCATTCTAACTCAGTAGCTTGCCCAACATTTCTTCAATCTTGTCAATTTTTTGTGGCTCTGGTTTATATTGTACTTGGCCACTATATTGTTGTGGCTTAGGATGTTTCTACTATGCCTTTGATGGATCCTATTGGAAGTTTTTAGGATCCTTCCAAGAGAATTTGTGATCCTTCCTCCAAGATTAGTCATTGTTCTTGTATTTCCCCTGATGCACATAGTTTCACTCTTATTCTTCCTCCTCAACAGGAACTCTATCTATAGCTCAACAGGAACTCTGTCTATAGCACATAACTTCTTAGCAATCAGATCTAACTTCTCGTTTAAAGCATATATCACCTTGGATTCCCCGAAACTCTTGATAGTTTTCGGTGGCTCTCTTTCTTCTCCCCAAAATTATTTTTTAGGCATGTTCTTGAGGATTTCATGGCAACGATGGGGCTTGTTGTTGAGGAGGAAACCTGCTCCTGCACTATCAAGAGTTGTTCTCTCCCCTTTCTGTAGGCCATAATAGAAGATCTTGGCATGTCCCAGTTATAAGGAGGCGGGATCACCCCCTTACTATTTGTTTTGAAGAATTAACATCCATTCCAAACACACAAAGGTATGTTAGAATAGGTAGAAATTTTCCAAATTTATCATAATGGTATGAAAAAGACCGAAGTATAGAAGTGGAATAAAAATAAGTGATTATATTCAACTTTCATAAAATATTACAAAAGTACATCATAATATCCCATAAGGGTTTGCATGTATGATTCAACATAAGGATCTAAGTAGAGGGAAATCTAAACCATAACAACTTTGTCTCCAAGCTTTAACTCCTTAAGCTAGTCTAAAACTTCATGCCTTATCATTAAAGTCCTTCACCTAGGGTTGGAAGAATACCCCAGCAAGAAGAGAAAATAGATGACATCAACAAAGGTTGGTATGTGCATACTAAATAGGAAATTGAGTAATATATGGAATAAAGGACATAAAATATAAAAGGCTTCCCATAGAAAGGATAAGGACCACCCAAATGGGTATCAAAATGAATTGAAATCATATGATAACAAAAGAATACTTGCCATTATTAAAACATAAAGATTGTGCCACACAATCACGTGTAAAGAATTAGGGCACACACCCCATATCATCAACTTGCATGCATGCGAGATAAACATAGCCCTAGAACAATATAAACACAAAGGAGGTCAAGTCTCATAAACTTGAAATATGATAGAGAAAGGAATATTGCCAATCTCCCAAATATATAAAACATGGGACAAGAATCACACATCTTGCCATGGGTATGAGGTTCCTTTCCATCCCAAAAGAGCAGGAAATATCACATCTGCTTGGCAGGAAATAACACATCTGCCATAAAAACCAATGCAATTACACTACTCTAGTGCTACTGAATCACATAGCATATTAAATGTAGAGGCAAGTAGAAAGTATAGTAAGAATATAGAAACTATCACCACATAAGTGACCAACATATACATCCACCTCATAAGTGGGCAAAAGATATCACATGTCATCTTTTAGAGTTCCATCATGAACAAAGTATAAGATAAGAGTTCAAAAGAATATCCATGATCTCATGATCAATATCAAATAAGGTAGTTTACATGAACCATGATTTTTAAAAGAAAAGACATTGTGTATAGGCTAATGTCCATAGGACAAAGAGAATGAATAAGCATAGGTGAATTGCTCAACATAGAAGAATAGGGGATACATCATACCTCAACTTTAGAGTCTAAATAGCCCAAGTCAGTCCTAGATCCAAACCTAGGCCTCCAAAGAACCTCTAGGGAAGGTGGATAGGTCCAATAAGTAAGGTTTCTAAGCTTAGAGAGGTTGGTTTCTCCAACAAAGCTCCTATCTCGAGCAAGAAGCACCTTCTCCACTTTAGAGGTGAAAAACCCTAACAAAAGAACATGGAGATGGGGTGTTTAAGCGATCTAGGTGGGGTTTGACCATGAAAGACCATGGTTACGACCTGGAGGAAGGTGTAAGGAAGACTAAAAACATGAAAATAGGGAAGGAAAGGAGGTTACTTTCTAGTTTTGGTCAAAATCACCAAGGAGGAGCTTAAGAAATCCTAAATAGAGAAATTTGGAACCCTAGGAGCCTTCTTCACCAAGGTAGGCACCTCCTTTTACCTTGGGATAGAACCTTCATGACAAAACAGAGTAGGAATGATGCTCTAATCTAGAGGAAGTAAAGGAGAGAGAGTTTTTGAATTGGGAGTCTTTAAGGGGTAGATATGGCTATATAAAGAAAGAGGTCAAGTATGAGGTGTCTATGAGACTTTCCATGTGTCATGTATAAGGGTGTCCATGGCCATGCAAGCCTTTATGGATAAGGAAGAAGTCAAGAACGAGGTGTCAAGTTACTTTCCATGTTTCCAATGCGAAGGGTCCTATGGACATGCAAACCTTTATGGATAAGGAAGAAGTCAAGAATGAGGTGTCCATGGAGCTTTCATGTGTCCTTAGCCAAGGGATTTCATGGCCATGAAAGAGGAAATCTCATAGAGGCTTCTTGAATATCAAATATCGGTTTATGGACACTTATAGGCCAACCCAACCGAACTCCAATCAAAGAAATAACCCCATAGGTTGATAGCTTCTAAAGATAGGCTCATTTTTAAAGAGAGTAATCCCTAAAATGCCCTTCGAAAGAAACACTTTCAAACCAAGGTGAACCTAGGTGCCACATGGTTCAAAAAACTCGAGAATGGTAAGGGAGTATATAAGTATTATAATTCATGTGATAATTTACAAAGAAAACCTCCCAATCTGGTAAATTGCAAAAAAGTCCAGAATGTACCTAAAATTGCATAACTTGCACAAACAACATCCAAATTGGACCAACCTTCATACACATGTTATATTTGATATGTTGAATATGAATTTGCCATTATTTCCAGATTTAAAATTTATATAATCACATTATTCATTACTTATGCCTTTTACTCATTTTTCTCTCTCCTAAAGTTATCCTAATATTTCAAGGTAGTCCAAGTTAGACGCAGTTTGGCATGTAGGCTAATTTTGATATGTAGATTTCAATTTGAAGTTTTTCGCCTTTTGAGACTTATTTTTATGAGATATGTCATATGGCCCATTAACGGCCCATTATCTAAATTATTCATCCAATTAAGTTTCTTATCTTCATATTACCACCAAAATGAGTTATGTGGCATATTTTATGTATCCATTATAAACCTAAGATTAATGTTAGAGCATTAGGTTACATTAAGGTGATCTATACATGCATTATCTCATTGGGGTTATACTAAACATCTATTTTGGTCTCACCTTCAACCTTGTTTGGTTAAGTCCAAAATGTCAACTTCCAGGGTAGGGTCCGAGATCTAGTATGTTGCAGCACACCACCCCTTAAAGGGATTTCATCCTCAAAATCAAAACATCCACGTAAGAAAACAACTTATTCACCACCCCTTAAAGGATTCATCTTATTAATTTAAAACTATTCTTTAGGTACAAAAGGTTCAACTACACTTCCTTACATCCAACTAGATAAACATCATGCAAATAAAAGGAAACATAACGTGTAAAGACTAACTATGAACTATGGGTTAACTTGCTCTTGTCCATCCTCAAACAAGTCTTTATACTTGGGAGACTAGTTGAACATGTTAGGGTCCCTAAAGATAAATCATATAGATGTCTAAGGCTACTATTGCCTAAAAGTATGCTATTTTGAACAATTCATATATGCTCAGGCCAGGCCGGTATTATATGGATTCGGGAGTCCTCGTAAACTAAGCTAGTGGTGTGGAGGAAAATCTTGCCAGCCCCCGAACCCTGATCCTTTCTAGACACCTTTACTTTAAACTTCGTGTCCTATTAGCTATCTAAAGGCCAAGCTAAACAACCTCAAGTTACTTTGGTTACTTATGCATCTTTTAGTTGTAAGTATTTTAGGGATCTATTCATCATTATTCTAATGTGAAACTATGATCCTAAATCAACCCTTCATCATCTATGGATCAAATCTAGGGAAAACATGTCATGTGAAGGTAAGGCAAGGATTCTAACAAGGGAGACAAAATTGAAATAGTCAGATTACGACTACCATGGGCTTTGATACCATGTTGTACGGAGGCGGGATCACCCCCTTACTATTTTTTTTTGAAGAATTAACATCCATTCCAAACACACTCAAAGGTATGTTGGAATAGGTATAAATGTTACAAATTTAATATAATGGTATGCAAAAGACCAAAGCATAGCAGCGGAATAAAAATAACTGACTATATTCAACTTTCACAAAAGATTACAAAAGTACATCATAATATCTCATAAGGGTTTACATGTATGATACAACATAAGGATCTAATTAGAGGGAAATGTAAACCATAACAACTTTGTCTCTAAGATTTAACTCCTTAAGCTAGTCCAAAACTTTTTGACTTATCATCTAAGTCCTTCACCTAGGGTTGGAAGCATACCCCAGCAAGAAGAGAAAATAGATGACATCAGCAGAGGCTGGTATGTGCATACTAAATAGGAAATTGAGCAATATATGGAATAAAGGACATCAAATATAAAAGGCTTCCCATAGAAAGGATAAGGACCACCCAAATGGGTATCAAATGAATTTAAATCATATGATAAAAAAAAGAATACTTGCCATTAATAAAACATAAAGATTGTACCACACAAGCACATGTAAATAATTAGGACACACACCCCATATCATCAACCTACATACATGTGAGATAAACATAGCCCTAGAACAATATAAACACAAAGGCGGCCAAGTCTCATAAACTTGAAACCTGATAGAGAAAGGAATAATGCCAATCTCCCAAATATATAAAACATGGGTCAAGAATCACACGTCTTGCCCTAGGTATGAGGCTCCTTTCCATCCCAAAAGAGCAGGAAATATCACATCTGCTCGGCAGGAATTAACACACCTGCCATAAAAAACCAATACAATTACACTACTCTAGTGCTACTGAATCACATAACATGTTAAATTTAGAGGCAAGTAGAAAGTATAGTCAGAATATAGAAACTAGTCACCGAGTGGGCAAAAGACATCACATGTCATCTTTTAGAGTTCCATTATGAATAAAGCATAAGATAAGAGTTTAAACGAATATCCATGATCACATGATCAATATCACATAAGGTAGTTCACATGAACCATGATTTTCAAAAGAAAAGACATTGTGTATAGGCTAATGTCCATAGGACAAAGAGAATGAATAAGCATAGGTGAATTACTCAACATAGAAGAATAGGGGATACATCATACCTCAACTTCAGAGTCTAAATAGCCCAAGTCAGTCCTAGATCCAAGTCTAGGCCTCCAAAGAACCTCTAGGGAAGGTGGACAGGTCCAATAAGTAAGGTTCCCAAGCTTAGAGAGGCTATTTTCTCCAACAAAGATCCTATCTTGAGCACGAAGCACCTTCTCCACTTTAGAGGTGAAAAACCCTAAAAAAAGAACATGGAGATGGGGTGTTTAAGGGCTCTAGGTGGGGTTTCACCATTAAAGACCAGGGTTGAGACCTGGAGGAAGGTGTAAGGAAGACTAAAAACATGAAAATAGGGAAGGAAAGTAGGATACTTACTAGTTTTGATCAAAATCACCAAGGAGGAGCTTAAGAAATCCTAAAAAGAGAAATTTGGAACCCTAGGAGCCTTCTTCACCAAGGTAGGCACCTCCTTTTACCTTGGGACAACACCTTCATGGAAAAAAAGATTATGAATGATGCTCTAAGCTAGAGGAAATAAAGGAGAGAAAGAGTTTTTGAATTGGGAGTCTTTAAGGGGTAGATATGGCTATATAAAGAAAGAGGTCAAGTATGAGGTGTCTATGAGACTTTCCATGTGTCATGTATAAGGGTGTCTGTGGACATGCAAGACTTTATGGATAAGAAAGAAGTCAAGCACGAGGTGTCAAGTTACTTTCCATGTGTCCAATGCTAAGGGTGCCTATGGACATGTAAACCTTTGTGGATAAGGAAGAAGTCAAGCATGAGGTGTCCATGGAGCTTTCCATGTGTCCTTAGCCTAGGGATTTCATGGCCATTCAAGAAGAAAGCTCATATAGGCTTCTTGAATATCAAATGTCAGTTTATGGACACTTATAGGGCAGCCCAACTAACCTCCAATCAAAGAAATAACCCCATTGGTTGATAGCTTCTAAAGATAAGCTCATTTATAAATAGAGTAATCCCTAAAATGCCCTTGGAAAGAAATACCTTCAAACCAAGGTGCAACTAGGTGATCCATGGTTAAAAAACTTGAGAATGGTAAGGGAATATATAAGGATTATAATGCATGTGACAAGCAAAGAAAACCTCCCAATTGGGTAAATCGTAGAAAAGTCCAGAATGTACCTAAAATTGCATACTTGCACAAATAACATCCAAATTGGACCAAACTTCATCCACAAGTTATATTTGATGTGTTAAATATGAATTTACCATTATTTTCATATTTAGAAGTTATATAATCACATTATTCATTACTTATGCCTTTTACTCATTTTCTCTCTCCTAAACTTATCCTAATATGTCAAGGTTGTCTAAATTAAATGAAATTTGACACGTAGGCTAATTTTGATATGTAGATTTCGAATTTGAAGTTTGTTTCCACTTTTGAGACTTTTTTTATGAGATATGTCATATGGAAAATTAACGGTCCATTAACTAAATTATTCAAGCAATTAAGTTTCTTATCTTCATATTACCACCAAAATGAGTTGTGTGGCATATTTTATGTATCCATTATAAACCTAAGATTAATGTTAGAACATTAGGTTACATTAAGGTGATCTATACATGCATTATATCATTGGGGTTATACTAAACATCTATTTAGGTATAACCTTCAACCCTGTTTGGCTAAGTCCAAAATGTCAACTTCTTGGGTGGGGTCCGAGATCTAGTATGCTACACCAGTAGATCAGTGACATGAAGAGGCACATTCCCCATCATATTTTGAAACATTTCCCATGCCTCTGAATACAACTCATCAGCTTGTTGTATGAAGTTGTCAATCTTCTTCACTAGGTCATTCATCTTTTGCGAATGGAAATAGCGCTCAAAGAACATATCTATCATGTGATCCCATGTCTCGATGATCTCATCATCAAGATTGTTGAACCATGACTTTGCACTATCTTTCACTGAAGATGAAAATAGATTAAGATATATTGTAGTAGCTGGGACCTGATCTATCTTGACCATATCACAGTTTTCCACAAAATTGTTGATATGCATCATTAGATCTTCAGAAGGATGACCATGGAATGCTTGATATTTGACTAAGGCAATAAGTCCAAGATCTATCTTGTAGATGTCAACATTGATGGCTTGCCTTTTGATGGGCCCTTTTTGGGCCATAGATGATGAAGCCTTTATCCTTTCCCATATTGTCAGTTCTTCTTCTCTCTCCATTTCTGCTGTCTCTGGTTCTTCTGGTGTCATAGGTCTCTCAAGTGGAGGTGTCGGTGGAGGGGTTTGATTGAACCTATCTACAGACCTGTTAGACTCCCTTTATCCTTGTAAGAGCTCTGCTTGTCTAAAGTCCAATGAGGATGGTTCTCCGTATTCTATGGCTATAGTACACACCATGCACTAATTCCCTAAAATAGTAAAAAGTGGGTATTAGTGCGAGAAATTTATGATGTATCAAAAAGATCTTATGATTCATCTTGAATGAAACTTGAAGATGATAAAATAAAATAAAATAAATTGGCGTAGGGTGGTTGATCACAACACTTGTAGTGTTGGATGTTGTCGTTTCCCCAGCGACAGTGCCAAAAACTTGACACATGTTTATCGTGTGTTATGCGCAAGTGAACATATCGAAGTAATATAGGACCTTTTGAAGCCCGAGTCAAACATAGGGAAATGTTTCTCTAGAAGACTACTACTAACTATAGTCTAATAAGCTAGGCCAGTTGTAAATGGTTGAATTGGTTTTAATTACAAAACTAATGAATAAATAAAATGAATTAAAGGTTTGAATTAATCAGAGATGGAATGAATTCCTTAGGATAGTGGTTTCACCACAGATAACACTAATATTTAATCTCACACACTAATATCTATTATGTCAATCCCTGGATAAGGAGCCTGTAGCCAGAATTACATGCTCATGTAGTGTAACTCACTAACTAATCTAATGTCAATCCCACTTCCACAGTTATTGGTGGATTAGTTGGATCCTTTATGACTATTCTCTGGGTTTTTCCTCCCGTTTACACTCCGCATTTCTCCCGATATGACTAAGTATCCATTAATCCACTCATGGTGATCAAGCACAAGTAGAACACAAAGCTTTCACAGATTTATATCCACTAAAAAGAGATGAACTTGATATTAATGAATAGAAATTGATTACAGTGTATATACGAGCTACTTTCGGATCCTAAGGAATAAAGGTTTTTATCCTTGCATGGTTTTCATCAATGAATGCATGGAAAGGAAGAAGAAAAATGTGGGAAACATTAGGAAACTAAAGTAACCCCTGAATCTCCGCCCGTCCGAAAGATCTCCTCCGTTGTATGTGTGTTCTGTTGTCTTCCAACTATAGAATCATCCTCTAGAGATGCTCAGATGTTGTCAGTTGAAGTTTTCAATCCTTGATTCTTCTCTTCTCTCTCTCCGGCTATTGTACAATGAAAATAGTTGTCTCCCTTCATCTGGTCGTCGTGCCCCTAAGTCATAGAAGGCACTTAAGGTACGAAAAAACGTCCACCGTTGGATTAGAGTGAAATCTACAGATAGCCTGATCGGCCAGACTCGGTAGTACTGACTACGTGAGTTGGTAGTACTGAGTCACTTAGATTTAGTCACACAATACCAATCGTGTCGGTACTATCGACTGGACACGATAGCACCGAGTTTTGTGATTTTTAAACTGCCTCCCGGATGTAAACTTTGTAGTACCGAGTTAGAAACTCAGTAGCATAGAGTTTTCTCGAATCATGCTAGGGCTTACTGATGTTTTGGTAGAATTGACGTTGGATGTCGGTAGCACTAACTCTGGGCAAGTTTTGAGTCCATCACTGACGTCAAGTCGGTACCACCAACTGTTACCAGGTCGGTAGCACCAAGTCTGTGGAACTTCCTTATACCTGAAAATGCACAAAAACAACATAAGTACTTGGGATGCGTAAAATACTACATAAAATAATTAAAATCATATAATTTGATGCATTCAATATAAACAGACCATCTATGTCATTCCATGCATAATAAATCAAATAAATGAATAATCTACACATGAAATCAAGGAAAAATGTGCCTATAATAACGACTAAAAACACATGCATCAATATACTATCATGGTCTCTCTAGAAGGTCCTCGAACTCTTGGTTCAAAGTGTTTCCACATCGATCATATTGAAGTATCTTAATACTTTACCAAGTCAGTTACGTACTTCATTTATGATCACCTTGACCAGTTCAAGAAATTCATACTTGTATACCATTAAATACAATTATCATATCAACTGACAACATCACCAAATATAATAAGCTAGCGGTAACTACCTTCAGCATTTATTCTGAAAGGTCTATATACATTAGTATATATGATCCCTAATAGAATAGTCACTCTCCCACTATAGCCCGAGAAGATGTTTCTTGTCATATTGCACAACAAATAAGATATGTATGTATATATTGGCTCAATAACCAAAATAGTCTAGATAACCATCATATGGATTCTAGAAATGCATTTCTCATTTATGCACTCTATATGACAATGCTATAGGTATTCAATGTTTGAGATTTTAGGTTATCTAGTATATGTATCATACACATTTGTCTTTACAACTATCAAGTATAGTTTGCAAGACATAGGGCATTGCCATAAAAGATCATATATTTTATAATGAAACGTAATGTTCTTGTCACACAAGACATATGATGCTTTCATCAATTGCAGGTACATGATAGCAATTCACTAATTCTATTATGTGCCCGTGAATGACAACTTTCAACTATATTGGTATCAACCCTTTCTCCATAAAGTTTTAGCTTACTTCTTCTCAGGCCCTAAAGTAGAGATCTCTATCTCTTTCTTATTCCTAAGATCCTCTATAAAAGAGGCAATTCCATTTCCAACGCCCATCTTGTGACAAAGGTGACATTTTCTTCCTTAATTATTTAAGTGAAAAGGACATATTCCCTTATGCACTTACCCTTCTCCATATATTGAGTACAGAAGACTTGGACTTTATCTTTTCTTTAGAACTCTTTTTGGCCTTGCCTTTTCCCTTGGACTCACTTCTACCGATCTTTATCACATATTTATCCTTCTTCATTCTGACTTTGGAATCAACATGCCAAGTAGTTCTGATAGCGGTTTAGCCAAGTTACTCAAGTATTAACACTTGATATACTATATGTATGATTCATACAATGATTTCTAGAATCATATCCATGGTCAACTCTTGACCTAAGAGAAATCCCACTCACTCCACATGCCCAATCAGATTGAGCACGTGAGGCTCTAGTGGACCTCCCTGTGTCAGTTTGCAACTCAAACAACACATTGAATACATTATACCTTGTTTGCTTTACATAATTCTTAAGATGTGTTACCATCTCGAGAATGTCCATGTTATCATGTTGTTCATGCAACTTCATACAAAAAAGGATAAGGTACTCAATGTCTATGGCATCATTAGCATGCTTCACGTAAGCACCCATTTTAGCGTTAGGCACATTTGGAGCGGGTTGTTCTGGTTGTGGTCTTTCAAGGACATAGAGATTTTGCTCATGATTGAGAACACTTATCAGAATCCTTAACCACACATGGAAGTCAATCTCATTTAATTTTGTCCTTCTTAAGGATTGGTCCAATAATAACGTGTTTGTGTTTGTCTATAAAATAAATATTGTAACTTTTTCAAAATATTTTTCATTTGTTTGATTTGATAAGTTAAGGATATTAATTAGGCCTTCAACTAATAAGAACTCCCACTATTTTTTTCAAATTGATAACCCTCATGTATCAATTCAGAAGATTGCAATGTACAATCTTCTAGTGAGGCAAGATCCATATTTCATCAAATCATAACTCAACTTTGGTTGATCACCCACGACTTGACTATTTAGGTAGACAACATTTGTCAATTGCATCTTATACAACTCTTGGATAGATGATATATGCAAATCCTTGCCATGATCATTTGCATGCCTTTGGTGCTTAATCCCATTAAGAGTCACTAGTTAAACCTTACCCAAAAGCCAACACGATAGAATATGCACCTACTTTGGTAGATCTACATATATACCATCGCACTTCCATGAGATAGATGGTTCACCATGATTTGGAAAAACCTACACTTGGTCGATCAATATTTTCATATGTGCTTCATATGGAAAGCATCTAAGACTTAATATTGTATTGATTGGATTTTATATATAAATACATATACATATTCAATCACCACATACTTATAGTAAGTATCATATACATTCTATAACCACAAACAAGAACATGCAATAATTAAAACACACTAGCGATGGCTATCGCCATTCCATTATAATTCCTTGGAGTCACAAGGAATTACTACCACTTAAGATCCACATCATATGCAACCTATTGTTGATAAAGATATGTCCTCAAACCAATCTGGGTTGATCAGTTCAACTCTTGAACCAGTTGGCTCGCGTCTTGGTCACTCGGTTGGTACCCGAAGCGATCGTCTGGTTCTCAAGTCCAAGCGATGTGTGGACACCTCCTGTCGATCGGTTGGACCAGCAGTCGATCGGTTCATCCTCCTATTGTCTGACCTCCTCGGTCCTCCAGTCAATCCATAGTTGTGTTTATTTATTCCCATTGCTACATAGTCTGTGAACTAAGACTCCCTCTCCTTTCCAAACGTAAATTAACGCTCTTCTTCATATTTCCCATTGAATGTAACTCAAAGTTTTCCTTTTACAATGTAATAAGAAATATAACAGTTTTAATATATGTTTTGACGTGAGATAACAATCTCCACAAAGGTAAAATGACTGGGTCAAGAGACGACCTAAAGATTTTGGTTTATTTACCATAATTGTGCTAATATCCACTATCAAAACTGATTTTAGGGCGACACATGTAAATTTTTATTTATATATATATATATATATATATATATATATATATTAGTTTGTGGTATTGTATGTTGTATTTAATCAAATATGAACATTAATCATTTTATTATCTGTATATTATGCAATAAAAGAATGAAAACTAAATCCGATCATATCAGTTAAAATCCTAGATATACCATAAATTGACATGGCTCTAATACCATTGTAGGGAAATCGGGCACAAATATAGGCAGCGGAAACAAAAAGAATAAATGCACACTTCCCAAAATAACAACATTGCTTCAACAACAATGTATCTAGGAAGCAAGGATTGGAAATATTATATATGGCCCTGGAGCAAGTCCTGTGAAATTACCCTTGCAGTAGCATCATGCTTCTTCATCAAGAAGCAACTCGCTCCTTCAGCAGCAACAACACTTGAATAGACGTCTCCACTGCCCTCCTGGTGTAGCACCATAGACAACGGTTGATGATGTCTTCCTAGAGGTAGACAATGACCTCCTGCCTCTAGAGTAGTCCACGCGGACCACCGAGAACTCCATGTTGAGCTACCAGAGCCAATAAGAAGGAGTTGTCCCCTTCTATTGGAGTACTAGTCACTGAGATGCTCTCCCATAATTGTTCTCACTTGTTCTCTCCCTCGCTATCCCTCCCTTTAACCTATAGGACTTTCTCGGGCTCTATATTGATTACCACAACTAGAGAGGACAACAATTGTCAGAGAAACTTATTCTCAATCATGTTTGTTGGGAAGCCCCCAATACCCCTCTATTTATAGTAGAGGCTAGGGTCATGGTTCTTAGTTTGTGTGGGAGTAGAAGGGTCTAGAATCATGAATATTCTAGAACTTGAACCAGTTGGTTCAGACACCCAATAGACCGGTTGGTGCATGAGCCAGTCGGTTCACCAAACGAATCGGTTGGTTTACATAGTTTTGCATTCTGAATCACATTGGTATTCAATGCCCAATTAATGCTAAACATGACATCATCATCAATCCTTAGTCGAATCAAATTGTCAACTGAATTGGGTGACATAGAGGGTGAACCGGTCATATCACATAGTGGAAAGGTTGTTTCACATTGTCAGATGCTCATTTCACAAGTCCATTTTAGGTAAAGTTCAACCAATATTGATTCCAATTGACCTGGGACTCCAACTGATCTGTTCAACACTTGAACCGGTCAGTTTAGAGTCTAAACAATCAATTTTGAACACCTAAACACATTCAATAGTCAATATAAACATCACTCATGAATATAATCCTTTAATCCAAGTGCATTCCTATGTGTGTGACCCTATATGTCCAATAATATGTTGACAGTGAATGTCCATAACAAACTTATGACATCACAAGCAAACAATGGCGTCTAACAATGCATCATTGCTACCCAAGTAATTTGAGAAGTTTGAGAACAACTTCAACCTAGAATCTGTGATCAACATTTCCATGATCATGTAGGTTTTTTGTCTCTGATATACGAATTCAACTCGAGGCATGGAATCATCATCCTCTCAGCATTCAATCTATGTTCCTTGGACTAGAGCAGACTATCTGAGATGCACGTGTGCTCACATATCATATATTGAGTCACATGAGTATGGCCATACATTTCTCAATCTTTGTCATCAAGAGGCCTTGGATATCAATATCTTGTAGGAGGAACAATCCCATCTACATCACTCACACTCTATCCCCATGTGTCACAGTGTGACGTCCCCAGATTGATTGGAATCAAAACCAAATCAGAAAATCAAGTGTACCACACATAGTAGAGACTCTAGTGTCATGTCACCTAGTGAAAAGGGTGAGAATAAGGTATAGACTAGTGTAACTACTCTAGAAAACTAGCACCATATGTCTAGGATTTCTCTTTTGTTGATGCACATCATCTCCCAATAATGCAACGTCCCATACTGCCACATTATAAGGAAAGAATGACATCTTAGGACTTGCTATACAACAAGCACTAGTCTATACCTAGTTCTTAGACATCTAGGTGCTAACCTAGAGGCTACGTCAGATATAGTCTCTAAAAGATGACTAATCGAACCCTAAAGATCATTAAGTTCAAAATTTTCTTTAATTTGAGTTGTATAACGAGAAAATGTCAGGCTTTGCTATTGTTCATGCTCAGATTAAAGAAAACCTAGAACTTAATGATCTTTGAGGTTGCATCTAATTATATGCAACATGATATTTAGATATATCTATACTAATTTGGAACATAAACTGTATAGTGACATCAGTAAGATAATTCCAAGACAAGAATACAAGTAAAGATGTGAAGATCTATAATAATGAACATAAACCCTAATGGACATAACTAGGGTTATGGCAGTGATGTGAATCTAATGATAGTATGTTCTCTTATCTTAATCATAGGTGGAACAAGATTGATAGTTGACTTGGGAATATGTGATGGTAACGTTATCTTGATCAAGGTATACCCTTACCTCTTACTTGGCCTACTATTCAGTATGGTTGTATGATGTGTACATGCAAAAGTTTATTGTTCAATATGTAATATCAAATGTTGTAACAATTCATTATGTAATTATATGTTGAATGGTGAACATGTGTTGTATGGTATTGTTCTTGTTCATGTACATGTGCTATGTTGTTTCCTTTTGACTTCCTATGATTTTCTTGAGGTGTTTAAATTGGGATTCTCTCTAAGGTGAGGTTTCAATTTAGACGTCACAAAATATATTAAGTTTTAGAAAATATGGGGACTTCACACACAGTGCACCCAATCATCACCATTATGTCAACCCTTATTCATGATCATGTTTGATGATGTCAAAGTACATGAATGACATGTCATGAATGTAGTAACTCTAGGTCTAGGAACCACAATCACCACTATCACTATTAGAGATGATTCTGACTACCATTCCATGTGGTATCCATGTACCACTCCCAAGGTGGGTCTGTCCAATACACTGTTCTCGAGCATGATGTATAGTGTGCTTGACTTGATATCACTTATCATGACTGATGAGAATTTGTAACCAGTCAACACACACTCTAGTCTTATGTATTATTTTTGCCTATTTTGCTTCCATACTAATATATGACTAGGGACATAACAAGAATGTATGTAATATTATCATACATATGATCTCATCGTTCAGGTCCTCAACCTGAAGACATATGTCATCAAGTAAAATCATTATTTAGACATCTACAATGTATGTGTCATCATTTCATGACTGAGACAAACATAATAGATGAGATTACCTTTATTATCGTCAAATCTGATATCCAATGTCACACTCCAATCATCATATGATTGGCTCTCTAGGCATACATACTAACAATGATATACTTTTGAAAGACATGGATGGGGATATTCATCTCAACCATAGTAATGCCAAACTCAAAAAGTGTTACTACAATTGAAGATCACACTTCCATGATATCAAGCCTCAAAGGGCATTACCCCCAAGGCCAAAAACCTAATGACAATAATCCATCTAACCAAAATCTCCAACTAGACAAACATTACCTTTTGAACATCTAAGGCCTCAAGGGTATTAAGTATATATCTAGGAGTCTATAACAGAAGGATCATTTCTATTACCATGAGGCCCAAATGGTTTGTAAACCTAAATTCACCAAGGAAAATATGTCAACCTTTGAGTAAAATAAGATTGATTGTTGTAACTAAGGTTGATAAACACACTACGTAACTATCCCCAAAGATAAGGTCATGATGTACCTACCTCTCTATGTCTATTTAATGTTGTCTTATATTATATTTCTACTAAATTTGTAAGCCTTGAGAGGTGACTTAGAAGTTACTGACAAAGTTGAAATATCCTTATGCCTTTCAGTGTTGAATCTCACCTAAATAGTCATGTTAAGATATGAAAAGTGCTTGGGTCGCACAATATGGAAATGTTGGTATATTGGAATAGAGGTGGAGATCCCATGCATTTATCCATGCCTCATCCTTTGAATGAGGTGAAACCAAACTTCTCATAGACCAACTTGGGAACCACAAATAGGAAAACCTATTACTTGTGAAAACCCATTCATCCTAGGAATTCAAAAACCAAAATCGCATACTAAGGCCCTAAGCATTAATACCTATCATTACAAAACCTCCAACCAAAATAAATATATAAACAACATCAATTTGGAAACCCCAAAGTGCCATTCCAAAATTTGGATAGATGCTCCTAATCTATTTCTCCACTAATACATATCAAGAATATAACTCACGACAATGTCCCATACATCTATCACCTTAACCCAACTAGGTAGGGAGTTGTCTCTCAAACACCCACTGTAAGACAATTTTTGTGAACTATATTGACATAAATGTCTATTAAAGAACCCAATCTTATTGCATCCCTATATACATAATCACCCTATGGTGAAACAAACAAAAAACTTCTAGAGGGAGGGACCAACCTATGAGTAGTGGCATCAAACACAAGATACGCTTAGATATTCTTGGGTAACCAACCCTCCCAAGATCCAACCATGAAGGGAGATAAATGATGGCCAAGTAAGATTTCATACTTTGTCTCATTAAACTTCATAATGAGACAACCTTCCCTCACACCTCAAATGGTGCATGTCTCAAAATCCCGACCAATAGAGGTCACCTGACTCTCCAGAAGTGAGTTTTACTAGAAATGACCTAACTGAGGATCGAGGACTTAAGATAAATCCTATGGGATGCATATGATATTAGGGTATCTTGGCATGGTTAATGTTGTGATTATTATATGTGTATATTTTAAATAGTGGGATATGGAAAGGTGTCTAATTTGTGTGAATATTTACATCTAGCCTAGTTAGGATGTATACATTTTAGATATACCATTTCTTTTCATCATTAATATCATCTATTGAGTAAAAAAAATATTGGGGTAAAAAAAAATATTTTCATTAGTGTGCAAACTAATCATCTTGGGGTTAAAATTGGTTTAAGATTATCTCATCTTGAGATAGTTTCCTTACCACTTATTCTTTATAATTTCAAATATTATAGTCAAGTTCCCTTTTAAAGACATTTATTGCCATGTATGAAGACATGAAGTAGTTCCTAATTATTATGTGTCATCTCATCTACGTCCTTCATGGAAAAACCAAGCACTATATCCAGCAAGGAGTGGTCCAAGTGGACAAGAATGATATTCCCTCACAAAGGGACCTGGGTTCAATTCCCAAAAGCTACCTTGAATTTACCACCATCCTGGGCGTCCAACCTCTATCATGGGTTTGAGGGAGGGGGGAAACTAATATATCCCTACCTAAAAAAAACCAAGCACTACAACTAATTTAAATATAGTAAGTGTATGTTTAGGCATTGATAGACTTGTTGGTTTAATCATGTGTATTAATGAGGATTGGGACACTTTCATGTAGGCATAGCATGACCCACTACTTTCAAGCATTGTATCCCTAATAGTGAAAATGATTGTAGGTGGAGAAGGAGTTCTCTATTTGACAATGTTAATATTCACTCTACTAAGATTGGCACTAATGTGTTTCATTTGTCATTGAATTATATATATGACTCATTTCTTTTTATCTTTTTATCTATATGATATTCATTTATATCTTAAAAATATTCCTTTTGAATGTCTCATGAAATGGTTACATTACTTTTCTATTGAAATTAGTAAAAAGTAATTCTTTGGAATTTGTTTATTATTAGTAAATACTCTATAGAACTAAGTAAAGAAAAATAAAACATAACCTTGAAGAATATGGGTGAAAATGACATTAATTTCACATGCCTACTTACTTCTAAATGATTTTCAAATTTTGATCATTATATAATTAAGGCATAAGAAAGACTTATCCTATACCTAATAGAGATTTGTAAGAAGATTCATCAACAATGAATTGGAAAAAATGTCATCATACAAGTAGTCAAGGCTAAAGAGGTCAAACAATTGCAAAAATATATAACAATATAAACTTGTATCATTTGTAAATCAATGGTTGATGATTTTCATTAAACAAATCAACATCCAAATCACCAAGTTGTAGAGGGTCCTTGTCACATGTCAACACATCAATCCCAATCCTAATATTTTTCCCTAATAGAGAATCAGGTGTTGAGTGCATTTTTTTATTGTCCTTGAATGTCTCAAACACACAAACATATGTTGTGAAATAAAAAAGAAAATTCTATATAGTGAAATGAAAAGTCTTATAAAAGGGCGTGAGGGTAACTTGAAGAAGAAACAACATGGAAATAACATCCACTTTTGAGATTAGAATCCACAACATCCCTTATTACTATTAGGAGTCCCTTGTGGATTTCCAATTCTCTGCAACATACCATAATCCAACATGATATCATATACATATATATATATACATATATATACATATATATATATATATATTCTTGCATCATCTGGATCATAAAAAAAAAGACTCATAAATGCAATTGCATTGGTAATTATAAAAATTACAAATTTTATACAATGTGCTGGTCATGACATAAACATAAAAAGAATCAAACTAGTAGCATCTAAAAGAATCAAACTCTACCTTTTAGAAAGTCTTTATGTTGTAAGTCACATTTTACATTTTATTCCAATTCTTTTATTATACTAAGTACTTAAAGTAATAGCCACTCCTTATCATTAGAAGGGCACATCATATCCATTGTGACACAATCTTAATCACTACTTAACACTTTCTGAGTGGGTAAGAGGACACATCAATTTTGTATAGATGCTTAGCCACTTCTTAATACTTTCATTACTGGAAGTGCACATCAAATATGGTCCAAATTTACTTAAGCAAATGGGTACCCTCATTTTATCCTTTACTCTCTTTATCAAGGGCATTATTAATTGTATTGTTGTATTATTCTCAATTATATAAAGGTTCATCGAACAAGTAAGTAAGTAAATTGCATTGCCTTTCTCTTATATAAAAATAAAATATAATCACATGGAACATGTACTTCAACCAAGTACTTAGCCAAATAAGCATATGGACATTTATATAATAAATCATTATCTTTTTATGTATAGTCTAGTCAATTGGAGGTAAGTGTAACCTCTATGTTGATTTAGGAGTAAACAAAGGGGATCTTTGAGATTAACAACAAGTCATTAAGTAATTGTTCCTATGGCATGGGATGGATACATGTGGTCAAATATAGTTCATTATTAATATTGGACCCAAATAGTCAAGACGGGTGATTGTGTCATAATCAACCCTAAATATTAACCCATTCACAACACATTATCATGTTCATCATTATTTTATCCAACACAATGCATATGTCTAACATATTTAATATAGTTGAAGTATAAATCACTATGGGTTACTTGAACTAATCAAACCCTAACAATAACCATGGATCCTATTTAACCAAATTTTATTGCTTAAGAACCAAATACCTTTGATCTTGAATACTTATAAATAATATAGAATTCGACTCAAATATAGGTTTTGAATCCAATTTTAGGGATTCCTCATAATAATCAGATTAAATGGTATATTTATTCTTTTTTTTGGAAAATGGAGTAATTTCTTGCAATATAACAATGATGTCAATTTTTTCTTCGATTTCCTGTGAGAGTGTGGAACATATACTTAAAAAGGGAAAATAATTGATAGTTTACTTGGAGATATAATGGATGGTTGGATGGTCGTACAGTGGATAGGGGAACATGGTGGAATAGGGTGCACCATTTCCTGATTGTGAGATCTTCAATCAAATGATACATGACTATCATCTCCACCGAACATCATGTGAGAGTTAGTCAAACATGATAAAAGGGCTCTCCTGTGAGGGTAGACATCAAGATCTATACATTTGGGCATCACTATGAAAGGCTAGTTAGACTCGAAGAAGTATTGTGAATTTTTTGGAGCTCTTGGTTGTTGTTGGAGCAGTGGGAGAAAATAACTCCCAAAAGAGCAAAGATGACACAGGAGCAGAGAGGTAGAAAGTCATGTATGGTTGATTCAAGGTTGGTTCTTGTCTGAGAGGGTCATGGAAAATTAGTGGAAGCAAAACAAAGATGACATGGGTATTTATGCACGGAGGGGTAGACAAGGGTTAAAATAGCACTTTCAACTACCTTTTTGAGAGAATAGATGGAAAGAGGGTGTTTAATTCTCCCACTTGAGGATTCAAGTCCAATAAAATGACTCATGTAGAATGCTAAAATAAACCATCCACCCACCAGTCATACCTAACAATCCCCATTCACACTTTTTTATAGTACATCCATTCCGCACATTGAACTTTGCTTTTGGATGATTATTAATATCACTAACTAGTATGGGTGGTCGTGCGAGTCCAAATTTTATTACCCTTCTAAATAATGTTAAGAGATGCATATTTTTTATATTTTTATGGAAATCACAAATAGGAGAAAACCATATCTAGAAAAGAAATAATGCTCTCTACCACTGTAGACCAAAACCACACAACTTTTTGTCACACCTAGGGCTACAAATTGACATGGGTGTTTCCCCCAAAACTTGAAACCCATACCCTCTAAACCCATCATGGGTATGAATTTTTATAACCACGTAACTACTTACCCTTATACCCACATATCTACCTCTCAATGGGTAAGGTTATGGATATGTATGTACCCATACCTTGTGAACCATTTAACTATATTTTATATAAATAAATTATATTAGAATGTAAATGGTACATATTGTAGCACTCACATCTAGAAAGTATTAGCACCTTACAATAGTAAAAACTTGGTATATAATGGTCCATATTGTAGCATTCAGATCTAAAAAATATAAGTACCTTGAAATAGTAAAATAAATAATTTCATTGTGCCTTAAGAACCTTCATAGCCGGACATGCATGTTTCATCAAATTGAGAAGGCCATAAATTCATGCTCTCATTTTGCTCCTCTATCTTGACTACTTTTAATGATATTTCTGCATAACATATTTAGAAACATGTTACATATGTTGGTTGCACTTTTCTACCCAATGTTAAGGCAAGCCAACATAATTTTTGAGGTCAAACATTGAGTTTATTATTCTACTAATAGCATAGTCAAACTCCATAATATTCTCCAACAGAGCCTACAATTATCATTCCTTTTTGTATTTTGATTTAACTTTATGAGGATGTTACTCTTGCTATTCCATTATATATTAAATATTCATAAACTATAATATTCACCCAAAATAGAATGTATTTGACACCATAATAGTACCAATATCACCAAATTAGTGTGGTTGTTTGTTGATCCCAAAATTTTTGGTGTGATATTGTAGATAGTTTATCTATAACTGTATACCTAGTTACCCGTCCATATATCCTACGGTTATGTGGATCTGGGTATGGTACTTATATCTTTTGAAAAGAAAGTGTATACCCTTACCCATACCCTTTTAATTAAATTGTTATAGTTGGATATGAACATAACCCAACCCTACCTACCCATTTACAACCCTAGTCACACCATAGGCATGTAAAAGCAACTGGTACTAGTGGATGTGTAGCTCATCTTATATTTTTGTGATAGAAGTTGGGGGCGGACCAAGAATACCTTATAAAAATCACCGACCTACTAGATCATTTGGTATATGGTTGTCCAGAGTTAAATTAGGAAATGGGTATGGATCGAGGCTAGTGGTGAATTTTGGTTCTTTCTTTTTTGCATACCTACATGAACATGCTCGAGGGAGTGAAGTGAGGTAAATGAATCACTCAAAATTAGTTGACGGATGTTAGATGATTGAAAATCACAGACAAGTCTACTACCAGACACCTCTGAATGAGATAAAGTACACATCAACTATTATCTATTACCATATTAATAAGCAAGTTCTATCGAACACTTATGTGACTAGCGAAACAATATGGGAGTGAATGTTGAATATTGAAGAAACAAGATCTTAACAAGATGAATATGGATGGAATGCACATGTTGAGATGGATGCTTAGAACTATAGGAAAATCACATTTGAGGGATGACTAAATTTGGAACAAAGAGGGGGTGGTGAGCATTGAGGACAAGTTGTGTGAGGTTTGTCTAAGGTGGCACTGACATGTGCATCATAGATCAACAAATTCACCTATTAGAAGCAAGGATATTGAGTCAACAACAATTTAAAGAAGAAAAGGTAGACCTAAATTAACTTGGGAAGATCTTATAAAGAGATATTTTGTCATTACATTTTGATCATAGTGTGACACATCATAGTTGACTGGAAAATAAGGATCCATGTAGCCGACCCCAACGTGGTTGGGATTGAGGCATATATATATATATATATATATATATATATATATATATATATATATATATATATATATATACACACACACACACAGATATATATATATATATATATATGTATTCATACATACATACATACATACATACATACATATATAAAGGTATAGAGTTCATGCATATCTAGAAAGGATACTTGATTTATAAATGTAAATCAAATTAAAGGGGTACCTTCTATAAATTTATGTATATTGGAATTTGATCTTAAACATTAAGAATGAAACATGGGGTTAAAATTGATCAACCTATCTGCCTCATGATGAGATATGTCTAGGGCATTTTCCTTGAAATGTAATTTCTTCAAAAATGGATATACATCCTTCTCATACTTAGCATGATCCATACTGTCCACTCCCATTGTTGTAGTATATGGAAATGTCTACTTTGACCATTACCTTGGCTTGCACGTTGATTGTTGCCTTCAACTGAACCTTTATTTTGGATAGGAGGATTCCTTTGGTAATTTTTTCTACTCATGTTCTTTTTACCATGGTTGTGGAGTTTCTTTTATGTTAGGGCTTGGTAGGGAAAACATTACTGAGTCCTACATAGGCTAGAGTTGTCATTTTTCTTTGTCCCAACCCTTGGATAATTTCTACAAATAGGACATGGCCATAAGCATCTTGGAAAGTAGTAGGTCTAGATGACAAAACAACAATAGGAATGTTAATCAAGATCCCATCAAAGAATCAATCTACATTGTCTTCTCAGTTAAATCCTTATCATGACATTCAAGGAGACGAACATTTCTACTACACTAAGCTACATATGAATTTCCTTGGTTGAGGTTGTAGAATTGTTTTATTTCTCTTTCCTCTTAGAAATTGACATGTAGTAATTATTTTAGATAGCATTCACGGATTCCCATTTCAGGGGAATGACTTACTATGAGTGGATCTTTTTCCACCATAGTTTGTCCAAAAGTTCGTGAGTTTCATCCCCACTATAAAAGGTTTAGGGGTCCAATTTTAGGAAATCTAAAGTGGTAATTGTCTTGGGATCATAGTTTTCAACAAGGTGGATAAGCATTGGTATACTCATGTTATATGCAGGGCATACATATCATCCATAAGGTGACACCATTATTGTTCCTAGTCCCCAGTAACGCATGGCCTTATTGGCATGAATTTAAAGATTTGCCTTAGGCTCCCTATCTCTCTTTCCCTTTTCTTTGTCAATGTACTTGGTTCCTAAAATGTTGGCACCCTTGTTAATTATCACATGTCTTATGGGCATATTCAAGTGATTTAAGGGTATAAATTCCTTACATAGTCTTGGAGTCAAAGTTTAAGGATCACAAATCACTACTATATTATCCCATTTTTAAATATCATTTCATATTTTAATTATTCCACATCTTAGGCTACCCAAATAGAGTGAGTGGTCATATAAAAATTGGAAGGAGAAGAGTTGATAACAGACTCTAACTTCAATTACATAGGCTACTTGGTGTAATCCTTCTAAATGAGATGGAATTGTATGAGACGCTAGAACCTTTTATTCAGATATCCATTTCAACTAGGTAGGTTGCATGAGAAGAACCTTAACCATAAGAACAAAGGCAAATGGAGGGGATTACATTCAGAACTTCCCATATTTCATACTAATCCTAGAAACCTCCATGGAGTCATTGTGAGTTAGGGTTTCCTAGGTTCACATTCAATTTTAAAAGTTATGCCTAAACAAAGAATAATAGTTCATGCCTTTCACTCTGATGCCCTCTATTATAGGTGAACATAGAAACCCAAATCCAAGTGTCAGATTCTTATAGATAATTAATGGTAGAAGGATTTTGATGCAACCTTTCAATGATAAGGAGTGGCTATTACTTGTGTACATAGTATAATGAAATAATTGGAATATTATGTTCTTTCTAATATATTTTTTTTAAATTTGAGTCTGAGTCTTTTTACTATTATGTCCACCCATGCATACTATATTTGTTATATAAAAAATGTGATTTTATATTCTTTTATAGTGTATCGGTGCATTTAATTTGACATGTTCCTTTTTACCATTTAGATAATGCAAAAAGATGAAGATATTATGTCCTTCTAGACTATGACACACTATAGATACTACACGAAGGACTCTAGATGTTATTGATGGGATGTTTTGTATTCTTATCTCAAGAGTAGAATTTCTTTCCAAGTTGATGTATCTTTTATTCAAGTTATTTTAGGGCATTTTGCAAGACTTTTTTGTTCAATATATGGAATTGGAATTTTTGCTTGTTCAATGAATGTATTTGTTTGTATTTGGTCCATTCATGGAAGGGAAAAATATTTTTACAACTAATTTCTTGTACGGCTCAAATAGTGGGATTGGGTCATAACTGGTTATAATACTCATTTGCAAGCCTATAAAAAATGAAGGTCATGATATTATGCTTAAAAACACGCCCTCTAGGTACCTATAAAATGTTTGATTTAAAGAGAACTTGTCGTATATGCACACGAATCATGAGATTTAACATGGAAATGAAGTTAAGTACTCCAAGGAGTGGGCATATGATATGATTAAGAATAATGATACATTTTAAATATATTTATAGTCAACATACACAAAGTATACTGATAGAGAACAAGTGTCATGAGGTAAAATTCGTGCGCATGTACCATTTTGATGGCAAAAGCTCGGACAAGTGTCATATGCTCATCAGAAGACAGATAAGATCCATGCTATATTTTTGGAGTTCGAGGATAACATACTAGCTTTTAGTATGTTTGATACCAATTCTATTTTGAGTCTATCTATAAGAACAACGATGCATATGGTCGAGGGGAGGGCAACTCAAAAAATTGAAGTCAAATGGTGAATGTTACTTCAAGATCTCAATTAGGACCATAATACTATTTTGAAATTTAGGGACACCTGGAAGATGGAACAAAATTTAGGGTGTAAGAAATCTATTTAGGAATTAAACAATTCTTATAGAGAAAGTTGAACTTTTTTGGTTGTATGTGTGAATGGATTGAAACTTAAAACACATGTTTCAATGTGTTTGTTACAATGAGTATCCCCCTTTATAATGTAGGGTAGGAGATCCTCTTTACAAAAGTAATTACAATGAATGTGTGAAAGAAATTGATAGTTAGAAATATAAATATAGTCAATGGTCAACAATATACATATGGTCAATGTTAACATTAATTAAAAATAAATCCATAGATTAATTGATAATCAATTAATATTAACACCCCCTCAAACTCAAGGTGGATCAAAGATGCAGAGTTTGTGACTAAATTTTTGTGATTTGATACGGTGTACATTTTTGTGACGAGGTTTGCAATATGATTTGTAGAGTTTATGAAGGGGAGCATGATGATGTCATATATGATGCTTTTCTCTCACAAAGTAACAGTCTATCTCTATGTGCTTACTCTTGACATGAAAAACTAGATCACTATCAATTAGAATGGTGCTCTTGTTATCATAGAACATAGGTGTAGCATCAGAAATGATAACTCCCATATCACTTAGAAGCCAATGGATGAGCACTATTTATTGAGTGATGTCACACATTACTCTATACTCTACCTCAGTGGAAGAAAGAGATACAACATCTTGTTTCTTGCTCCTTCACGACACTAAAGAATCATTAAGAAGAAGTCAAGAACCGGTGGTGGAGCATGTAGTGGTTGGGCATCCAGCATCAATGTATGCATGTAGGATATGGTTGGAAGATGAGCTCATGAGTAGAGACCATGTGATTGTTCCCCATATATAGTACGATGCGAAGTACAAAAACATAGTGGACACTTCGGGGAGAAGATAAGAATTATGACACAATGCTAACAAAATGTTGAATATCTGGCCTAGTAATGCACAAGTATAGTAGTTGTACTACTAACTGACGATACCTTGTAGGATCAAGTAATCGTTAACCATCAGTTGGGTGTAATTTCATATGAAGTTCACGAGGTGTGTTTGCATCCCGTAAGTCAGATATTTTGGCATGTTCAATGATATCTTCTGCATACTTTTGTTGAAATACTAGAATTCCTTTCTGCCCATGAGTAATCTCTAGTCCTAGAAAGTAGTGAAGTTGTCCAAGGTCCTTTATCTAAATTGTTTAGCAAGATAATGTTTTAATTCATTAAGTACTACTACATCATCTCTTGTGATGATCACGTAATTCACATACGTGGGTAGGATGATTCACCCATAAGGTGTATGATGCACAAACATTGAATAATAATATGAGATTTGGGTATAACCAGCACATATGATGGCTTGTCTAAAGCATTCAAACCAGGCCATGGGTTCCTTTTTGAGTCCATAAATGGATCATTGTAGAAGATAAAAATGATATTAAGGTACAACTAGTCCTAGTGGAAGATCTATGTATCACTTTCTGAGAGTTCTCCATGTAGAAATGCATTTTATAGATCCATCTGGCATAAGGTTCAATGATGACACTATAACAACAATAAGAGTTCTGATGATGGCCATGTGAGAAAATGGGGGAAATGTTTATTCATAGTTTATGCCATACTCCTGAGGCTAGCCTCTAGAAACTAGGCATGCTTTGTATCTATCGATTGTGCCATCAGCCTTGTGCTTGATTTTGTAAAGCCACTTACAATTAACTAACTGAAGTACATACGGGAAAAGGAACAAGATCCCAAGTGTGGGTGCGTTCAAAGGCATGAAGCTCTTATTGCATAGCTTTCTTCCAATGTATAGAACTAGAAGCTTCATGATATGAAGATGGAACAACATCTGCATGAAGAACAGTTAGAAAACTTCCATATTCTGAAGAGTAACATTTGACTATTGAATGAGCATAGCAGGGATTTGGTCGGTGTTCTGATATGCGTCATTTTGCACACTGGTTCACTAAGATAAATTATACTAGAGTTTAACCTTTTTTACTTATTGACGGCTAGTATAGAAGGGTTGATCCCACAGGACAACTTTTTAAGATTGAATTATTGAAACCCAATTTTACTTTTGAACTTTATTTATTTTTGAAAGGTTTTTTGAATATTTCAGAAGGAAGGGAAAATATGTTGTTTGATTGTGGGTTGATTACCCTATGAGAAAAATAAAATTGCAAGGAATTAAAAGTTACACTAAGGAAATGGAAAGGAAATATTATGCTAGGAACAAGGGAACAAGGAAATGATTAGCACAGTAACAAGGAGAATTATCTAAGATCAAGAAATAAATCACAAGTAATGAAAGAAGCTGGTTGGAAAGAAGCAATTAAAGAAAAGTGAATTGAATCATATGGGAAAGGTATCAAGGCTTATGGGTTTCACCTCCATAGCTAATGTCAAAATATGATCAAATAAATCATATGATAAACAATATAGAAGAAGGCATGAAAACATTTGTAATTGATTCATAAAAGACGAACTACATGTGAACTCATTGGTCCTGGCATTCACGAATCCTAGTCAATTATCCTAATATGGATTTTTCTAAAGTCTCATCCAAATCCCCATGTGATTGGTTTAGTCATTCTACATCTTAGTTTCCACAGTTGCATCTGACAAGATTAAAATGTGATAAAAATGAGAGATCACCTTGTTAAATTTGATGATTTTTCAAACCAAAAACCATCTATCTAATGTAATCAATAAAAATTTGGTCTAATTTAACACATGGCTAAGGGGATACACCCCTCCCTTCAATAGTAAAACTACTCGCTAGCAATGGAAATTAAAGAGAGCATGAAGGAAGAAAGGGGGTAAGCCATAGCATAGTAGAAGAATTTGAATCCCTTAGAAGGATCCTAATCTAGGGACAATTAAACATCTATCCCCTTTGTTTCTTGCTCCAAGAATGGTAAAGAATAGAAAAGAAGAAGAAGAAGAACAATCTCAATCTTGAAAGAAATCTTTTCTTTATTGAAAAACAAAGAAAGATATAATATGGGAATGAAAGAACTTGCTTTCTATGAATAAGAGTGCAAAAATTGGAATGTAATTTCTTTGTGGATTCTCCCCTCCTTTTATAGGGAAAGGAGGTGTGGAAATCCTATATATGAGACTCTCTAGAAGACTCCTAGTCAGCGACTGAAATGTTTTTGGATCTGGTCAATAGAGAAAATAGTTGATTGGTTTTAATTAGGTTGACCATTCACATTCTTTTTGCTACAAATTTTGCAACAGAGATTTGAAGTGTATTTTTGGGCTAGTCATAAGTTCATAATGGTCTACAAATATGTTTCTCTATAGATAATTCAATTTCCTTTCCAACACATACTTTCTCATTAAATTCTGCATTGGTATGTCAAAGTTATGACAATTTTAGTGTGGGGTAAATATTTAAATCAGGCACTATGAGAATTGTGCAAAACATCTTACAAGGAAAATTAATAATAGAGTGATTGGGTCATAATACTAAAAAAATCAACCAAATATAACTAAAACTCCAAACAAAAAGAAAAATCTAAATTAATACAATTTATTACAAAACTAAGAAAATAAATAACAAAACAATATGAAAAATATATCTAAAAGATGTAAAAAAAAGGATAAATACAAATTTATCAAAATACCCCAAATTTGACTTTTTATTTGTCCTCAAGTAAATAAAATCACAAATAAATCCAATTTATACAAGCAAAATGTCTATCCACACTCTTAGAACATCCATTTATTCCTTACCTCCAATTTGGCCAAGCAACCCAATCTCTTAGAACCACATAACACAAAATTATATATTTCCTATTAAAACAAATATCATATCTTGTTTTGAAATCAAGATTTTAAAAAAATAGGCTTCATCTTACTTCTGCTTCGACACTCTCATTTTTTTTCTTTTTATGAGATGTTGTACAAGAATAGGATGAAGGGGGGTACGGAAGAAGATGATCCCTCCTCTATTCGACTCAGGATACATTTAATTCATGGAATTGTGGCTACATTGATCACAATTTTTTCATGTACTCTTTGGCATCTTTTGATGATATGTCGCTTTTGAGGGGTATGAAAATTTTGATGTGGGAAGCATGCCACCCCAGACTTGATTTTAGTCTGGAGGTGATTGTTTTCTTTATTTTGAGATAAAATGAGGGAGGATTGTTCTTGTAGTTTTAAACTTCACTTTTTTTGAGAGAGAGTCATTGCATTAGACAAAATTTTCCTATCAATCACATTATATGAGATTATGACAACTTAGTTAAACATAGAGAAAAATTTTGTTTGGTTATGATTGATTCCACACGACTTGCCAACTTTTCCAAGGAGTGATGCTAGTTTGGGGTCCTACGTGACATGGTGGTTTCATATATGGAAATTTGTAAAAGTTTTTACAAAAGATTTACTAAATTCAAATGGGGTAAAATGATAGACATCTACTCATAATGGCCAACTAGATAAGAGCCATTTCACAAATTAAGGAAACTAAAAGCATGGCCGACTAGATAAAGGCCATAAAAGAGGAATTTATAAAAATAACTACATGCAAAAATAGAAGACAAAAGATAATGAAAAAAGGGAAAGATAAGGGAGTGGAATGATAACATACCACCCACCTCCACCATCGACTTAGATTTTTGCTCGTACTGAGAAAAACCTAAACCTGAGATGGAGGAAGAAGATTACAACAGCGGTGGATAATAATGTGGTGGGGGAGCATAGGAGGAGGCCAAGTGGTAATATTGATTGGATTGATTGCTTTGGAACCATTCCATCATCCTTTGAATTGTATCCTAAAGGGCTTGACATACATATGTATACCATGGACAAAAATGTGGTTAAGCTGAATAGGTTCCCATGATTCGGTCTGTGATGGGCAATAGTTATAGAGAATACAGTTGCATAAATATGATTATTAGTGGGAGTAGAGTTTTGACCTAAGTTTGGATGTTCAATTATTTCTCTATATTTTCCACTAGTGTTAATGAGGGTGGAATGGAGGGATGATAGGCAGAGTATCCATCAATGGCATTTGCCTGCACCATTTGGGTTAAGATTTGTAGTGGTGACTCATAAGGAGGTTGATATGTATCATACACTGGTGCCTCAAAGAGGGAGGGAGAGGAAAACATGGGTATGGGATGAGGTAGGGTAAGGGGTTGTGGGATAAGGGTTTCTTGAGTGGTGATGTTGTTTTTTTCTATAGTGGCGACAGTTGGAGGGAAAGTGTCCATCTTGATAGCGCTAGCTGGGGTAGTTTGGGATTGAATAGCAACTTTTTTGTCCACCAGAGAAATATGGGTTTCGGTAATAGGTGGGAGTTTAGAATAAAGGAAATGTTGTTGCATATGATTGAACTCATCCATGCATTTGAGGAAATAGACCTTTTCCTCTTGGGTATACTTCATGCTATCCCCAGAGGCCTGGAAATTGATGAATTCTGCTCCCACTCATAGTGTGAGAAGTCCTGCCTGAACGTCAATGAGTGCCCTGGCTGTGGCAAGGAATGGCCTACCACAAATGAGGGGATAACGACTGTCTTATTTTATATCAAGCCCACAAAGTAACACGGGATGTATAAATTTCAAACTTTGGCTGGCACATCATCAATAATTCCAAGAGGCTTGATAATGGAAGAGTTTACTAGTTTCATATGCATCAGAGTGGGTCTAGCATCTGTGAGATCGAGCCTCCTACACATGCTCAAAGGGATGATTTATATGCTAGGTCCAAGGTCAGATATCCCCAAAAGGATGGTGGAATCATCAATAGAACAAGTGATCCAAAAAGATCACAGGTCTTTGTGTTTCTTTGGTATTTTGATATGGATGATGCCTGATGTAGTTCTTGCTAGTTTTGCTATTTTAGATTCTTCTGTCATCCACTTATGGTTCAGAATGGCTTTGAAGAATTCTTTCCATTCAGGTAGGCCTGTCATGGCATCAAAACTAGAATGTTGACACATAACTTCCTCATGATATCCTTGAACTTATTGAACCTAAAGTCCAATTGGGTGTTCTTCAGCCGAGCGGAAAAGGGTATATGTGGCTTATACACAGAAATAGTATCCCGTGGAGTGGATGATATCAATGGTTGTAGTACAACTACCTCATCGTCTTCCCCTTGGTTAATATCTATGATGGAGGAAGTTTTCCTTTCTTGTGTGGTAAATTGTAGTACAACTACCTCATCGTCTTCCCCTTGGTTAAAATCTATGATGGAGGAAGTTTTCCTTTATTGTGTGGTAAGGCCAGATCTGGTAGTAGCAACCTTAAGTTGTTCCACATGCTTTGGATTATTTTGTAGTTGGCCGACAAAAGTTCTTGTGGAAGGTTTTAATTGAGAATCAAGGTGGGCCAATTGAGCTTATGTTTCCTTTTGGTGGGCATGTTGTGAAAGGATAATCTATTCCAGAGCAACTATCTTCTCACTATCGGAGGGAGTCAGAGTATGTTGTTGTATATGTGGCAGTGGTTGGTTTAGTTTTTTATATTGTTGTTCTTGGTATGGCCCTCAGTTTTGGAATTATCCCCTATAATTTCCTTTCTTCCCAAGATTCCATTGGTTTCTATTATTGTTTGGAAAACCTGGTGGTGGATGATTGTTGTCTTGAGGATGAGGGGGTCATTGTCGGGGTGAAAGTTGAGTAGTATTTTTGGCACACGATGGGTTTCCATATTGGAATCCAGGATGGTTTCGTGCTTAGTTTGAGTTGTAACAAGCTTGATCTAGTATGCTATGAATGGATTTGAGGTACTCCATTTGTTGAAAGGGGGTATTGAAGAGATATAGGTATTGTCGGATAGAATGATCATACCATTGGCAGATCCCACAGAGAGAGTATGTTTCCTTGACTTGATGGGGTTTCTCTCTCCTCTCATAGGTGTCAAAAAATGATTCTAGGTGATCTCGTTTCAAGGCTAGGATCTTAAGAGTTTTAGCAATATCCTTAATGTGGTAATTCTTTTCAGTTATGGATACCTTATGGACCCCACTGGTGCCTCATCGTGCTTAGGTTTCAAAAGTGCA
Source organism: Alisma plantago-aquatica (assembly GCA_963693085.1). NCBI lineage: Eukaryota > Viridiplantae > Streptophyta > Magnoliopsida > Alismatales > Alismataceae > Alisma > Alisma plantago-aquatica. Next base: position 835,046,808 of record OY856409.1, on the reverse strand, counting down.
TTTTACAACTTCCCAGACACTTTCTAGATTTTGAAACAAGAAATTTCCTCTAGACGAGGAGTCCAAAAAAACTTTGATGTCATTGTCAACACCTCGATAGAAGATTTCAAATAATTGATCTTGAAAAATGCCATGGTGTGGACATTTATAGAGAAGGTCTTTGAACTTCTCCCAGGCTTCTCCTAGTGTTTCAACTGGGACCATGGAAAAAAGAAGAATCTGCCCCCTGATTTGGTAAGTCAAGGAAAGGGGTAATATTTGTATTAAATTTTGGTTTTTAATCCCTCTCGGGTGGTTACATGTTCCTCACTCTACATGACAATATACCAACTGTTGACTTGTCCTGCAAGAAAGTATTTGAAAAACCTGAGTCTAATGGCGTCTTTAGAAATGTCTGGGATCTTATGCAAAGAACAAAGATAAGAAAAATGTTGGAGGTGATCTTGGAAACTCTCACCTTTATTACTAGAAAATGTATTATCTTGAAACATGGTGACCCATTGGGTGTGGATCTCAAACTGTGGGGTTGTGGTTTCGGGTGGCACAACAGGATGTTGTGCATATCCTATTTTGGAGGAAGAGAAATCTTTTAATTGTTTTTGTCTATCAGCCTCCCTCAGAGTGACTTGTAAGGCATCCTATTCGGCCATATAAGTTGCACACAATGTGGATTCTTGAGCCGCATGTTCTGCCATCATGATCTCTCTTTGAGCCGCAAGTTTTTTCTCAATCCTACGGGTAACTTCCTCCTTGTCCATCCTAAAATGACTTTGTCGATTCAAACAATGGAAAGTTCTTTCTGGTTCTAGATCAAAAATGGGTGGCACAGAACCAACATTTTACGGGCGTTACATACACAATTATAATTTGAATAGATATAATCGAGTGTAGAAAAACATATTTTTGGAATGAAAACTTAGTAGAAAGAGGAGTTAGCACTTACGCAATGGTACTCGGAAGGCGTTAAAAAAGAAAAAAAATTATTCAAAATTCATTTTGGGGTTTCGAGAAAACTTTCCGTTGTCCCCATCAATGGTGCAAAAATTGATACACGTCATCTTGCACACTAATTCACTAAGATAAATTATCCTAGAGTTTAACCTTTTTGTACTTACCGATTATGGCTAGTATAGAAGGGTCGATCTCAGAGCACAAGTTTTTAAGATTGAATTCATGAAATCCAATTTTACTTTTGAACTTTATTTCTTTTTGAAAGGTTTTTGAATATTTGAGTAGGAAGGGAAAGTCTGTTGTTTGATTGGGGGTTGACTACACTAATGATAAATTTGTAAGGAATTAAATGTTACACTAAGGCAATGGAAAGGAAATATTATGCTAAGAACAAGGGAACAAGGAAATAGTTAGCATAATAGCAAGGAGAATTATCTAAGAGAAAGAAATAAATTGCAAGTAATGAAATAAGGTGATTAGAAACAAGAAATTAAAGAAAAGTGGATTGAATCAGATGGGAAAGGTATCTAGGCTTATGGGTTTCACCATGATAAGCAAGATAGAAGATGACATGCAAAATATCCATGAATAAATCACAAAAGATGAACTCCACGTGAACACATTGGTCCTGGCATTCATTGATCCCAGTCCATCATCCTAATAGGGATTTTTCTAAGATCTCATCCAAATCCCCATGCATTTGGTTTAATCATTCTAAATCTTAGTTTCCACAGTCACATCCGTTAAGATTAACATGCGATAAAAATGAGAGATCACTTTGTTAAAATAAATGATTTTCCAAACAAAAAACCCTATATCTAATGTAATTATTAAAATGTTGATCTAAGTTAACACATGCCTAGTAGAATTAAAGGGGATACTCCCCTCGCCTCGCCTCGATAAGAAAACTACTAGCTAGCTATGGAAATTAAAGGGAGAGTGAAGGAGGAAAGAGGGTAAGTCATAGCCTAGTAGAGGAAGTAGAATCCCTTAGGAGGATCCTTATTTAGGAACAATTAAATGGCTATTCCATTTTTTCCTTGATCTAAGAATGATAAAGAATAGAAAAGAAGAAGAACAAGAATCTAATTCTTGAAATAAAATTTTGCTTTATTAAAAATTGAAGAAAGTTATGATATGGAAATGAAAGAACTTGCTTGCTACAAAATAAGAGTGGAAAAATCAGAATGTCATTTCTTTGTGGAGTCCCCTATCCTTTTATAGTGGAAGGAGGTGTGGAAATCCTAGACACAAGACTCTCTAGAAGACTCCTGATTGGTGACTAAAAACTTTCTGGATTTGATCAATAGAAAAAATGGTTGATTGCTTTTAATTATATTGATCGTTCGCATTCCTTTTACTATAGATTCTCACAATAGAGATTTCAAGCACATTTTTGGGTTAGTCATAAGTTCAAAAGTGGTATGAAAATATGTTTTCCTGTAGATAATTTAGTTACCTTTCCAACTCATACTTTCTCATTAAATTACTCCTTGGGATGCGAGAGTTATGACAATTTTTGGTGCGGGGTATATTTTTAGATCAGGCACTGTAAAAATTGTGCAAAACATCTACCAAGGGAAATTAATCATGTAGTGATTGTGCCATTTTCCTAAAAAAAACCAACCAAATATAAATAAAATTTTGAATAAAGAGAAAACTAATAAATTAGTTACAAAACTAAGAAAAAATATAACAAAACAATCCTAGAAAGATATCTAAAAGATATAAATAAAAAAGCTAAATACACATTTACAATGATTGTGTTGAGATCTTCCTAAACCCACGTTAATATCACTAGAAAAAAAAATTGTGCAACATTGAGATCATAATCATATGTCGTGTCATCGGGTGATGTGTGAGGGTCAACATGGGTAGCATCAATGCCTATCGGTGATGATGTAACAGGAGGCTCAACATGGGTAGCCTTAATCCCAATGGATGGTTCAACAAGGGTAGCCACAATCTCAGTGGGAAGCTCACTACAGGTAGCTTCAATCTTGGGGTTTGTAGTGGAAAGTGTTGTGGTAGTAGATTCATCAAGAGGGATGAGTTTGAATTCATGAAACAAGGACTGATCGATGTTGGTAAAAGTATAGTAAGGTGCATAATTAAGGATTGTAACAAGCCTTGTTATGCACATACAGTGGAAAATAGGGTCAAAACAACAATAACCTTTTTTATCATTGTATCCTAGAAGGACACACCGTGTTGATTGTGCCTCAAGTTTATTTGCTCATGTTGGGGAAGAAGGACAAAGTAAGTACAACCAAAAATAAGCAGGTGCATGTATAATGTGATTGATTGTAGATTTTTTCCATACAGTGAGACTTTACCAAATGTTTGAGTGAAAATGAGATTAATAAGGTAAGTGGATGTGAGGAAGGATTCGACCCAGAAGAATTATGGAATGGTGGAGCTAATGAGAAAAGCACAAGTAGATTCAAGAATGTGTCTGTGCGTCCTCTCTACTATTGTCTTTTTGGATATGCCACACTCATATTTTGATGATAAAAATATTCTCATATTATGTTACTAACATGTATATTAAGTATTTCAGGTGATCAAGGAACATAATTAGGATCCAACTACAAAGACCTTGCAAATACATAAGATCGGATACTTGTAAAATAATTTGTACCGTGTATATATTTGTACTCATGTGTTTTTTTACAACTTGATAGACATGATGTAAGGATAAGTGATGATCTTCCAAAACCTACACAAAACACTATTCCATACTTATATGAAATTTTTATGGTTGTTAGGTTTCATTAGATATATCATTAGATAAGGTGTTCCTATTATTTTTGCTTTAATTTGAGATCTAGATCACTCTCGGTCGAAGATATTCTTGATTGAGATATAGTCATTGCATATTTGACTGAAGAGCTCGACCGACATATAGCCGTTGGAGAAAATTCCAAACCTAAGTAAATCTCGATCAACAATACTATGGATCGAGATGGTTTCCAGTCGAAAATATTATGGACTGAGAATGTTTTATTTGCAAGTTAGAAAATGGTAAAATTAGTCATTGTAATTCAATTACTTAATCCTAATGGCTAGTTTTCATCTAAGAACACTATATACACTACCCATAGTTCCCTAACTATGTGTAAACATTTCCTATAAATAGGAGTGGTCCTAGGACACCAAAACATCAAGTTTGCATACAACGATTGTGATCAGATACACAAACTTGAGCATACTACTTTTCATCATTCTCAAAGATCTTAGGTTCTAAAATTTGAATTGCTATCCATCTAGCCTAAGCCTTAGCTTTATACTAGAATCCTTCTCCAACAAATATCAACCTTGCCTAAACCATTTGTGGAGTGGATCATCATCACTTGTCCATTAGTGCTCAAATTGTACATCTTGTAGAGATAGTTGTAATTTCTTTCTCCTATATATCTTATTCTATTATATCTATTTATTTCTCACTACTTCAGGGAAGAAGGCTATGGTGAAGCTTGTTGGTGCTCTTCCTTGGCCCTTAGCATTTTTGTGAAATAAGAGGTGGTGTTCTTCCTCGACCCTCAATGTTTCTATAAAAGAAGAGGTTTGGTGGTGCTCTTCCTCGACCCTTATTGTTTACATAAAAGAATAGGTGTGGCAGTGCTCTTCCTCGACCCTTGGTGGTTTTGTAAAATAAGAGGTGTGTTGGTTCTCTTTCTCGTCAGTCAGTGTATCCATAAAGAAAAAGGTTTAGTGGTTCTCCTCCGTAGTCGATAAAGAAGAGGGATTAGTTACAGTAATCATTTTGTAATTTATCCTCACTAATAAATTAATAAAAGTGTTTATTGTAATTCCTAGTTGGAAACAACTAGGTAGTGGGCTGATATCATAGATAGAACCACTCTAAATCATGTCTCTCTCTTGTGGTTGCCTCTTTTATTTCCAATGCACTTTAAATTTGTTTAAATACTTTATAAAGCTTTATTCACCCCCCTTAAGATCTTTCATTTGGTATTAGAGTAGGTTTTCAAGGATCCCATATGGGTCTTAAAGAATGGGTGATGGTGTACTTGGAAATATAAACTTGGAAGGAACTCATGTGAACATGCCACCTGTATTTGAAGGATCCAACTACAATCATTGGAAGTGGGATATGCAATCCAACATTCATGGTGTTGGATTTAATCTTTGGAACATGGTCATCCACCTGTATGAACCTCCTACAACCGAGTTTGAGGAATGGGATGAGCCAACGGTAAGAAAAGATACACTAAATTCCAAAGATGTAAGTATCTTATATTCACATTTATCTCTTAAAGAATTTTCATAATATAACCTCTTGTGAATTCATATATGATATATGGAGAATACTTTTGGTTACACATGAAGATACTTTTCTAGTCAAGAGTAATAATATATTTCATATGCAAGAAAATGAAATAGTTTCTCACATGTATGCTATCTTTTCTTCTATAACAAATAATTTGAGTGCCTTAGAGAAGTACATATGTTTTGAAAGTAAAGATAAAGAATGCCACCATGTAGTCAACCAACTACTTGATCAACATGAAGAAGGTAATAATGAAGAACAAGGAGCACATATAGGCACATGCACATGATGAAGATGAAGGTAAAATAGTGATGATGAGGTATCTCTTGCTACTGTATCAAAAATAATATTATTTCTATGATTGAAAAAGGATTAAATAATAAATCTTCTATGATTGAAAAACATCTTGCTAACCAATGCTTGATTTATACTAAATAAAATGAAAATTTAATGTTGACATTAGAAAATTTTTGTAATAGTTGAAATATGTTGCATTTTCATAATCATGGTCTTAGATACATTCCAAAACACTATAAAAGAAAGAAAAAGAGGAATCCTATCTTTGATAAATTAAATGTTTATTGTTCTGTCTCCATTAATCATGTGACATATTTTGCCTTTAGAAAGTGAAGACATTATGTATGCCCTGTTGTTGTAAATGATGTACAAGAAAAAGAAAGTACACAAAGTGTTGATAGTGATGTATTTATGTCTACTTTATCCAAATATTGAGCTTACTGAACTTAATGACATCACCTTGGATAGAGTAAAAAATATAAAACAAGAAAATAAAATTAGATACTATTGTTGATTCACTTATAAAGGTTGATGAGAAAAATGATATCGATATTGTTCTCTTCATTTTATTTAAATTAATTGAGAATGGATAACTATTTTTTACATTACCTCTCGGTTGAAAGGATGTTCGACCGAGGGGTAGTTTGGTCGATATTCCATTTCGACCGAGCTATTGACTGTCATGTTTTATTTTGACAATCTTACAATTATACATTTAGAGTCAATTTGTTACATGTTTATTTGGTCTTTCAAGCTAAAAAGATTTATTTTGAAAACATGATATTTTCTCATGTGCATCAAATATGATAAATTGGAACACTTTTACCATGAATCCTAATTAGAAGTGAAATATTTTCTACTGTAGGCCCTTTACAATTATAATTTTATTTACACGAATTTTTATAGTTGCATAGAAGAGAAGGCTAAACATATTAAAGAAAGACATCATTATATTCATGACCCTATCACTAAAAGTGACACATGTTTTCATCATGTTCAATCAATAGAGATGTTTTTTATATGTGTTAAATTTGATCAAAGTTTTATTTCTTATTCATATGCACTTTACCATCATATACAACGGATGCCAAATATTAGTTCATTTATTATACTGACCAAAACAATGTTTATTTCACATGCATTATTCAAGATGTACATTTTTACCACTGTAATTTGTTTGGCCTGAATTAAATTATGGATAGTTTTGACTCCATATATAATGTTAGTGCTTCTTGTGGATAAATTTGATATTTTTGTCTTTCACCATAAATTTTGAATATATTATTAGAATAAGCATTATATTAAAAGGAAGTGTATTTTTGGGAGAGTCATGATTATCACGCCGACCTTTTTGTAAATAGAAAATTGAAAGAAATAATTATTAAAAGCAAACCATTTCATGTTCTTGAAATTTCCTATTTTGTTTAAGATGGATAATCAATTCTCTTTCTTAAGTTTTCTTTGGTCAAAACAATTTTCAAATTTATTAACAAGTTCAAGGCATTGCCATAATGCATATCGTTAATCCTTTTCCATGTGATCTATTCACATTCCACTTAAATATGTTGCACTTTCCATGATATCTGAACAATGTAAAATTGTTGATTTATTACCACAACTACCTTGATAAGAATAAAAATAGATAAATGTTGTGGTTCTTGCAAACCAAAAATATATTTCAAGCATGTGCAATTAAAATGATGTGACACTTTTGAAAGAAAACATTTGTGATAACTTAGAATTTAACACTTCTAATCTGACTTCTAATTCTAACCTCACTCTTGTTTACACTTTAAATTTCATGTATATATGTGTTTTGATGCACATTTGGTGCATCTAGTATGCAGGTATCACCTTGGTGATTCTCAGTTGATAAAGATCAAATTTAATTTCATATCATACACCTTTTTCTTTCACTTGAATTTTGATGATATCTTTGTAATATTTTTTACCCTATTCTTGTTCTCATGTTGTAGAGATTTCTCTCATGGTTCGAACACACCCAATTTCATTCATTTTGGAGCTCAGATGCAAAAGTTATGCCTAAGTGATTGATTATACCTTGAAACCCTAATTTCTAGCTTTTACACATTTGTTTTGTCCTTTATGTCGATCGGTTTGGGCCCAATGAAGGGCATCCACATGTATAACGCACTCCCCTCTCTTTCTTTTTCCCAACAATCTAGATTTTTGTATGAGGACAAATGGAAGGTTACGATCTGATGAACAATGGTTCCAGGACCCTTGGATCTTACAACCATGGATTCAAGTAGTGATATAACGATTCTCCTTATTCTACCTTTTTGATAGTGCAACAATGTATGACTCTGCTGGGTTGGCTCGCACCCCACCTACCCCATCGATGGCTCCACCTGCCCCATTCTTTCCCCCTCATTTTTCGTATCTCCCATGCCCTTATTCACTCACAGCTTCACCTTCTTTCCCCCCTCCTTCTTAGCGCCTCCACCATGGGAGACAATGGGCTTCATTCCTTGAGCTTCCTCTCCTTCAATTGAGGCTAGATCTGGGCTTGTAAGTTGTTGGCGATCTTGTCTGGCTAGGAATTGGGTGCTCCCATGGCTGGGATGGCCTCCATCCTGGAGCAGTGTCGAGCTCACCGAACAACAAAGCTACATGCATGCGTCTTCTTTTCGAAGCCAAAGGTGGTGATGGCGGGCGGGTGTCAACCATTGGTTGTCTCTTGTGCCAGACAAATGCATTCAAGAACCAACATTTGATAGGCCAGAACCTGTGGGCCACAAGGCACAGTCCCAGCTGCAGTAGCACCCCATCGATGGGGCTACATGGCCTCTCCCTGGCGCTCAGATCAACAATCAACGACTATGAACTTTTGTTTTGAGGTTAATCTTTGAAAATTCATATCTCCTTACTCCCTTAACAAAATCAATCATATGATATATGATTTTGCATCAAAAAATTGTGATCTATCCAATAAAGATAGTTTCACCAAACTATTTATACTCTTAGTTCTCCTATTTTTTCTAAAAGTGGTACCTTTATGCTTTTTCAATGGCTTCTATGCCATTTTTATGCTTTCTTGCATCAATGATGGTCTCATTATGTCTTAAATCATTTTAATCAGTAATTGTATCTCCCTTTAGGAGTGATTTATGATTTCAACCATCTATCTGTAACCCTGTTGTTCATCTGGGCACAAAATGACTTGTTATTGCACTTTCATGATGTAACTTGACCTAGTATAAAGTTTTGATCTAATTTATAACCATGCCACCTCTTAATCTCGACAATTAGTATTCTTTTCTAGGTTTTATGACCTCAACAACTTAGATCTTGTACTTTTTGTCATGAATGGCTCCTTAAGACATAAATACTTTCCTTTGTACACTTTTGTGTTCTAATGTGTGATGTCTATGTGCCTATATATTTGGATCTTTTAATTCTTACACAAAAATGATCCTAAATGTTTGACCAAGCATGTTTCCTACCAGATTAGACCCTAGTTGACTTGCGACACTAAGTTCCATGTAAAACACTCATGTGCCTTCAATTACATGTAACATACTTATGACCCCTAAGTTGTTCTAGATGCATATGTTGTTTGTGTAGCTCTAACCTTGTTAGATCCTTAACTATTGTCATTCCATGATGTCTTAATGACTTCAAATTAGTAGAATTATCATATTTGTATCATTAGAAGACAACTTGATCTATCTTTTTCTCTTAATGCTCCTATAACTTGGGAAACATGATGCCAATGCATGTGATTGACCTAGTATGACTAGTTGTTATTTTGCATGATTAAACCATGATGATAATAAAAATATCATGCTACTCCAATTGCTAAATCAAACCTTATATATCTTGTAGTACTCATAATATGGATGATTCTTCTAGACCTAAGGTTTAGTGTTAATGCTTATACTATGTTGAAAACAATGTTGAAGGAAATGAGTACCTAGACTTAGGTAACATATCCAACCCCCATGATTATGATTAATGAGACCTAATCTTGATGATGTTAATCTAATTGCACTCATTTGAAATGTTAGGATATTTGTGTTGACTCTATTGCCAAGATCTAGTCAAAGTTTCTAGTTAAGCTTTTTAATCAATGGTTAAATTGTACTCTACTCACAAGGTATGTTTAATCTCTTGACTCTACTATGGAATTGGATTGTTTGAATGTATGCTCGAATGAATGCTTGGCTAGATAATTACTTATTTGAGCTACTTGTTCCCTATTATTAGTACACTCATTTTGTTTGAAATATGTTGAACAAACCTTGAACATAATTCAACTTGTCCATTATACAAACTTTGTGTACCTGCTTGTATTCTCGGGGTAAGGGAACAAAGTTGGGCATCTTACTTGAGATGTCAAGATAAGGCACACCAAGTCGATAAAAGGGTTAGCTAATCTTGAGCACCCTTACAGACCCTTCCAATGGGATGCTGGTCAATGGTCATAATATGTTGTTGAGTATAATGGAAATACACATAAAATATGCTTTTTATGAAACAATGTCGTTAAGTGTTCTCGCCTTATTTCTACTTCTTGTTTATTATGATGTTTCTATCCAAGCAACTTTTACACTACTTTTAAAACTTGGTTAGATGTTTTCATAGCGTACTTAATCTATTAGTATTGATATGTTTTGTTTATCAAATTTGTAGTTCTCAAATGAATATCCTCTACACTCAAGACTCTAAGATCTGAAATGAAACACCAACGGGATATGTGTGAATGTAGAAATGGGTACATGCTTCTCTATCCCCCCTTTAGTATCTAGTTGTTATTGCTTTTACATATATATTGCATGTGTGAAATATTTCTCCCATTCTACGGACGGCACCCAAGTCCACTTGCCTTTGGCTTTGTAGCCATTAGGAGTGTGGACCTAGGGGAATAAATAGTTATGTGAAAAATGGTATTAGAGCCATACACACAAGACTCTATATGTGTTTAAGGCATAACATATCGTGAGACCCAGGGAGGACTAGAACCCTTTCCTCAAAGTTTAGAGAGTCTTTTAGAATCTCATATCTTCTTTAAGGACCACCTAATACACCCATGTAGATGATGATTAGTTAGTCCTCCCATCTCCTCATGTGATTCTTCTCCCTTGATTATTAATCACATGACATCTTGATTATGGGTAGCTTATGCATAGGGAAATAGTAAAACTCATTTTAAATCATGAAGTTGACTGAGATGATAATTCCATGATCTGATCTTAAATTTGAAAACCCTATTTTATGTAAGAAAGAACTCTTGAAAGTGATGTACTCCTGCAAACTCCATATTTCCAAATTGGATATAAGTGATTTCTATGTTTGAGGTAAATCATTGTGGGGTGCAATAAGTGGAATATATGTTCCAAACCTCATGTTGGATGAGGTACCTATTGATGATACCTATGTTGTCCATATTTTAATCAAACCTCAAACATATATAAGAGAAACTCGCCCTATTGATAGGTAGTATGCCACTTACCTTGAAATGATTGTCTTTGGACCCCCATACCACAAGGTGATGACTTGGATAAGAGAGGCATTTCCCTATTGACTTCTATGCCTCTATGTAAGCCCAATTTTGGAATAATTCCATGGATATGGATCTCACTCTTACCCTATTATGCTCAAACTCTCGAATTCCCGATTTGACTTCTCAATTTCCAAGATATACCCTTATCTTGAACTTGAAAGGGAGGGAACATGATTATGAAATTGATCTTGCAAAATATTGAATATGGTTGCCCTAATATGACAATGGCCTTTGATTGCATGACTTTTTGAAGTATGATTTGATGATTAATACTCTCCCTATTCTTGGTATACTTGATGGATTATGACTAATGTGGACTGCTGGGCTAAACTAGGGTGGTAGTTGACTTATGAATCCCCTAACCTAGGTCACCTCCCTATTATGAATTCTATAAATTTTCATCTTGTTGGTGATTTAGAGTTTGGATGGATAAACCCTTACACCCAATTTTGATTTCTTGACCTAAGTCCCTAATAGGTCAAATGGATGATGATTTTGATACTCGATCTTGAAACTCAACTTAATGATGGTATTTAACTATGATTTTGTTCACCATATCTTGTGGTAAAGTTCCTATAAAGATCTAGGTGTAGATCATTCATCAGCATTGAATACCATGATAATGAAATTGATGTTAGTACTATGAAATGTCGCTCAATTGTTACTTGATTGTTGTATGTGGATGAATGATCATACCTAAGGTCTAAATAGAAATCTAAACCCTATCTATGAAATGGTTGAACGTATGACCTTGTTGTCCAAACTTGACTCCTGACTTGGAATGGGACCTCTTGACTCGTGATTATTGATCTTGATTTTGACTTGGATCCTATAACCACCCTATTTGGATCTGGAGATCACCCTCGATATATGACTGATGACTTTCATGTTCCCAAATCTTGAAATTGTGGAATGATGATTATGTTGACTAACTCAATTTATGACTTAGGGGTATGCTCCATGTAGACTAGGGTGGGCCCTTCCATTGATTTTGAGCATGAAATTATGATATTGACTATGATGTATGTCTCGAATTATTGAAATGTGTATAACCCCACCTAGGCCAATGTAGAAGCTAGAACCCTATTTTTTGGAAATTAAATTCATGCTACTCTTTATTTAAAGATCTGTATACATTTGTCTTAAAAATGTGATCTCTCCAAAATTTTGATCTATTGGATAATCTCTCCAAATTTGCAATTGATGTGGTGATCTTACCAAGTTAATGATTACTGTGACTTTACCTTGACCATGCTGTTCAATTTGCTCGATTTTGAAATATCTTGATGTTGAAGGAGTACCAGGTGGATTAGGATATGGAACATGAGACCCAATCATTATTTATGACTTAATCCAATTTTGGGGCAAAATTCCTTTTAAGATGGGGAGGATGTGATAGCCTAGAATTTCACACTTTGAATATGACTTCCAATTTGACCTCACTCTTGTATACACTTTAAATTTCATGTATACATGCATTTTGATGCAGATTTGATCCATCTAGTATGTAGGTATCACCTTGGTGATACTTATGTTGATAAATATCAAATTTAATTTCATATCATAACATTTTCCTTTCACTTGAATTTTCATGATATCCTTGCAAAATTTTATATCCTATTCTTGTTCTCATGTTTTATATATTTTTCTCACAGTTCCAATTCACCCAATTTCATTCAATTCGGAGCTCAGATGCGGAGGTTATGCCTAATGGATTGGTTATACCTTGAAACCCTAATTTCTAGCTTTTACATAATTGTTTTGACCTTTGGGTCGGCCAGTTTGGGCCAGTGGAGGGCGTCTGCATGTGTGGCCCACTCCCCTCTCTTTATTTTTCCCAGCAATCTGGATTGTTGTATGAAGAGCAATTGGAGGTCATGATCTGATGAACAACGGTTCCAGGACCCTTAGATCTTACAACCATGGATTGGATAGCAATCTAATGTCCGTGTTCTTCCTCTACCTTTTTGATAGTGCACCAACATATGATTCTGCTAGGTTGGCTCACGCCCCACCTTCCCCATCGATGGCTCCCTTACCTCCAATTAACGCCTCCATTCACTTCATTTCACCTGACTCCTTCTTTCCCCTTTGTTTTCCCTTTCTCCCGAGCCCTTATTCAACCCCCAACTTAACCTTCTTTCTCACTATTCTTAGCACCTCCGCCATGCGAGACAATTGGGTTTCACACCCTGAGCTTCCTCTTCTTCATTGAGGCCAGATCTGGGCTTGTAATCCCTTAGAAATCTTAGGCGACTAGGAATCAGGTGATCCCACGATCCGGACGGCCTCCAACCTAGAGCAGTGGTGAGCTCACCAGACAACTGAGTCGTGTACATGTGTCTTTCTTTCAGAGCGAAAGGCGATGATGGTAGGCGGGTGCCGACTGCCAGTTGCCTCTTGAGCCAACCAAACATGGTCAGGAACAACCAACTGATAGGACGCTATGCGTGGGCCACTAGCCGCAGGCCCAGCTGCAGCAGGTGCCCCATTGATGGGGCTACATGGCCTCTTCCTGGTGCTCAAATCAATGATCAACGACCATGAATGTCTATTTTGAGGTGAATCTTTGATAATTCGTATCACCTTACTTCCTTGACCAAATAAATCATATAATATATGATTTTTTGTTAGAAAATCATTATCTATCCAATAAAAATAGTTTCAATATTTGTTTATACTCTTGGTTCTCTTGTATTTGCTAAAAGAGGTACTTTTATGCGTGTTCAATGGCCTCTATGCCATTTTTATGCTTCCTTGCATCAATGATGGCATCAATATGTCTTAAATCATTTTAATTAGTAACCTTATCTCCCTTTAGACGTGATTAATTATTTGAACCAGCTATGTGTAACATTATTGTTCATCTGGGCAGAAAATGACTTGTTATTGCACTTTCATGGTGCAACTTGGCCTAGTATAAAGTTTTGATCTAATTTATAATCATTCCACCTCTTAATCTCGAAAAATAGTATTCAATGCAAGGCTTTATGACCTCATCAACTTAGATCTTGTACTTTTTGTCATGAATGGCTCCTTAAGACATAAAGACTTGCCTTTGTACACTCTAATGCCCTTATGTGTGATGTCTATTTGCCTATATGTTTGGATCTTTTAATCATTATGCAAAAGTGATCCTAAATGTTAAAGAAAGTATTTTTCCTTCAAGATCAGACCCTATTTGACTTGCATCACTATGTTCCAAGTAAAACATTCATGTACCTTCGATTACATGTAACATACTTATGACCCCTAACTTGTGATAGATGCATATGTTGTTTGTTTAGCTCTAACCTTGTTAGATACCTAACTAATGTCATTCCATGATGTTTTAATGACTTCAAATTGGTATAATTATCATACTTATAACATTATAATCCAACTTGATCTATCTTTTACTCTTAATGCTCCTATAATTTGGGAAACATGATGCTAATGCATGTGATTGACCTAGTATGACTAGTTGTGATCTTGCATGATTAAACCATAATAATAATCAAAATATCATGCTACTCCTATTTCTAAATTAGACCTTATATATCTTGTAGTACTCATAATATGGATGATTCACCTAGACCTAAGGTTTAGTGTTAATGCTTATACTATGTTGAAAATAATATTGAAGGAAATGAGTACCTAGACTTAGGTGACATATCAAACCCCCATGATTATGATTAATGAGACCTATTTTTGATATTAATCCAATTGCACTCATTTAATATGTTAGGATCTCTATGTTGACTCTATTTCCAAGATCTAGTCAAAGTTTCTAGTTATGCTTTCTAATCAATGGTTACATTGTACTCTACTCACAAGGTATGCTTAATCTTTTGACTCTATTATGGAATTGGATTGTTTGAATGTATGCTTGAATGAATCCTTGGCTAGATAATTACTTGTTTTAGCTACTTGTTCCCTATTACTAGTATATTCATTTTGTTTGAAATATGTTGAACAAACCTTGACCATAATAGAACTTGTCCATCATACAAACCTTGTGTACTTTCCTGTATTCTCAGGGTAAGGGCATAAGGTTGGGTGTCTTACTTGATATGTCATGATAAGGGGGTTCATGCCAATAAAAGGGTTATCTAATCTTGAGCATCCTTACAGACCCTTCCAATAGGAAGCTAGTCAACGGCCATAATATGATGTTGAGTATAATGGAAATACACCTAAAATATGCTTTGTATGAAACAATATCCTTAAGTGTTCTTGCCTTATTTTTACTTCATGTTTATTATGATGTTTCTATCCAAGAAACTTTTACACTACTTTTAAAATTGTGGTTACATATTTTTCATAGCGTACTTAATGCTTTAGCATTGATATGTTTTGTTTATTGAATTTGTAGTTCTCAAATGAAGATCCGTTGAACTCAAGACTCTAAGATCTGAAATGAAACACCAATTGGATATACATGAATATAGAAATGGGTACATGCTTCTCTATCCCCCTTTTAGTATCTTGTTGTTAATGATTTTTTATATATATTGTATGTGTGAAATATTTGTGTCATTCTACAGATGGGCACCCAAGTCCACTCACCTTTGGCATTGTAGCCATTAGGAGTGTAGACCTAGGGTAACAAATAGTTCCGTGACAACATTGGTACTAAAAGAAAATGTTATTTTCTACTACTAAAGGTTCTTTGATGCTTGCCAAGAAAAATCTTTTGGATTAAATAATTGAAGTTCCATACTTGATTTTTATTTCTTCCTATTTTGATTTAAAAGAACATGTTGAAAATATGTTGTATAACATGTTACACTCTTACATTGGTACACATGTACTTGACTATATTCTTTATCATGGTCTTATTAAATTATATTAGTCATAAAACATGTCTTGCTCAAGCATTATGCACTCTCATGTCATCTCAATAAGAAAAGAACATAATCTATTTTTGAGTATCATAACTTCTCTCTACATAAGGAGTAAAAATCTCATGAGCCTTATTTTCAAATCATATTGATCTTAATATATGACATAAAATTCATCCTTATTTGATATCATCATTAAATAATTTATGAAATGACTTCTTATAATGCTCATACTTCCTACATTTGGCATATTTTTAACGAGTATTACAGTAAGGGGGAGAAATGATCAACAAATACTTTTGATCTTAACTTGGAGATAAATAACATGTGCTATGGCATTCATGTGTAATGTACTCAAATTAATTTTCTGTAGCTATCTGTGAGAACCTCAGTCGAATATCATTTGAACTGGCTAGGAACTCGGTCAAAATTTTCTCAATCGAAATGTTATCAACAACATGATTTATTTGAAACTTGCTTTTTAGATTCAAAATTTACTTCATATCTTGGTTTCTACATCTAGCATGAATGTTTTGTCATGAAGTTTGGGATCATATATGTCTACTTTTTGTTAGTAAATATTTTTCTTGTGATTGAGCTCATTTTTCTTAGTATGACATTAAGGGGGAGCTCAAAATCTTTTGATATAACTTGAATATCTTTTTAAATTTGTGCTTAATGGCTTCTATATATCAATACAAGCTTAACATCCCTTCTATTTGGTCTAGAGATATTTTTAAGCTCATTTATGTGCTTTATTATTTCTCTATATCAATATGGTCTTAACATCCCTTATATTTGGTCTAGAGATATTTTTAACCTCATTTCTATTCTTTATTGGTTCTATATATCAATATGGGCTTAACATCCCTTATATTTGGTCTAGAGGTACTTTTATTGACCTCATTCTAAGTTCAAAGGATTCTCTGATCATTTTTGGGCTTAACATCCTTTAAAAATGGTTGAGAAATCATTTTTTTAATCTGTACTTTTTTATTTTTCATGGCATATCTATATCATTGTGGACTTAACATTCCTTACCATTGATCTAGAATATCTTTATGATATTTTTTATTTATTTAAAAGATTTTATGAACTTAACATTCCTCATTCTGAGTTCAAATTGATGCAAAAATAAAAAATATGTTAAGCTCTTATCATGACCTTTGTAGCTTACAAACTTTGTTGGCTTCCTTTGGGTCGATAAAACCCTCAGGCTGTGTCATGTACACATTGTCAAGTAAATTCCCATTGAGGAATGTTGTTTTAACATCCATTTGCCAAACCTCATAGTCATGATAAGATGCAATGGGAAGCATGATCCTAATGGATTTAACCATGGCAACTGGTGAGAAGGTCTCGTCATAATCAACACCTTGAATTTGACATAATCCTTTCTCAACCAATTTGAGCTCCGGGTCACTCTTGATTGAAGATATTCTCGACCGAGATATAGTCATTGCACGTTTGATTGGAGAGCTCGATCAACCTATATCCATTGAAGAAAACTCCAAACCCGAGTAAATCTTAGTCAACAATATTGTGGATCAACATGATTTCTGGTCAACAATATTGTGGACCAAGAATGTTCTAGATACAATTCAACAAATGGTCAAATTAGTGATTGTAATTCAATTTACTTAATTCTAACGACTAGTTTTTGTCATAGAACACTCTAGATACTACATACAGTTTCCCTAACCATGTGTAAACATTTCCTATAAATAGGAGTGGTCCTAAGATACCAAAACAACAAGTTTGCATACCACAATTGTGATCGTATACACAAACTTGAGCATAGTACTTATCATCATTCTCAATGAACTTAGATTCTACAATCCAAATTGCTATCCATCTAGCCTAAGCCTTAGCTTTATACTAGATTATTCTCCACCAAATATCAACCTTGCCTAAACCATTTGTGGAGTCAATCATCATCACTTGTCCATTAGTACTCAAATTGTACATCTTGTGGAGATAGTTGTAATTTCCTTTCTCCTATCTATCTTATTATGTTATTTTTATTTGCTTCTCACTACTTCAAGGAAGAAGATTGTGGTGAAGCTTGTTGGTGATATTCCTTGGCCTTCAGTGCTTCTGTGAAAGAAGAGGTGGTGCTCTTCCTCAACCCTTGGTGTTTTCATAAAAGAAGAGATTTGGTGGTGCTCTTCCTCATCCCTCGGTGTTTTTGTAAAAAAAGAGGTGTGGTGGTGATCTTCCTCATCCCTTGATGTTTCTGTAAAATAAGAGGTATGGTGGTGCTCTTCCTTGTCCATTGATGTGTCCGTAAAAGAATAGGTTCGGTGGTGCTCTTCAGTGGCCGGTAAAGATGAGGGTTTAGTTGCAACAATTATTTTGTAATTTGTCTTCACCGATAAATTAATGAAAGTGTTTGTTGTAAATCCTAGTTAGCAACAACTAGGTAGTGGACTGGCGTTGTACACACAAGCACTCTAAATCCTCTCTCTCTCTCTCTCTTGTGGTTTCCTCTTTTATTTCCATTGCACTTTAAATTTGTTTAAATACTTTATAAAGCTCTATTCACCCCACTTTAGTTCTTTCATTTGCAACACCATTTGTTCATGGATGTAAGGACAACATTGTTGAAAAATGGTTCCTTGGGAGTTGAGGATCTCACGTATGGTAGTAGATGTGTACTCCTTTGTAGCATCTACACAGAACACACGAATAGCTTTATTGTGTTAGGTCTTAAGTCTATTGGTAAAAGATTGGTATATGAGTGGAATTTTAGATATGTTGCACATGAGGTAAATCTGTGTATATCTTGTGAAATCATTAATAAAAATTATAGAATATTGAAATCCACTTCTAGAGGTGATAGGTGCATGCCCCCAAATATCACCATGAACAAGATAAAAAAGACTACTACTTTTATTGGTTGAGTTTGAAAAGGGAAGAGTTGTAGCTTTTGCAAGTTTACAATGAGTGTACTGTTGTAATTGAGTGGAATTACATACTGAACCAAGAATGTCAAACTTAACAAGACTAGTAAGATGACTTGGAAATATATGACCTAATCTATAATGTCATAAATTTGGTGAGAGCATTACTCCATCAGAGGCAATGTGGGTGGTGTTTGGAATGTGAAGACTAGACACATGATACAGATGGCCAACTCTAATTGTAGTCCCAATCTCCTAGCCTGAATGTGGGTCCTGCACAGAACACAAAGCTTTACAAAAAATCACTTGAAAGATAGAATCATAAATTTTTGCAATAGATACTACATTCATATGCAAGTTAGGAACATGTAAAACTTTAGACAAAGTAAAATTTACATGAATTGAGGATCGAGGCATGATTTATTTAATTTGAGATATTCAATAAGTGAGCCATCTGCTATTTCTATTGGTGGTTATTGTAGAGAATAACAATTCTTTATAATAGAAGAATTTGGAGTCGTATAATGTGAAACACCTAAATCCATGATCCATGTGTTTGAATTTATACCCATAGTCGAGGAAGATAAAGATGAAGACGTACCTCCATTGCTTGAATATGGGGATGTGTCATCACTTTCCATCTTCATGATTTGGTGAAGCATGTATGCAATCTCTGAGGGAGACAGAGTTGCTTTTTCAATCCCACTTGTCAAGGGAGCAGTGATTTTGTAGTTGGGGCAATAGAACACTTGGCTCTTTCCTTGTATTCCTAATAGATATTTGGGTGAATATCATGTGACCAGATGACCCCTTATGTGACAATGTGTACACATTAGATGATCATAAGAATTTTTCTTTGTAGTAATAGTGGTTGCAAGAGTCATGTCAGCAGCAGTTGTGATAGGAGGCATATTGTACATTTGTGTTGTAGCCTTCATGAGTTGGAGACAAGTTTCATTTTCCATGATTTTAGGGATGATGGATTCTATAGAAGGCATTGTTGTCCATTGTATGATGTTTGTCACACACGACTGAAATTTTGGATAAAGTGTCATAAGAAATTGATACATCTATGAGGTGCACATGCAGGCCATTCGATGTTGCCAAGACGCCAAAGGCTTCACATGTGGTTATAGAATTCAGTGATGAAAAGGTCACCTTATATAACTCTCAAGACTGGCCCATATGGAAGCAACAATAGTGTATTATTCAAAGATGCCATCTTGAAAATTTATGTGAATGGAATTTATGAGGTAGGACATAATTCGTTCATCACAAATATGCCACTTTGTAAATTAGGGGTTGACTACAACACCCTCTTTTTCATTAGATGAAAAGTGTTGAGAAGGAGTTTCGGAAGGATTTGGGTCAGAGAGAATGTGGTGCCCAAGCAGGTAATTCTGAACATTTGCCCGCCATGGCCACCAATCTTTTGCAATGTGTAAAAGAATTCTCGAAGCATGATGTGGGAGGAAGTTATTGTTGATTTTGTTGGCTTCAATTGTGAAACAATGGATAAGAAAATGAGAGGCAACAAAGTGTTGATGGGAGTTGGAGGGATAAATCAAATCCTAACATGGCTCTGATACCATGTGAATGGATTGAAACTTAAAATATAAGTATGTTTCAATGTGTTTATTACAAGGAGTATGACCCTTTATATATAGGGGAGGAGATCTTCTTTACAAAAGTAATTACAATGAATGAGTGAAACAAACTGACAATCAACAATATAAACACAGCCAATGGTCAATAATATACTTATGCTCAATGTTAATATTAATTAACAATCAATCCATAAATTAATTGATAATCAATTAATATTAACAGTATGGTGCAAAGTTGAGAAGAAAAGAGGTCCTTTGGTTCATAAAATGACAATTTCAAAAAATAATAAGGCCATGTACATAAAGATTTTTAATTTGACAAATGTATGATGTACGGTATTATCACTAGATACTGTCCACTCGTATTGTCTTATATAAGTTAATTTGTGTGTGTGTGCAAATACATAGAAGCATTGTTATAAGATATCACAATACAACCAATATTTCTTGTGGAAGAATGTGATTCTTATCATCCACAACATAATTGAGCAATAACAATGGTCATGTTTCTTTTATGTAATCATATTAATTAACTCGACAAAGAAATTAAATTGATCCGCCAGTGTTGTTACTACACTAGACAATGTAAGGCATTCATGTAATTAATTAATTAAATATTCAATGGAGGTGCATGCGCGGTACTCTTCCAATGACAGATTTGCATAGCAAAACGTATAATTTAAATGGCTGCTTTTGACGGGTACCTAGTGAATCCCGTCTAATTCAAAGATTAATCACTGCCAACTCTTTGAAATCAAGGAGTTTACTTGACATTACATATTGGATTATATGTATTCAGATTGTCGTGTAGTTCTCTAACTCGATTTTATTATATTATCTTTCTCTACCATGCACGTAGACATTATGGTAAACATGCCATCATTTTACGTAAAAAATACCCACGTTGTGCATTCCACATATAACTAGGCTTGTAGCTCTTCTTTACTTGAGTGCAATTCCCTTTATTTAGTTTCTCATTCTACAACAAGGTGAAATGAAGGCTCGTCACTGGGAGACGACTTTGTGGAGCTGAAGCCTGAGAAATTTCCACTTGCGAAACCCCTCGTCCTGAAGGTTGCTATGCATGAAGTGTTTGAGAATGTCACATTAGTTAAAATGCTTCTAAATGAATGTCTTTAGATACGATCACGACAATTTCACTCGGAATATCGACAAATTTTATATGAATTGCTCCTTTTAATTCATCTTCATTTTCGTTTCCTATAGCAAGAAGTCTTCCTACGCTTTTAGTGCTCGCTCATCTTTTGGATACCTTAGTCAATATATATGAAGATGTATGATTTTGAAGGAGTTTACTTTACACTTCTTCAGGGATCACATTTTTTTCAATTGTCCGTTTCTGGATGAACGGTATTCACTTTGTTTCATAAATTGCATTGTTTAACAATTATCCATTCACGTCACCTATTTGCATGCTTCTATTGATGTTTAAATATGTGGAGTATGACATGTTGAGATTTTATTTAAATCTTTAATGCAACCTTAGAAAGTCCATTCTTGATTTAATTATAAAAAAAATGATATAGAAAACACTAAGTGCCTATTTGGTACGGTGTAGTTAACTTTTATGAGTTTAAATGTCTGACTTTTTGGTTTTTTGTTTGGTAAAGTGTACTGGGTGTAGTTTGTTGATTTGCAGCTTGACTTGACCGGCAATTCTAGGAAAATGTACTATAGCTGATAATGGCGCGGTCCTTTTGTGACTTTGTGAATGGTGACCTAATTATGCAAGTATGCCACCGGTCCAGTGTGTCTGGCTGCCTGCCTTGTTCTTTTCCGTATTTACTTCTGAACTGGTGTATGTGTATCAGTCACATGATCGCCTATTCTATTCCCACTTCACACGTTAACTTTTCCTCGCGGCAACTCTTGTAGTATGGTCAAAATGGAATACGACGTCTACAACGAAATAGATCAAATTCAGTTAAGGCCTGTTTGCTAGGGTGCAGTAGGGTGCAGATTGTTGAATATGGAAACATCTCATATAAAATCATACTTTTTCTGTTGCACCGATCCTATTTGGTATAAGGTGAGCCAAACCTTCCGCTTTTCTTCGTAATCCTTTGGTACAGAGCCGGCGGTAGGTATTTGTCCAGAAAAAGTATGGGACCAAGGCTGTTTACAGTTGCATAGGCCGAACTGCACCCGACCACACCCTTTTCGGGGTGGTACGAACTCCAGATTTTATCAACAAAAGTGGTACCGGTGGTCAAACGAAAACCACCCTCAAATTTCTAGAGTTTTAATGTAATGATCTTGTTTTACACCCTACCAAACTAGTCCTAATTCTCGATACATCGAATCAAATAAAATTAAAATAATTGTAAAGATGTGTATTTCATCTCTAGACCATACTTTTCCCGTAATTGTACCCTATTAAATAGCAAAACTGATATATAGGAGGCCTCCTATACTTATTGTATAGGACAACCAATGAGAACACCAAAAACTCAACCCATAAAAAAAAACAGTGGAGAGAAAAATTATTTTTTCAACATTAAAACGAATTTTTTAATACTATACAAAATTCTAATTGGTCTCCTACCGTCTTTCTATAGAGGACTCCTAAATAGAGGGAAAAAGTTTGTCGGTAACCACGGACACTACGACAACGAGTCTCAGTCTCAGTTTGTTTCTGATCAACTAATGCCATACACACCCACCCAGAGAGAGAGAGAGAGAGAGAGAGAGAGAGTATAATGAACCCTTCAGTTCACTTGATTAACAATTACCACACTACAGATATTTTACAGCAGCTTCCATATACCAAGAGGAAAAAGCCTTGCATCAAAAAACGAAGACTTGCTTCGTCGTCATAAGCTGCTTAACAAATTAGTGCCAACCGATGTGATTCTCGAAACGACATGGGAATAGACAAATTGCCGTCACTAAGGGGAGCATGAAATGGTATGCACTAACCAACGCTTATGTACTCAGCTATTGGCCGTACAGATCGGATATGCACTTCATAAGTACCACCTTATACTCGAGTAATGCGATATATTCCGCGGTTTTCCTGAGCAGTGCTTCCACCCCCAAGTTGCTGCTGCCTGGGACTAGCTCCTCCAGCTCCCTCAGCTTATCGAGCGGCACCCAACGCAGGCCTATAAGCCTTCTGCCATTACTGCTGCAGCGTCGCTCTGCAGCTCTGCCGCTTCTCCTCCTCGTAATTGTCGAAGTCGGGCGCGGACTGCAGGTCTTTATTCTCATCGGTGTAGATCAAATTCACTGACGGTGAACACCAAAAAAAACAATCGACTAGAGAATCGATGCTAAAGGAAGGGACAGTGGTTTGCTAATATGTTCAGAGGTCGGAGGCTAGCTGATGGCTTGGCGATGTGGAAGATGGTGACGATGATGGACGGTATAAATAGGAGGCCATCATTCACCAGGTAGTAAACGGACAAAGCACGTCTACCAAGGGAGCAGGCAGCTGGATGCAAGTGAATGAAGAAAGGTGCACGACAGACACTTTTCGAGACACCTTATATCTTGTATATTATTACTATCACAGATCAATGGACCTGTAGAGAGGAGCCATGATAGAGTGGCAACTGCACCTTTCGTTAGCATCCCATGGCTGAAATGAACATGGGGGAAATGATGGCGTGTTGTTGCCACTCCACATCAATGCAGACGCATGATAGACGGCGGATGGGTCATACGGTCGAGGAAAAAACAAAACACGCATAGGTCGGCAACAAGATTGCCAGCTGCACGAAGTTTTGTGAGTGCTGTGTCATCCCTCTAATGCACGTGATTCACACAATAAGATCGAAAATGCTCCCACGCGCGCTGGGGGCTAACTCGCGTTTGACGCGCGCTGGGGGAGCAGTTTTCCCAGCGAAACCAGTGGGGACCCTGTTCTGAGCGCCTCGGGACCACGCGCGGAGAGTGGGCAGCAGGCCTGCGCCAGTGTTTGCGTGGGGACGGCCAGTGTTTTCTCGATACGTGGTCACAGTTAAGGGGAAACGAAGGGCCCGCCCCCGGGCGTGCTGTGATTGCTGCTGGAATGCGAAAATGCTCCCGTGACGCATTAATGCACTGAGTGACACATTTAAGAGGAAAAGTGTGATTGCTGCTGTATTATTTGACACATTTAAGAGGGAAAGTGTGATTGCTGCTGCATTATATGACACATTTAAGAGGGAAAGTTTGACACTTTTAAGAGGGAAATTCTGATTGCTGCACAATGATTGACACATTTAAGAGGGAAAACAGAATGTTGGACACCATTAAGAGGGAAAACGGATTGTTGGACACCATAAAATCGTGGCTCCCCACACGTAAATATTCTTCTTCCTCATTAACTGTTTCTGTCGTTCTTCCTCACCAGCTACTTATTCTTCTGCATTTGTTACTTCATTTATTCTTGGTGGAAGAAATGGAGTTCGATATAGGTAACTTCTTCATTTATTACTTTTGTAAAAATATATCTTTTTGCAGCATCTCATACAGGTTTATGATTGCAAGTATGTAAAAATATGATTGTTGTACATTCATAAATTAATATCATCTCATACAGGTTTATGATTGCAAGTATGTAAAAATATGATTGCTGTATATTCATAAATTAATATCATCTCATACATCATTTAAATTGAATTTGTGCGTAGATGTAGAACTTGGAAGTGATTATGAAGAAAATTATTCTTCCGAGGAAACCAATGACACCAGTGATGAATCTGAAGAATTTGGTGACGAATCTGAAGAACATTTACAAGAGAAAGATGTAGTTGAAGAAGAACAGGAAGTACACCAAGAATATCATGTTGCAGAATTTGATCTTAACGTACCCCATGCACATGAGGAAGAAGAATTCTCTACTGATCAAGGTTAGTTATCAAGAACTAATTAGCGGAATTCTGTAATGGTCATTGCATTTAATACCCGCACTCTTTAATGCTAATTAGTGATGAATACTATATAAGTCTATTGCGCCCATATATGTTTCACTGCGCCCATAAAATTTCAATTGCGGTCATATGTCTTTCATTGCGCCCATTTAATTCCAATTGCGCCCATATATATTTCATTGCGCCGTTGTAATATCAATTGCGCCCATATAAGTCTAGTGCGCCTATATTTGTTTCAATTGCGCCCATATATATTTCATTGCGCCCTTGTAATATCGATTGCGCCCATATATGTCCTAGTGCGTCTATACTTGTTTCATTGCGCATATATATTTCATTGCGCCCTTGTAATATCGATTGCGCCCATATATGTCCTAGTGCGCCTATATAAATTCAATTGCGGTCATATATCTTAAGCGGGCGCAATACTACAATATGTGGGCGCAATACTACACTAAGTGGGCGCAAT
Organism: Alisma plantago-aquatica; assembly: GCA_963693085.1. Taxonomy (NCBI): domain Eukaryota; kingdom Viridiplantae; phylum Streptophyta; class Magnoliopsida; order Alismatales; family Alismataceae; genus Alisma; species Alisma plantago-aquatica. Next base: position 835,021,063 of record OY856409.1, on the reverse strand, counting down.
ACTACACTATGTGGGCGCAATACTACATTATGTGGGTGCAATACTGCACCAAGTGGGCGCAATACTGCACCAAGTGGGCGCAATACTGCACCAAGTGGGCGCATTACTGCACCAAGTGGGCGCAATACTACACTAACTGGGGCAATTCTACACTAAAAGGCCGCAATAGTACACAAACTAAGTGGAGGATTACCAACTAATGTTGTTCTTTCTCTTATGTTGTAGATCCCAGTATTCCTGCTGTTGGAATGGTTTTTGCTAGTCTTCGTGAAGTGAAAGATTTTTATAAAAATTTTGGTATTTCCCGTAGCTTTGGTGTTAGGGTTCGTAGTTCTGGTAAGAACAGAAATGGCGAAATATCTAGGGTAAAGATGGTTTGTATAAAACAAGGGGAAACTATACAGAGTACCGATAGTATGGCTCAGAGGTGTAGTGCTAGAGTGAACTGCCCTGCTCACATTGTTATCCATCTGAAGAATGGGTTATATATGATTGACCACTATAATGATGACCACAACCATGTTATGCTTGGAGCAGATCATGTGCAATTTTTACCGTCCATGAGGACCGTCTCTTTGATGCAGCAGAGAAGGCTTATAATTAATGACCAGGCCGGTATATCAACATCTCAGACAATGGCTGCACTTGCTGTTGAAGCTGGTGGAGTAACCAATCTAACATTTACAGAGAGGGACGCAAGGAATCTGTTAACACGGACTAGGAGAATAAAGCTTGGAAAAGGTGACGCCAAAGCAATGCAGGAGTATTTCACAAAGATGCAGAGCGCCCATCATAACTTCTTCTACATGATGGATTTGGATGATTGTGGTGTTTTAAAGAATGTTTTCTGGGCTGATTCTAGAGCAAGATCTGCCTACAAGTACTTTGGGGATGTTGTATCGTTTGATAGTACATATCTCACCAACAAATACAAGATGCCATTTGCTCCTTTTGTGGGTGTCAACAATCATGGTCAAACAATTTTGCTTGGTTGTGGACTTTTATGCGAAGAGACAACGCAAAATTACGTATGGTTATTCAAAACTTGGTTGTCATGCATGGGAGGTAATGAAAACTTGTTCCAATCCGGTTATACATCACTCAAAACTTGTTCATTTCTGATTGTGTATATAAACGCTTTAATTTTCAGGTGTCCATCCTAAAGGCATAATAACAGACCAAGCTCAATCCATTATCAATGCTATTGCCGAAGTGTTTCCCACTACCAAGCATAGATTGTGTTTGTGGCACATAATGAAGAAGCTGCCGCAGAAGTTTGAAAATTTCGAAGGAGCACGTAAGGCTATCAAAGGAGCCGTATATGACTCGATAACTACAATTGATTTCGAAAATCGGTGGACTGAATTGGTAAACTTGCACAATTTACAACAAAATAGATGGGTCCAACAGATGTACCCTATCCGGAAGATGTGGGTGCCATGCTATGTGAAAACATCATTTTGGGCTGGAATGTCTACAACACAAAGAAGTGAATCCATCAATGCGTTTTTCAGAAAGTGGGCGCAATAGATCAGAAAGTGGGCGCAATGACAACTAAAATGGGCGCAAAGGAAGACATATGGGCGCAACAAAACATAAAATGGGCGCAATGTAAAATATAAGGGTGCAATGATACGTACATGGGCGCAATGACAGCTAAACTGGGCACATTGACCCTTTTATGGGCACATTGGATCCTACATGGGCGCAGTCGTGCACACATTGGCGCAATATAACATATAAGGGTACATAGGCAGTGTTAAACACAATTACATAAGCGTAATTAAACCTACATGATCGCAATGATATGTACATAGGCAATTAAACAGAACGAACCCTAAACAAAATTACATAGGCAGTGTTAAACAGAACTACATAGGCGCAATTAAACCTACATGAGCGCAATGATATGTACATAGGCAGTGTTAAACAGAATTAATACCTCTTTCAGGAAGACCACCCACAAGTTGTCTTATTTGATCTGCAGCGAACTCCAATCTCCGACTCCCGAAGTTGAATGTCCCATCTTGGTTGTTGAAACAGGATGCCAGATCCTCTATCAGCGTAGTGTCATTAACTGGTACTCGTTTGATGTCAAGTAGGCATTTGAAAGGTGTTTCTGCAAAGATGGCTTGTTCTTCTTTGCTGAAAGTGTCGTATATATCTTTGAAGATTTTCCACGAACACCTAGACTTCAACCGCTTTGGCTGCTTATCTACATCAGATGGTTCTGCCTCGTTGAGTTCTTCTGCCTCTTTCTCCACCCCTTTTTTCCTTCTCTGACTCTTCTTGGTTATCTCTTGCTGTAGGCGTGTGCTGGAAGTTGTTGTCGCCGGCGGTGGAGTTGTGGCCTTTTCAGAAGTAGGCTTGTTCGTCGCAGACCTGGTCATCCTTTTTCTCGATGGTGGGGGAACAATTGTGGCCTTCTCAGAATTAGGCTTCTTCGTCGCAGAGCCGGAAGAGGGCATCTTTCTTTTTCTCTCCGCTGGTGGAGCCGCGGAAGAGGGCATCTTTCTTTTTCTCGCCGCTGGTGGAGCCGCGGAAGAGGGCATCTTTCTTTTTCTTGCCGTTGGTGGAGCCGCTGTCTCTGGGGGAAGAATTGTCGTCGGTGCGGGAGCTGCTGTCTCTGGGGGAAGAGTTGTCGTCGGTGCGGGAGCTGCTGTCTCCGGGGGAAGAGTTGTCATCGGTGCGGGAGCTGCTGTCTCCGGGGGAAGAGTTGTCGTCGGTGGACATGCTGTCGCCGGTGGACCTGGTGGAGGAGATGGACGCAATGTCTCCGGTGGAGGAGGAGTACAGGAGCGCGGAGGAAACCTTCTTCTCATTCTTAAGCCTCTTTCGGGTCTCCTCCCAGACGACCTCTTTGTCCGCATTCCCTGAGAGGGTGAAACTGGGCTCGGCTGCAAATCCATATCTGAGAAGAAGGCACGGGGAGAAGGAGGAGTACAGCCGCGCGGAGGAGCAGCAGGAGTGACGGCACGGGAAGACCAGCCGCCGAGGAGAAGGGAGGGCGCGAGCCGTCGAGAACAAGGGAGAGGGCACGGGAAGGAAGGGCGGAGGAGTAGAGGCGATTGGGAGGAGAAGGGAGGGCGCGGGCGCGGGAGTGAGTAGATGCGATTTGGGGGAGAAATTCGCTGACTTGTGACTTGTGTGACAGGGTGCAGGCGAGGGGACATTCGCTGAGTGGGGGCAGGGGGCGCACAATGTTGGCAGACGGCAGACCGGGTGATTTAGGGAGACCAGATACGCGCGTCAAAACGCGCGTTATGGCGTCCGCGCGTCAGCAAATTTTAACCCTAGATGATACTCTTATATTTGAATCTGAAAAGAAAATTCGGGTCTGATGTGTGATACAGACATAAATCATATGATCACATCTGAATTTGAACTGAATAAATAATATTTAAATTTAGATAAATACTAGATTCAAATTAAAATCTTATATTAAATTTTGATAAATATATTATATGATATTAGTATAAATAAAATACATACTAAAATTTTTATGTTTTATATATTTATATATGAATATATTTCTCGAAATTTACATTTTTTTGCGGATATAATAATATTTGATATCTTATCCACAATTTTTGGATACAAAATTCAATTTTTCAAAACAAACAGATGAATATCAGATTTTTCTTGAAATTTCAAATTCAAATTAGGATGGAATGTTCGATTTTCATATATCTATTTATAGGTGTAGTAATAACTCTTCTTAACGAATTTTTTCTTTAAATATTCCTAATTAATTCAAATCTAACTGATAAAACAAAAACTTGAAATTACATTTTTACAACTTTATTAACCATTTAGTCATGTTTCTATAACTATTTTCCAAAATGTCATATATCAAAGACATTGCGTCCTTATGGAAGACACATTGTCTTCGTTGAGAGCAATCCGTCTTCAGCCAAGACACATTTGTGTCATGTGAGATCAATGTCTCCCAATTCAGACTGATCATTCTCAAGGTGGGCAATACATCTCCAATCAGGCCTGGTTGCTCTTAAATTTTTTTAATTATAATACCATGCAAATATTTGTCTAGTCTATTTATTTCAATCTTAATAAACCTAATAATCATTTATTCATTCATTATAATATATAGAATAACAGTAATAAAACATATAGTTCATTAATAAATAATATTTATAAATATAAACATGTCTATATAAAATAGTAGATACAATACTAATAATATAAACTAGAGTGTAAGTATCAAATTCATACGTAAAAATATAAATTGCTTGAAAAAATAGTAGACTTGATTTTGAAAAAACACATAGCATAGAATTTACATAAATATATTGCACCAAAAGATAATACTAATACATATAGAATGAAACTATAAGATACACAATAATTTTACTAGATATCAAAAGATTGTGCATTGTTGTGTAGTCTTCTCAATGTATAGTATTTATGTACAAATATTATGTAAAATTTATATATATACAATAATATAAATATTTAACTAGTGCATAGAAAATATATAACACTTAAATTTGAAATAATGGATATGATAGTAAAAACACAACACATAGCAATGGCATAATTACATTATATAAAAACAAAATAATAATAATAAATGAATAAAACAAAGCTATATGGTAAATAACAATCTTATAATCATAAAAGGAATACATCATTGTGTATTGTATTTTATAATGTATAATTTCACCATTTTTTAATGTGTAAGATAACATTATAGCATATATGTGTTTCCATTTGATTAGTTTATTATCTTTTTATACATAATTTTTATATGTACTCTATATGATTAGTATTATCTCTATTATTTTGTAGCTCAAGTACTATATACTTTTTTGTCTCCTTGTATCATATATTTCCTATGTATTAATTTGATATTTATATTTTATTTTATATTTTTAGTATTAAATCTATCAATTCCACAAACTAAGATTTATATTTAAATTATTATCTATTAATGAAATATTAAGTTTTTCATAATTGTTTTTATACACATTATAATAGACATATAATTTTAATAATGCTCAAGCTTATTAAGAAACTAAATAAATATGATATAAAATGTTAACATGGGTCATAAAAAAAATAGAACAATGCATCCATGTTGGAGTGGTATCGCCTGTTCTGAGAGCAGTTTGTCCCTGACCAGGACACATGGGTCCATGTGGGCCAAATGTGTCATGGACATGGACACAATGCTATCGTAGAGGACACTACATCCTTGTTGGGGATGTATTACCTCCAAAATGTGACATGTTGGACAATATATTAAAAATGTGACAAAATCATTAATGAAATAACAAAAATATCATTTCAATTTTTGGCCTTTCTGATATTGTAATGAAAATTAATTTAACTTTTATCGTTATTTAAACTTCATTTCAAGATTTGTACATATTAGACATGCTAATTTTCTTTTTGTAATTTGTAAAAATAATGTTCTTTGATACAAAACACACCTTGTAAAAGCTTGGTTTCCAATATAGATCGTGCTGCTATCCCAAAGAATTTAATCAACATTAGAATTTGAAATATCATTATCTAATTGATAGAATGTGTCTTTCATAATCAATTCTCCTTTATATAAAACATGTAGCCCCTGTTTGGTGTTGATGAATTTCATTTCACTATATGTAAACTCACCCAATAATTTATATAACAAGTAGTATCATAGAGAATAACATAATATAGACTTTGAATGTGAGAGGATGTGTAATAGTATTTGATCATATTCCACACTATAGAAAAAAATAAAAAGGACGAGATAATTGCACAATTAAGAAATATTTTTCTCATTATTCCGTTGCAGATTCCACCTAAGTATTTCTATTTACGCCAATGAATTGATTAATAGGGTTCCCTCTTCTTCACTAGAAATCTATTTTGAACTCAAATTGAATGATAATTCTCCTAGTAGAGATATTAAAACTTCTTTGAAATAACACAAAAATATGGTAAGCTGGCTCATTTCATGTAAAGGAAATATCCTCATTGATATATCTGGTGAAACATCTAGATTCACCTTTACTTCAAACCTTTATATATTGTTTTAAATTATTTATGTGTGTGTGCTATATTTATCACATATAAATTTAACATATGAATAATTAGATTTTGTATCAACTGAAAAGTTAAATATAATAAAAAAAATTATATTCTGATCATGGTTATCAAATGCAAGTGGAATTTTCTTTTCATATATGTAGATAAATGAATATAATCAGATAGTGAGTAGATACCTAATATGTATCACCATTCAAGATCAGACAAGTAGGGACATATATTTATCAAATATTCTCATTTCTTTTCTTAATTTCATCCATGAATGAATTTATTTTAAGTTTCCTATAGAAGGTATTATGTATTCATTATTTGACTATAGCTTTAATATAATCATCAATGCATAATTCTCTAATTTGAAAAAACTCTTATTGTTCGCTTGTGGTGTTAATGATACTCTAATGGGGTAAGTTTGAATAACGTATACTTGGTATAACCCAAATAACATCCTCATAAGATAGTACAAAAATGATAAATCTATAATATTATTGGAAATAATTAGAAAAGTTATACTTGTATTACTTAATACAGAAAAACTTATACTTTGACTTACATAAGTTACATGGTAAGGGAGAATTAACTTATCCAACCATTCAAAAGTTAAGATCTAGTCAAAGTAATACCCTAATTTTCAACCAAATAATTTTAAATTCAAATTAATCATGTGAGAAAAAGATCTTGTACAAAGTTCTAAACACCCTTACTTATCCTACTTAGGTTTCTCAAATTTTAATTTAAATGGTATATGTAAGTGGGCATGTATGTGTGTATTACATATAATATTCTATATGCAGCTTATCTAGTACATACCTGCAAATTTTTGCATGATACTGATCATGTTATAAGATTCTAAACTAAAATTGATTTTGTGATTAACATTGTCAAATATTTTTAATAAATAACCAATGAAATTGTTGTGAAGTGTTTTACAAATGGAGTTTGTGAAGGATCAAAGTAATATCATGTTCTTAACACGCATGCTCATTATAAACAGTGAACAATCGAAGTTCCATATGTTGGTCATTAACAAAATAAGTATGTTTTTCCAGACTATATGAGTAGGTTTATCCACATTGGTTTGCTACTCATGTAACAATTTTGAGCTTATATGGACAAGTTTTACAATAATTAAAGAATCTTATAATTATCAACTTTAATGTTTTTTTTATCGTTATCAACTTTAATGTTTTTCAGAATAAAGTTTAAAATACTTTAAACTCATGACTTAATCGTATCAAAATGTCTCTTCATAGACATCCAATATAACTAGAACAATACAGAGAAGATTAGCATGGCCGTTGTGCAAAGATGACATGCGCAAATTGAGAAATGGGGTCTAAATAAGCTCAAAGTCATATTCTGACTATTATTAAGGTAGATTTCAACACTATAGACCAATCATTGAGTACTAGTCTTACTTAGCTATAATTATTTTTGATATCTTTATGTGTGTGTGGGTTAAGTTTAAAATCAAGAGGTACATAAATAAGTCATCTAGTAGAAAAATATTTGCACATAAAGCTACCTAGCATTTAAATCTTGGACAACTTTTAAAGTTTTCCACAAATTCCCTTATTTTCCTTATATTCCTAAAAACACATCGCCTTTAGCAAATTCCATGCAAATTCCTACCTTTAAACTTTCCTTCCCCCAACAATCAAAAGAATATTTCTAGTATGCAAAACATGTCATGCTTTCAATAATTTCTTAATTATCATGTATTAATTATCATATAAGACAACCCATGATATAATATTATTAATTTAAAATTATATTGGTTTACTAAATATGATATCCATAGATTTGAACTTGCTTTGGTCATACAAGCATTAAAGTTGATAAAAAGTTGCCAAACCTAATTTAAAACTTTACTTGTATTTTTGGTAACTTATTGAACATGTGACCAGACTTAGTTTTGTAATGTAGAAAAAAGAACACATGGTACACATTTTATATAATTATTCAAATAATAACATGATAAAATTTACTTTATATAAGGCGAGGAAAAATTACAAATATAGAAATAGTACATACATAAATTCTTGGTGATGTATTAATCATAGGAAGGGACCTATGTTTGTACATTTTAAATCAAAGCAGGATCAAGTTCTATACTTTCCTATACACATCGAACAATAATCCAATAAATATTAATATGATAAATAAATTTTCATATTTAAATTTTATAGTAGGCTTGTAATGTTCAAATTATGTATTACATACATATTTACCAGACTACTTTTGAGCATGCAACATATAAAATTTCGAATCATGTGTTAGTTTTAGGTTAGATGTATAGAACTAGGTCCTATTTTGGGTTAAGTGAATGCCAAAAGTTCATAGGTCCTTTTTTGGGTTAGGTGTATGCCAAAAGTTCATACTTATAGTAGCAATGTTATTTAATAATATAATATATTTTAAAAGCATGAAGTTGATATCATTCTAACTATTTCATACTCGTGGTGGTTATTAATTGAATATTTGATCAAATGTCCCAGTTTATGTTGAATAGAGGGTGCAAAGAATTAATTTTAGGTTAGAAGAGAACATGAATCGCCATAAGACTGCCCAACAGTAAATGCCCATAACCTGAATGATCAAGGAACTATGATGCCCAAAATTAGACATTTGTATGTAATGTTTAGACAAAAATCAAAGCCGGGTTCTATAATTTATATTTTCTATAGATAATATTATGATTAAATAATTATATAATACATAAATATAAATACTATAAGTCATTAAAAAACATAAAAAACATTATTTTCTATATATTAGTAATATATTTTCTCAAGTTGTTGTTATAAAAAGCATAGAACATTGTAGAACTCAAATTTGAGATATTAAGTAAATATATACTAGTTTATTATTATAAAAGGTACATATAGTTACTAAATATAGATCTGATATTATATTAGACATTACAAATATAGGTAAGTTTCTATGTCTAATAATAGTTCATCAAAATTTGATGTTGGGTTGGTTCTATGTTTGACCGTGTTTTGCTAGCTTATATTAAGGACATTTTATTATATTATTATTTGAAGAAGTTTACAAATTACTAGATCTTTTGGGTTAGACAATAGATAAGTAGACATGTTAATCACATTACCTAGTCCATTTTGGTTCTGGATGCATTGCTGAAAAAACCGGGCTCATTTTCTCTAATATCTTGTATTAATATAACCATTGAGAGTAATATTTTAACTATAAATTAACAAACATTGCTATCTAATATCTTATATAAAAGCAACTATTGTAAGCATCTTTTTCCGTTTAGATCAGGGTTAGTCAAGCGAGGGGTTACTTGGAGTTTACTAAAAATAATGTGCTATATAGAGGGTGTGTTTGGCTAGTTGGATTTTCAGAAATCTTATACTTTGTTCATCTTGCATTACTGAAACATTCCATTCTTAAATTCCTTTAAAGTAAAATTTTATGTTTGGTTTGCTGAATTTTGTAAGCGTGAGATTTATCTTTTTTCATGTCAGTCATCTTGCTTATGTTAATTTTTAGTGTCAGGGGGAATTTTGATGGAGACTAAAATATAAGATTCATATTATGTGTTAAAATCCCAAAATTAACCCCAATTCTTCAATCCTTCAAACCAAATATAAAATTTACATAACTGGAGTTCAAAATACATCCAATACCGCAAAATCCAAGTAACCAAACATGCCCAGAGTGAAAACTAAATTCAAGTATGAACCCTTTTTAATTTACGCATGCATAATAACAAAAGGAGGGTTCATCTATTACTTCCCTCTTTTTTATGCATGTATCAAGACAATAGTGGTCCAGCTTTGGGTTCGTCTTTACTCCAAGTAGCATTTTCCTTACTAAAAGAGGGGGAATCTCATAAATCTAGACAAAGATAATGAGTTTTGGGAAAAATAACTTGCATTTTCCCCCATCACATTTGGACGTACATACGATCTGAGTGTTATGTGCACTAAATCCGCCAGCTGCTCTCCCGACACCTCCCCAGGCCGCCCATACAGCTCCCAGTATTAGTGTTCAGGTTCAGGATGCGACGTGTGATGGAATCCAATCCAACTCCCACACACTCGTCACAGTGAATGCTACAATTTTGCACGTTAAAGTTTGTGTTGTTTGCATGAGAAACTTAGCCATGACAACTTTTCGCCAAGTTAGCTAGCGCATCAATAAATGACAACCTTTTGCCAATGGTCGATATAATAATACAAGAGGCAGTCAGCCAGCTGTGCTGCAGAGGTCATGGTGTGTCTGTTGGTTGGAGGAGCGAAGGGGGAGGTGTTGACATGAGTCACAAAGAAAGAAGGGAATGACAAAAAAGCAGAAATTTCAGGAATGTGGCTGGTATTTGAACATTTCAGAGATGTGTCTGCTATTTTAATGCTCACATGTGCACATGAAGCCTTTTTTTTGACATAACCACTGCATCAATTCTAACATCACATATGTTGCATCATATTCCGTCATGATAACGTTACCCACAGAAACCACACCTAGAATCATGACCACATGCGCATCATTTTATTGCACTTGTGTCTATCAGAGAATTTGCTATTTGAACTTAGTGATCTTATTATCTTATAAATTCCCTGACTGGATTAGGGTTCACAACAGGTGAGCTAGCCCCATCTGCGCGACTGAGAGAAAGTAGAGCAAAATCCACATGTACGTGGCTGTTACTGTTCTAAAAAACGACATGTGCTTTCGCTTATTCTCCCATTCTTGTTGGGTACTGCCCACTGAGGAGACTCAAGACTGCCCACAACTGGGATTTGTCATTGCCAGTTGCTCAAACAGCCTGTGCTGCCGCACCGAGTTGGCAACTAGGAAGAGCTGATAAACAGCACTGCATGTGACTGGGATCCATTACTAGCATTTAGGACGTCAATTGAACACATGGGGCTGCTCTCCGATTACCCCTGCATTGCTGGCAAGCTACAGGCCACATTAACGAGCATCCCACCCGTTTTATCCCTTTCTTTCTCACATGACAAAGTCATGTGACCTAACCAAGATTTGGATAAGGGGGCGACTCTGAAATTCTCCACCCTCTCATCAATGCTTTTCCTCTTTTTGGAATTTCTGTTTGCATCATCCCGCTGGTTTGAGTACTCATCAAATTGATAAGCAAAAATTGTAGAACTTCAGACTTTGAGTATGTTGTAACGGGATGATTTCAATTAAGATGGTATGTGTGTGCTTGCACAAAGCTGAGATCATCAAATTCCCATCCAGATAAAACACCTCCTTAATTAACATTCTGACTCAACTCTGTTTTAATACACCCAGATGACTACGTGTGGTAAGTGTTGTGCTGGTCATCTACTGATGGCTGTGGGTGTCGGGATGTTTGATGATTATTGCATATCAGAAAGAGTTGAAATACATGGTAATGTGTGTGATTCGTCGCAAGTATTTGCAACCACTATTTGGTGATTGAAGGTAGAGGCGGAGTGGAGGGATGCACAGTAGACATTGGTGATTGTTTAATGCCCACCCACCCATTCTCTACCATCGCTAGTTCTATAAATAAGATGCCAGTGAGGTTCTTGCTACTAGCCCTACTCATTGACAACATGCTACACAATGTACGCATTAACTCATTATACGTACGCATGCTGTTAATACGTATAATGCATATTGTTAATGCGTGGAGCTAGTAGAACCTCACCAATACATAGGGGAAGGGCCAAGACTTGGCTCAAGTGGTTGGAATGCTAGAAGGGGTGTTGCTCACCATACACGACCTTTGATTTCTGATATACATGAAATTGTTTTTTGTACTGGGTACAAAAGCACGAAATTTATAAACAAGTTATGTTTTTGACTCATTGAGGCGTGTGTAATTCACAATCCTTAACAATATTTCCATCTTACTTGACTAGGAAGGTCCACGTAATATTTGTAAAGTGGATACTTAAACAAAGACTTCGAATAAAATTCATTGGAAGAACTTAAACAATGGCAAGTATAAATATTGGTGGAGCCAGGTTCATAAACCAAAACATTGAGTTGACGAGGATTGGTGGAACAACTAATTCTTCCATTATGTGATTAGAGACTCATCACCGTTGTGATATTGATATAGTCAATTATTATTCTTATGGGCTGACGCATTCAAGCTATGCACCTACAGAGAATATTTAAAGTAACTTAGAGAGCGGTCCAAATCTCAAAAACAGTAGCCCCACACCACATTGACACGGTTAGACTTTTATCAAATATATATTGTGTCATATACACCACCATCAATCTCTACGAAACATATTAAAAATAAAATTTATTCAACTATTCACTGCAAATATTGTCAGATCATAAGAATGATATATATATATATATATATATATATATATATATATATATGGAGAATTATTGAATGCCCGCGTGGGTACTTTAATTTCATTACCCGTGCTTCTAAAACACAGTGGTACATACGGTAAATAGATCTAATACCAGTGACTCCCGTCTCTCCTTAGTCGCGACTTCGACCATTTCCCAAATTAGTAGGGTTCCTAATCTCCGGTAGATCTTGAGGAATTTGCCCTTTGAGAAGAAGACGGCGACAACGTTCCTCTGCTCCAAGACTGCCGCTTGCCACAATTATTGTGGATCTAAGTAAATGCCCTTGGTTCACCGACATCTCCTGCGACACACCTGACGACCCCGTCACGGGCGTGGCATTCAGCAACCTCTCCCTCTCCGGTACGATCTCGCCCACACCATTCTGCTTGCCTCACATCCGCAACGTCTCCATCAACCTCAATGGCTTCCACGCCCCCTGCCACCAGACATTGCCAACTGTACGGGCCTCACTTGGCTCAACATCTCCAACAACGCTCTCCCTGGTGCTCTGCCAGACTTGTCGACGCCCAAGGACCTACAGATGCTTGAAGTGTCAACGAACGGGTTCACCGGCCCGCTGACGGAATGGTTGGCGGGGTTGTCTCGAGGGCTCGTCCAACTGTCCGTCGGCGAGAAACCGTTCGATGTCGGGCCTGTGTCGGATACCCTCGGGGAGTTCGGGAACCTGACACTGTTGTTCATGGGCAAGTGCAACCGGACGGGGACCATAACTAAGTCCATGTTCAGCCTAGGTTACATTGGAGTCCTTGAACTGTCTCGCAACAAGCTCACGGGCGATCTCCCCGGTTCCATCACCAGGCTTTGGAACCTCTAGAAGCTGGAGTTGTACAGGAACACCCTTACGGGTGAACTGCCTCTGGATTTCGATAACCTCACCTTGCTCCGCGAGCTCAACCTCTCGCACAACCAGATCAGAGGTTGACTCCCACACAAGTTTGGCGACCTCCATCAACTCACGATAGTCCATGTGTTCATGAACAATTTCATCAGCGAGATCCCTCAGACACTCAGCAAGCTCCGGTTCCTGACAAAATTCTCTGTCTACAAGAACGCCTTCTCTGGTGAGTTCCCATAAGGTATGGGCATGTACTCGCCGCTCACACTGCTTGATATCTCTGAGAATGTATTCACGGGCCCGTTCCCGCGGTTCCTATGTCGAAATGGAAATTTGCAGTACCTGTTATCCCTTGACAACAGTTTCTCTGGGGAGTTCCAAACAGAGTATGCTTAGTGTAAGGGCCTGGTCTGGATGAGGATTAGCCAGAACAGACTTAAAGGGAGGATTTCGGATGGGGTGTGGGGGCTCCTTAGTGCACAGATCATTGACGTTGTCGATAACGGGTTCAGTGGCACCATGACTCCTGATATTCGCGGCAAGTGTTCATTGACCATCCCCTGATTTCATTGAGAAACATGTTGGTAGTTTCATTTTTTGTATATCCATAGTTAGGACATGCACGACAGATGTTCATCGTAATGTAGAATACATGATGTATAACTTTTGGTGTAATGATCCTAACCTGTGTTATGAGGTAACCCTATTTGTTTTGGCTAATAAAGTTTCTTTGAACTTTAATATAATCCTCTAAGGTGCTTTGTTATCATGTGACACACTTATGTTTCAAGTTTGGTCCCGATTGAATGTTGTTTGAGCAATTTTCCTTTATTTTGGACCAAAGTGTAATTTACCCAAATTGAGGGGCTATAATGCAAAATGTCACATGTTGAACATGTCTCATGAGTTTTAGCATCATTATAGAGAGAATGATGCAAGGTGGTGGCTTGTGGAAAGCCTAAATTCTAAGTTTGGACTTGTTTGAACAATGCTGGTGCATTGTGCACCAATTTTGGTACAAATTGTAATTTATCCAAAATGTGGGGTTAATATGCAAATTACCACCTCTAGAGTGTTCCTACTTCCTCTATGAATCATTTAGAGGAGAGATAATGAATGAGACACCATGTTTGAATCAATTATGAATGACGGTAATCTTGGTGATGAAATGACCAAGAATAAGGGTTGAATATGAAAGCTTAACTTGAGTTGTATCAAGTTGAAAAGCTTATATATGAGTGCCTATCGGCCAAGGAGCCATAGGACAAGCCTCATATCGTTTTGTGAACTCTTGGAAAAGTCCATATCGTGCAAAGCACCTCAAGGAGGTGAGGTGTGACAGCCAACAAGTTTCCTTAGAAAAAGTGTATCGACTTGACTTAAAATAGTGATTAAACCTAGATAACTTATCCAAATGGATAAGTAATGGACGAATTTTCATCTCTAGATGATCCTCAACCTTTTTGCAAGACAAGATAAATGTCGATGCATGCATGTACACGTGTCACCCATGCATGACACGTGGCACCTACTAGCTCAAAATGTTGACACCTCAATTTTGCCTTTCTTCATGATCAACAATTATATATACCCCTAGTTTCACCCCTTGGTGCAATTTTGCGACCCTTACCACCCTCCTACCCTAAGGTATCGGGCATAGAGCTCCCATATCGTGAAGGGATGTTGTGGTATCGTGCATGGGCCTTGGGGTATCGCCCATTGCAAGACCATATCGCCCAAGTAGGTGATATTGGCCATATAGGGTGATATCGGCCATAGAGTGAAGTTTTGACTCCAAGTGGGTGTCATATCGTCCAAGTGAGTGCCATATCATTCAAGAGGGGTGGCATATCGTGCCAGGACACTAGTGTATCATGCAAAGGTGTTAAGGAGCAAGAAGGAGCTCATACTTAACCCTAAGGTGAGGATAAGATCATCTTCAACCTTGGATTCAAGCATGAATTTAGGGTTTTGATCTTCCTTTCTTTTCTTCTTCACCAATTTCTTATCCATGGTGATTCTTTGCATATAGAGGAGTTGTGAAGTCCATCTTCAACCTTAGGAACGTGGAGATTTGGAGCTTAGAGCTTTGAAGTCGTTCTTAAGGCGGGTTATATAACTTGAACTCAACCATGTTATTATTCTTCACCTGAATTACTATAATTAGTGGAATACTTTTAATTCTGAAATTTCCTGAAATAGTTGATGAGATTATGAGTTCTAGTAGTTTCTTAGACCTGTTAACATGAACTATAACAGTTATAACTAAGGTCTAGAGCTTGAAGATGGTGGTATCACTTTATAAAAGTGATATCGGGTGCAAGCACATAAGAAAGTACCTTTAACTCGATATGATGATGCACCTACTTCACTAAAATGATATGGATATGATTTTATACTTTGTTGCACGATATGGGGGGTGTAGTATTGACACGAATTTTCCGTGCATAGAACGCAAGTGTACGCGTCAATGTAATATAGGCCTTTGTGAGGCCCGAGTCAAACTCAGGGACACTGAATTATCGGAGACTACTACTAACTACTCGCAATCAGCTAGACCGATTAAAAAGTTGGAAATTGTTGTAAAATTAAAAGAAAACGAAATAAAACTAAACAAAACAATCGATTAAAGGTTTAGTTTAATCAATTCAAGTAGAAATCTTTAGGGTTGCGGTTTCACCGCGGGTTATCATTGCATGAATTTCTATATAGTTACTCAGATTCATCTCTCTATCCGGGTAGTGGCCTGTAATCAGAATTGCCCACTGTCGTGGTACAATTCACTACCTATGTCTAGGTTGGTTCCACTGTCGTAGTAACCTATACCCTAAACTAGGTACATTAGAATCGATCTCTAGGTATCCACCATTAACCTTACACCACCTTGTTCAAGGGATTTGTCAATTAATGTGAATTTCATCTCTTTTCAACCGTAAATTCTTCTTTCAAAGTAATTAAAGGCATTATATTATTATTATGATGATCAAGCATAACAATATAATTGAGAAAACGAAATCATACCATGGATTTAAGAGATAAATGATGAATTACTATGATAAAATTGTCATACAATGATTCCCCGGGCTACTCCCGGTCCTAAAGATAAAGGGGATTAGCCCCGCATGTTCATCTCGAAGCAAAACATGGTAGAGAAAAAGGGAAACATGGAGAAAAACATGATTGAGTGGTGAAACCCCTGAATGGAGAAGATCCAAGCGTTCCTTCGTGTAGAATGTGCGATCTCCGGCCTTTCGGCGGTGGAAAACGTCTTCTTCGGCGTCCGGAATGGCTGGGGCGTGCTTCTGGGCTCCGTTCTTCTCTCCACACCTTCTTGGGATGTGTGCAGTGGCTAATGACGTGATAGATTTTTCTTGGCCACCGCCATTAGGTATAATCACCGAGTTAGGTCGTCAAAATATCACAGTCGTCGGATTTAGAACGATCTGAAGCAAACTTGTATCTGACGGTGTCGATACCATTGACGCGAGTCGATGGTATTGACCCTGCACGGTATCGGCTGGTCTTCTTTTCTTTTCTTTGTCGCGATTGATTCTAACTCTATACCATCGACGAGGGTCGATGGTATCGACATCCTAAGGCGTCAATTTCATCCTTTTGTGTCGCTGTAGCTCCACTTGTCGATAGTATCGACTTTTGTGTTGATAGTATCGACTATCTTCTCGCCAGCAACCTGATGGTATCTTGATACCATCGACTCTCCTGTCGATAGTATTAAGCTTGTGCTGCTCCTTGCGGCTGGATGCATGTGGTTGCGTCGATGGTATCGACCACTTTTGATGGTATCGACAACAGCAGATATGCGTTTTTCCTGAAATTGCAACACAAATCCACATAAGCCGAAATAAAACATGTTATTGTAATCATTTATGCTCAAAATACTAAAATAAGGGAGATTTGACATAGAGAAGGATCATAGACCAAAGTAAATGATTTATGCAATATTAACCACCAAAATGACCAATAAATACATAAAACACAAGTTAAACAAGTCTATAAATGCGACTCAAAATCATCACATCAAACTCCCCTAAGCTTGAACATTGCTCACCCTCGAGCAACAAAACCTTAGAATAGAATTGCGAGGGTCAACTAAAGAACAGATCATCACAACAAACATTACCAAATGATCCCCGCCAGACATTCATATACCGGCCCTTACTAACCACAGAATGATAATTACCCTAAAGGCGACAATAATCATTCATAAAAGATATCTACCTCACAATTGATGAACACTATCAAATAAGGCAGTTAACATAATAAAATTTTCCGGTTCAGACTCGGTGCATCTTGTGATCTCCTATTCTACGTTGCTCGCCCTAACTACCATCTACATGGAAGCAGCTCTCCTGATATTCACAAGTGAAGAGAAAATCACGGTGGCCTACCAATTCAGGCAATGGGTGGATGGAATGGGTGGCTCATGGAAGAAATGGAAGCATTATACAGTTTCAACATGCATAAAACAAAATGGCCTAAATGATGCATATGCAAGTAAAAATGTCCTACTACCTACATTTGGGTGGAATGATGCATGCACTAACATCCCATCTCAAAGTGAGATAGAATATCTAAAAGAACTACATCATGTTCTTATTCTTCATAATATGCAGTGAAAACATGTTCCTTTCTCCTTCTTATTCTACTTCTAAAAAAAATCTTTTTTTTTCTTTCAATTTTTTTTTCATTTTTACTTTTTTTTATTAGGCCCTTATATCCACAAATGACAATGAATTATTTGTAGGGCTCACTTTTTCTGCATAGCTCAAATATTTGAAGCATTTAGAAGGTATGGAACAAGTTAATCACCCTTATTATTTCAGAAGAAATAAGATACATGATGTACTGTATGCATAAAAATTATGAATGGAGCTAAATGACATGCACCTAAGGATAATGTGCATGTATAACTACTCTAATTTTTTTATTTTCATGCAAAACATGTGGAAATAATTGCAATGCAAGTCCTATCTACATGAGATGCAATCAAAGAATTTAAAACCGTAATGTACTTCCAGTTCTTAAGATGGATTGTGAAAACAATGAGGTGGATAGATCACAAGACTAATTGACTGAACCTTTGTAAATTATTATATATCCCTCCTTACTGATCTGTGTAGTAATTGAGAGGTTTCTTTCTCTTACTTAAAATGAAAGTCTCATTATCATTTGATCATCTTAGGCTCAAACAACCAATTTCGTCCACTTTTCATGAATCCTAGGCAAGTACAGTTGTGATATTCTATTTTAGAGTTGACAAACCCAATCATTTTCTTAAGTTATGTGCTCAAAGTTGAACAACACAAGCTTGCAAACACTATTTTTTTTTAAATTTGCCCTTAATTCCCATGTACAAGCAAATGAGATGACACAAGACCTAAGACATCCACAATTACACTAGATAGAGTGTGGATCCTACAAACAAACTAAAAAAAATGCAAGATAGAAGTGACAAAACAAAACAATAAAAACTAAAAACTAAGAAAACTAAAGGATAGAGCTGTTCCAACTCTCCCCCTAAGCTTGAATTCGACTATGGCCTCATAGTCAAAAACAACCTTAGAAGGTGGAACAGAGATACCGATCACTCTTCTGGAGGAGGCGGGTACTGTGGGGCCGTGGGGTCCCAAGACGGGTACTGCCCCTGAAAACTCGGATCATACTGGGGCATGGGCGGAGGTTGTGGATACCCCCCAAAGAAATTCTGGCTCCAGTATTGATCATAGAAAGGCTGCTGCTGCATCTCCATCCTATGCAACCTGTCATGAATCTGCTGTTGGTTGTTGAGCAGGAGGCGTTCATTTTCAAAAATAGCCCTCTAATTGTCAAGCAACCGATTCGTCATCTCTTGAATACCGGTATATGCTGCTGTGTGGTGCTGCTGCGTCTGCTGGATATACTGTAGCATGGCATATATTCCTTGCATCGAGTAGACATCCTCGCTTTGCTGCGAGGGCGGTGGTGGTGGCGGAGGCTGCAAAGATGAAGATGCACTCAGATGCATGCGAGGATGCTTCCTAGGTGCCACTCGTGCCCGAAGAGGAGTGTAGCATCCTCTTCCTCTTCAGCTGTGTCGTCATCATTGTCGTTGTCGTCGTTGTCGTCGTCTTCATCTGAGTCATCAATGGCTATGATGGGCCATCAGAAATGTTGAGCACCCTCAATATGGAAGACGGGGTCGGGAAGCGAACATTCATGATATGCTTGGTTTACATGTCAGTGTTCATAGGGTAAACCATCACGAAGCATGATAAGGTTGGAGCGGTGCAGATGTTGGAGGTTGACCTTGCTCCTGGTAGAGAGGGGCGTAAGCTGAGAAAGATCCAGCCCAAGATAGATGGCCAAAGGCGTGATCAGCCCTCCAAAATGAATTGGCACTTTCCTCGTACTCCACTTCACGACCACCATGCATGTCAAGAAGAACGCGCCCCATTTGCACTCCTCCCACTTCAACAGCTTGTACAGGAAGAACAGGTCTGTCTCTTGAAATTTGCTGAGAGACAGATCACCACAGACGAACAAAGTAGTGCAAAGCATGTGGTGAAGAACCTGCACGAACGGATGCTCAAAGTCTGCCACCACCACATTGTGGTCGCTCACAGATTTTACGGGCGGCGTAGTCACCAACTCGGCGAAGATAGCGTCGTAATCTGTCCTATTATCTGGACACTGGTGCTGATAGTCATGATGAGCCCAGTTATAAATGGAATTAAACTGGTTGAGGGTGATAGTGTAGTTGTTGTTGAAAAGCCGGAATGACACCCTCCCTTTTTTCCATTCTCTATCCGTGGCGATCACGTCGTTTGGCAGCACGTTGATGTCAAGTGATGCCATGAACTCCGCCACAAGTTCCTTGTAGGTCGGCCACTCGCCGAAGAATGGATGGCCCTCAGCATAGTATTGGACTTCATCAGGCGTCCGGTCGGTTTGGTGTACTTGGCCATGGAGAACATACTGAAGATTGGCCTCGAACCCTAAGTAACGCACCATGTCCAAGTCGACGTATCGAGTCAGCTCTATTTTGCACTTCAGCAATTCCTCGTACACCTTCTGGACCTCCGCAGAAGGATGGACAATCCACGGATGCGGAATATAATGAGGAGGAGGAGGGACAAACTCTGGGATCTCTATGGGAAGAGCCCGTGAAGAGGATGCATCGGCTGTACGCACCATCTTGTAGAAGAAGAAGTAGTAGAAAAAGGAGCTCAGTGAAGTTTGGAGAAGAAAATCTCCACTCAATGAAGGCTCAGTGAAGAACGCACTCCGTGGATGCTCGTAGCCGGGCTTCGATTGCTCACAAAGACGCACGACACAAGTGGAGAAGGATTGCTCTGGAGTTGTGACATCATATGACGACAATCCATCTCTTATATAGCTGTGGTCGGTGCTGCTGTATGCCCATCGATACCATCGACGCGAGTCGATGGTATCGACTCAGGTGGTGCAATTCGTCTGCTGCTGGTATCGACGGTCGTCGATGGCTTGATGTGGGGGCCAATCTCTCGATGCAACGATCGCCGTTGATCTCCTCTCGCGGATCGGTGACGTGTCGTGTCGATACTATCGATGCATGTTGATAGTATCGACTTCTAATCAGAGCAACACCCTCGCGAGGCCCAGCCGCCGCCTTCTGCCTGTAACTGGGTCGATACCATCGACTTGCCTGTCGATGGTATCGACTGCACTAAGACAATTTCTTCTGAATATCTCCAGAGATCTCACGAGTATCGACACCCATGTCGATAATATCGACCTCATTCTTGCGATCAACCTGTTGGTGTGTCGATACCATCGACGAGGCCGTCGATAGTATCGACGCAGAGTGATTTCTGCAGCCGCCAACCTATACCCAACTCGATACCATCGATACAAGGGTCGATGGTATCGACTCTGCCTCAGTCCTACACATTGAGAAAACGATCACAGTACCTTTTTTTACACTAAAAACAAAGTGAAATCAAACCAAAGTACAAATGTGAAAGAAACGAACTAAACTACCAATGGTTGGGTTGCCTCCCAACAAGCGCCCATATTTAACGTCTTAGGATAGACGACATTAAGCTCTTCATGCATCTGGAAGTGCAATGAGTTTGACCTCATTCACTTTCCTTATGTAATCTTCACCAAAGTACACTTTCAATCATTGTCCATTGACCAGGAATGTAGTCTCGCCATCACGAACCATGATTGCGCCATGTGGCCTGACCTCCTCCACAGTGAACGGTCCACTCCATCAGGATTTCAATTTCCCGAGATGCATCTTCAGCTTGGAGTTGAACAAGAGTACATGATCTCCTTTCTTGAAGACTCGCATTTGAATATGACGATCATGAATCAGCTTTGTTCTGTCCTTGTAGATCTGCGAGCTTTCATACACATTCATCCTCAGCTCGTCAAGTTCATTGAGCTCAAGCAGCCTTTTCTTTCCCGCTTCATCATAGCTCAAATTTAACTTCCTCAGTGCCCAATGTGCTTTATGCTCCAATTCCACCGGCAAATGGCAGGCACGACCATAAGCCAACCTAAAAGGCGTAGTGCCTATAGGTGTCTTATATGTCGTCCTGTATGCCCACAAAGCATCCGGTAGCAGGGTACTCAAATTCTTTCTCGTGGAAGCCACAGTGCGCTCCAAGATCTTCTTAATCTCCCGATTGGAGACCTCCACTTGCCCTTGAGTTTGCGGGTGGTACGGGGTACCAATGTTGTATTTTACCCCGTACTTTCTCAACAATGCCACAAACTTTTGATTCTGGAAATGCGTACCTCCATCACTAATGATCATTCTTGGTACACCAAACCTACAGAAAATATATTCTTTGACAAACCTGCACACTACAGTAGCATCATTAGTCCTTGTGGGTATTTCCTCTACCCACTTCGACACATAATCAAATGCTAGAAGAATGTACAAGTTAGAATTTGAGGACACAAAGGGTCCCATAAAATCAATACCCCACAAGTCGAACACCTCAACCTCTTGAAATACATTGAGAGGCATTTCTTGTCTCTTTGAAATGTTACCTGCCCTTTGGCAGGAATCACATTGCCACACAAAGTCATAAGCGTCCCGGAACAAAGTCGGCCAGTATAGGCCACTTTCAAGTACTTTGGCTGCAGTGTGAGAATTAGCATGGTGACCACCCGTCGGTAGTGTATGGCAATGACGAAGAACACTTTTGTATTCCACCTCCGGTACACACCTTCGTAAGACACCATCCCTGCACTGCTTCAACAGGATAGGGTCATCCCAGAAATAATAATGTAAAGAATGGAAAAATTTCTTCTTCTCTTGGTATGTCCAATCATCTGGGATAATTTTGCAGGTAAGATAGTTAACAATGTAAGAAAACCAAGGGTCTTTTGATTTTACTTTTAAAAGTTGTTCATACAGAAATGTCTCGGTAATGGGAATGTGCAAATCCTTTTCATCTACCCTCTCCAACCTAGACAAATGGTCCGCGACCACATTTTCAATGCCCGCCTTATCTTTGATTTCAATATCAAATTCTTATAAAAGTAAGATCCACCTAATCAATCTAGGTTTGGCATCCTTTTTCTCCATCAAATACTTAATGGTGGCGTGTTCCGTCCATACCACGACTTTTGATCCAACAAGATATTGCCGAAATTTTTCAAAAGCAAAAACAACGGCGAGTAGTTCTTTTTTGGTTCTCGTGTAATTAAGTTGAGCGTCATTTAAGGTTTTGGATGCATAGAAAATCACAACGGGTTTATTGTCCACACATTGTCCCAAAATAGCCCCAACTGCGAAATCAGACGCGTCACACATTAGTTCAAACGGCTTAGTCCAGTCCGGTGTTTGCACAACTGGTGCAGAAATCCGTTTTTCCTTAAGCACGTTGAATGCATGTAAACACTTGTCATTAAAATAAAAAACAACATCCTTTTCCAACAACTCAGATAATGGTTTGGTGATTTTTGAGAAATCTTTTATAAAGCGGCGATAGAAACCGGCGTGACTTAGAAAACTCTGAACCCCTTTAACAGAATTTGGTGGGGGCAATTTGGAAATAACTTCGATTTTCACCGGGTCTACCTCCAACCCTTTGCTAGACACTTTATGTCCAAGCACAATCCCTTCGCTTACCATCATGTGGCATTTCTCCCAATTTAGGACCAAGTGTGTGTCCTCACAACGTTGCAAAACCTTATCCAAATTGTAGAGACACTCATCAAAGGATGCACCATAGATGGAGAAATTGTCCATAAATACCTCCAAAAAATGTTCAACCATATCGAAAAAGATGGAAAGCATGCAACGCTGAAAGGTTGCCGGTGCATTGCACAACCCAAATGACATACGCCGGTATGCAAATGTTTTGTAAGGACAAGTGAAGGTGGACTTCTCTTGATCCTTAGGATCAATCGAAATCTGATTGTACCCCGAATAACCATCAAGAAAACAAAAATGCGATCAGTCGGCTAAACGCTCTAAAATCTGATCAATGAAAGGAAGAGGGAAATGATCCTTAAGCGTAGCAGCATTCAATCGACGGTAATCTATACATACACGCCACCCGGTTACCAAGCGGGTTGTGATAGGTTCATTTAACAGATTATGTGTAACAGTAATTCCCCCCTTTTTAGGGACTACCTGTGTAGGACTCACCCACGTCGAGTCGGATATAGCATATATGATACCTGCAGAAAGGAGCTTGATCACCTCCTTCTTGATGACCTCCATCATGCTAGGATTTAGTCGACATTGTAGCTGAATCACCGGCTTGGATCCCTCCTCGAGGCGAATCTTGTGATGGCACAATGCAGGGGAGATCCCCTTGATATCTGCAACCGACCACCCGAATGCACCTCGGTGGTTCTTCAACACAATCAGTAGTTGATCTTCCTCCTCGGCACTCAGATATGCTGAAATAATCACAGGCAACTTCTCTTCCTTAGCTAGAAATGCGTACTTCAAGTGCGGTGGCAATGGCTTCAATTCCAACTCGGGCGGGCTGATTAAGGATGACTGGAGCGGTGGTGGGAGTTCGCCAAGGTCTTCATAGTACCTAACATAAAAGCACAGAAGCACCTGAAGCATCTTGGCACACTCTTGTAGTGACTTGCTTCTCATCTAATCATGTGTTATATTGGCTAAGCAGGCTTCAAGTGGTAATTCTGGATATGCATTGAAAACTGAACTTGCTATGGCCTCATCTTCAGTAGAGGGGGGAATGTCCTCCTCTTCATCATTAGGAAAACCCACAGCTTTGCAAAGGGACACAACCTTGGTCTGCTCCATGATGTCAACAGCCAATGTCCCTTTCTCCACCTTGGTCATTACATGAGCCATATCTAAAAATGGCTTCCCTAGACAAAGTGAGATATTGCGATCACAATGCTTCGCCATGCGTCATTGCTCCTTAGCTTTAGATGACGTGGTGCTGGAAGGCATGACCATCTCAAACTGATCATCGGCAATACCCAAGGTCAAAGGACCTCTCCCCATCTCAAGTATCATGTCAGCTGTAGCTTGGAAGGGTCGTCCAAGTAGTAACTCATTGCCTTGTTCATCTTGCATCTCCATTACAATAAAGTCTGCTGGAAATACAAATCGATCTACTTTCACCAATACATCTTCACAAATACCATAAGGCTTCACCACAAAATTATCCGCCAGCTGTATTGTCATATTACTTGGCCTTGATTCTTTTAATCCCAATTTCTTAAATGTAGAGAGAGGCATCAAGTTTATGCTTGCTCCGGAATCACACAGTGCTTCTCCAAATTTCACCTTACCAATGTAACATGAAATGTTGAAGCAGCCCAGATCCTGCCGCTTTGGTGGCAATGTGCCCACGATGAAGGCACTCACCTGCTCCTTGAGAACTACAACCTCCGTGTCAGGGATCTTCCTTTTTTTAGTAATTATGTCCTTCAAAAACTTGCCATAAGAGGGGATTTGCTCTATTGCCTCTAATAGTGGGATGTTGACAGATAGCTTTCTGAAACTGTCCAGAAACTTCTTGAACTGGGCGTCCACCTTCTTTGCTTTCACACTATTCAGATATGGGACCGGGACAGCCTGTGCCCTTTGGTGCGGCGGCACATATGGTGTCCTTTTCTGTGTCTCCTCCTCCACTACAACAGGATCAGTTGTGACATCCTCAGCTGTATCCTCAACCGGCTCTGTGACTGACATTGGCACTTCCTCTGTGGCCTCACCTTCGGACTGGGGTTTGCTTGGTTCATCGGCCTTGGGGTTTAAAATTTTCTTGCCACTCCTTAGCAAGATTGCCTTCGCCTGTTGGTTTCCTCCTGGAATGTTTGTGTTACCTGGGAAACCTTGCTGCGCTGGCTTCTTCAGATTGGCTATCTCAGCTGCCATTTGCGCCATAGACGTCTCTATTGTCCTCATCTGAGCCCCATGGCTCTACAATGTCTGTCCAAACTGGTTCATGAATTCCCCCTATTGCTTGATCTGCTGGACGAAAGTGTTCATTAATTCTTGGTTCTGCTTTATCACTTGATTGAGCAACTCCGTGCTCTTATCCTCCGCCATCGATTGGGGTTTTGCATCGGGGTCCTGCAAAAAGTTATTCGGATCCTTCCATGAGAATTTCTTGTCCTTCCTCCATGAGTAATTGTTATTTATATAACCCTACTGCTGCCGCATGAATTTGACTTGAACTTCATCCTCGGATTCAGTATCTTCTTTTGCAAGCAGTTTCTTTGCTAGAAGGTCCATCTTTTCATTCATCTCTTTGATTGCCTTTGACTCCCCTGCCACTCGAACGTGCTCTACGACATCCCTATCGCCCCAGGATTGCTTCTTGGCCATGTTTTTTAGTATTTCCCAACACCTCATATCTGTGTTGTTCAAGAAGAACCCTAAACCGGCAGAATCGAGGTTACTTCTATCATGCTCGGAGAGAGCAAAATAGAAGATTTTGACCTGTGTCTCTTTGTCAAGCCCATGATGCGGGCACCTCCTGAGCATGATCTGAAACCTTTCCCAGGTCTCAGAGTAGGTTTCTCCTGCCTTTTGGGTGAAGTTATGAATTTTCCTGATCATATCATTGGTCTTCTCGGGAGGAAAGAACCTTTCAAAGAATACCTCCACCATGTGGTTCCATGATTCCACGTATTCATCATCCAGATTGTGCAACCACTCTCGTGTGTTTCCTACTAGAGAGCTCGGGAACAGCTTCAAGTAGAGTGTATCCTGTGGAAATCAGTCTATTTTTATCATGTCACAATTCTCTACAAATTGGCTTATATGCGTGACTGGGTCTTCGTTCTTGAGACATGGAAAGCATTTGACTTGACCAAGTTGATTAACGCAGGATCAATCTTGTAAGTTGGAATGTTGATCGCCTGCTTCTTGATTGTCCCCTTTGAAGCAGATGAAGAAGCAGCCTTGATCTTATCCCATATCGTCTGTTCCTATGCCATTTCTTCTTGTTCGGATTCAGAATATGTTTCTTCCAAGTGGTCTTGATTCTAATACTCTTCGTCGTCAGGTCCCAGCAGTGGAACCTCTGGTGCCTGTTGCGTGTAGTCGGTGCTACGCGTCTGCACCATACACAGTACCTGCCAAATGAAAATTTGAGTTCAGTACCATGCTAGACGATTACAAAAATTGGAAAGATAGACTATGAATTTTAGAAATGATTTCAAACTAATAAAAATAAAAAAATGGCCTAGAATGGCCGCTTGCAGTACTTGTAGTGCCGACAATTGTCGTGTCCCCGGCAGCGGCGCCAAAAACTTGACACGAATTTTCTGTGCATAGAACACAAGTGTACGCGTCAATGTAATATAGGCCTTTGTGAGGCCCGAGTCGAACTCAGGGACACTGAATTATCGGAGACTACTACTAACTACTCGCAATCAGCTAGACCGATTAAAAAGTTGGAAGTTGTTGTAAAATTAAAAGAAAATGAAATAAAACAAAACAAAACAATCGATTAAAGGTTTAGTTTAATCAATTCAAGTGGAAATCTTTAGGGTTGCGGTTTCACCTTGGGTTATCATTGTATGAATTTCTATATAGTTACTCAGATTCAGCTCTCTATCTGGGTAGTGGACTGTAATCATAATTTCCCACTATCGTGGTACAATTCACTACCTATGTCTAGGTCGGTTCCACCGTCATAGTAACCTATACCCTAAACTAGGTGCATTAGAATCGATCTCTAGGTATCCACCATTAACCTTACACCACCTTGTTCAAGGGATTTGTCAATTAATGTGAATTTTGTCTCTTTTCAACCGTTAATTCTTCTTTCAAAGTAATTAAAGGCATTAGATTATTATTATGGTGATCAAGCATAACAATATAATTGAGAAAATGAAATCATACCACAGATTTAAGAGATAAATGATGAATTACTATGATAAAATTGTCATACAATGATTCCCCGGGCTACTCCCGGTCCTAAAGATAAAGGGGATTAGCCCCGCATGTTCATCTCAAAGAAAAACATGGTAGAGAAAAAGGGAAACATGGAGAAAAACGTGATTGAGTGGTGAAACCCCTGAACGGAGAAGATCCAAGCATTCCTTGGCATAGAATGTGTGATCTCTGGCCTTTCGGCAGTGGAAAATGTCTTCTTCGGCATCCGGAATGGCTGGGGTATGCTTCTGGGCTCTGTTCTTCTCTCCACACCTTCTCGGGATGTGTGCAGCGGCTAATGACGTGATAGATTGCTCTTGGCCGCCGTCATTAGGTATAATCACTGAGTTAGGTCGTCAAAATATCACAGTCGTCGGATTTAGAATGATCTGAAGCAAACTTGTATCTGACGGTGTCGATACCATCGACGCGAGTCGATGGTATCGACCCTGCACGGTATCGGCTAGTCTTCTTTTCTTTTCTTTGTCGAGACTGATGCTAACTCGATACCATCGATGAGGGTCGATGGTATCGACATCCTAAGGCGTCGGTTTCATCCTTTTGTGTCGTTGTAGCTCCACTTGTCGGTAGTATCGACTTTTGTGTCGATAGTATCAGCTATCTTCTCGCCAGCAACCTGATGGTATCTCGATACCATAGACTCTCCTGTCGATAGTATCGAGCTTGTGCTGCTCCTTGCGGCTGGCTGCCTGTGGTTGCGTCGATGGTATCGACCACTTTCGATGGTATCGACAGTAGCAGATATGCATTTTTCATGAAATTGCAACACAAATCCACATAAGCCGAAATAAAATATGTTATTGTAATCATTTATGCTCAAAATACTAAAATAAGGGAGATTTGACATAGAGAAGGATCATAGACCAAAGTAAATGATTTATAAAATATTAACCACCAAAATGACCAATAAATGCATAAAACACAAGTTAAACAAGTCTATAAATGCGACTCAAAATCATCGCATCAAGTATACACCTCTTGCACGATAGGGAGTCAAGAATAGACTCCATGCACGATACAAGGTTAAATGAATACTTATAAGTTGACATGAAACCCTAATTTGGGTAACCCGATATGAGTAAAGAATAGCAAATGCTATTGAACGATATGGAAGCCCGATACACAACCCTAGTTGATGTATAGCCTGACATGGTGATAGCTTAATACCTCATGCACGACATGGGTAACACATATAAAAACCTCTAGCCCGATATGAATGGTGTGTATATACTTCTAGCTGATATGGTGAATGCTCATATACTTACAACCCGATATGGTGATCATATGCACACTTCTAAACTGAGATACCTGGTAAAGGTGAGGGCAAGACACTCTTAGGAGTAATGAGTGTAACACCAAGTAATGGTGTGGCTAATACCTTGATTGGTGAAACACCTAGAGTGGTTGATAATGGACAACTTTATGTTAACAATGCCTTGATTCGAGATGAGCCATATCATTGATGATAGTTGGGTAATTCAAGTGTGTGACTTATGGACAATACTTTATAAGATTAATATGATGGGATAGTTGATAAAGTATTAGGATGGGAAATACCCTAATACAAGATAAGTTGATGAACTTAAGTAAGTCAAAAGTGATGAGGGAAGTGATACACCAAGGCATGGTAAATATCACATCCAACACTTTAAGGTTGGTACACCTTGATGCACCTGAAATCCAATATACCTGGATGGGTAACACATGATGTGTGTCATGTCAATTGTTACATTGAGATGGAATGCACTTAGATAAGTGTAGGCTATCATACCTTGAGAAAGGGTTAAGCCAAGTTAATAAAGTATGATGTAATCATACCCTGATAAGGATGAGAGAGGAACTCATACCTTGTGTTGATGATTCATTTAATGATAAATGATGAGAATAAATAAGTATGATTGAATACTTATGATATTAATGTATGCTCCTAGATGTGTGGAGCAATTAATTAGGGTTTGGATTGATAATATGAATTTGAAACCCTATTCGGCTATAAAGGGAAACCCTAACCCTAACAATTGTTGCCTAGTGAGAGGTGACAAGATGTTTAATGGCCTTGTGAGACATGTGGATAGTTGTTGCCTAGTGAGAGGTGACAAGATGTTTAATGGGCCTGGTGAGCCATGTGAATAATTGTTGCCTAACGAGAGATGACAAGATGCTTATAAGAGTCTAATGTAAGGAATGATAATGTGCAAAATAAACTAAGGGAAATGGAAACTAGTAACTTCATAATAATAATAAATGGTTATAATAATAATGAAATCTTGATCATACATGCTTTATGCTTATAGTCAAATAAGGGCTATAGTGTTTTGAATATGCTTAAAGGGGATAAGAGGAACACTTGTAGTACGTAAAGAATGTGAATTGATATGATGGCTTGCCCAAGGGTATAATGCCTAGTAAAAGGATGTGATAACCAATGATGAATTTAAGGGATTGATATCCCATAACGAATGTATAATCAGGATTGGTTACGGACCAATACCTGGAAGAGGCGTAAAGCCTGTAATCAGGAGTGGTTAGAGTCCACTTCCTGGCGGTGTAATCAGGATTGGTTACGGACCAATACCTGGTAGAGGCGTAAAGCCTGTAATCAGGAGTGGTTAGAGTCCACTTCCTGACGGTGTAATCAGGATTGGTTACAGACCAATACCTGGTAGAGGCATGAAGCCTATAATCAAAGGATTGGTAATAACCCAATACCTGGCAGAGACATGAAGTCTATAATCACAGGATTGGTAATAACCCAATACCTGGCAGAGGCATGAAGCCTATAATCACAGGATTGGTAATAACCCGATACCTGGCAGAGGCATGAAGCCTATATTTATAGGATTGGTAATAACCCAATACCTGGCAGAGGCATGAAGCCTATAATCACTGGATTGGTATAGTCCAATACCAGGCTATTCACATGATTGGTAATGACCCCAATACCTGGCTGTTAATTACTGGATTGGTAAAGTCCAATACCAAGCTGTTCACAGGATTGGTAATAACCCAATACCTGGAAGAGGCATGAAGCCTATAATCATAGGATTGGTAATAACCCAATACCTGGCAGAGGCATGAAGCCTATAATCACAGGATTGGTAATAACCCAATACCTTGTAGAGGCATGAAGCCTATAATCACATGATTGGTAATAACCTAATACCTGGTAGAGGCATGAATCCTATAATCACAGGATTGGTAATAACCCCAATACCTGGCAGAGGCATGGAGCCTATAATCACAGGATTGGTAATAACCCAATACATGGCAGAGGCGTGGAGCCTATAATCACAAGATTGGTAATAACCCAATACCTGGCAGAGGCATGAAGCCTATAATAACACAGGATTGGTTTAATCCCAATACCTAGAATAATTGCATAGGATTGGTAATAATCCAATGCCTGGAATAATGTCACAGGATTGGTAATAACCCAATGCCTGGAATGGTTGCACAGGATTGGCATTGTCCAATGCCTGGATAGAATATGATGATGTATACTCACATGACTGGTACAATTCGATATCTGGTTAGCATATTGGCTGAGGTTAATAGATTGAAATGAGAATGATTCATGGATGACATACCATGATAATGAGCATCACAGGATAATCTTGAGATAATATGATGGGTAAATGATATACGTGTTCTCCATATTCCCTATAAAGTGAATAGATGAATTACTGCTCTATCATAGACAACTGCCATGCTTTAAAATATGGGAATGTTCTAAACTGCTTATCCTCTACTTAGTTTAATATTATTTAACTGTGATAATAACATTGTTGGCGGAGAGTTATATCTCTCGCTGGGGCAATTTTCAATTGTCTCACCCCTGTGGGATCCAACATTTTTAGGTGGACAAGCACGGAGGAGGTTGAGAACATCTTGTAGAGGAAGAACATCAACAGTAGCAGGGATAGCAGTGACAACTCATGTTGAGTGTACTGTCTGTCATGTTTTGTAGATAGAAGTCCTATGTGTCGTCTCTGTACTCTCAGGTCCTTGGAGTTGGTTCATTATGGTTTCATGAACGATCTGAGGTTTTGTCTTGGAAGCCTCAAGGTTTTTATGTTGCTTCATTATATGTTTTGACAAAGTGACTGTTATATGATATCCTCGAGAAGAGATGGTACAATGTATGTACAATGTGAACAATGATGTATATAAAGTTTTGGTTCTGCCTTAAAGAGTTTTTCTAGAAATGGATCTCTTTGCAAAATGGTTTTAATATTTAGTGATTTTTGTTATTCTGATGTTTATGTTTATTCCGCTTAATTAGTAACGATTTGTTTGTCAGATTGGCGACTGTCGTTACAAGTTTGGTATCAGAGCTTATGAGTCTGTGTTAGTGTCCTCCAGTATGCCCTATAGTGACTTCTTCTTATGCAGAAGAAAGGGTGAAGTTTAAAAATGACTGGAGAATATGAGGAACATGTTGCTGAGAGCAATGTTGTTGCACCAAGAGAGGGTGTAAGGGATCAGGCAAGAGAAGAACAAGTGCCTGAGAATTTCCATCATGACCCGATTAGGATAGAGAATCCTATGTTTATGCTCTTGTTGGACATGTTAGGACAACAGTGATGCATATAGTAGACTGGATACTAGCATTACAACCTAGGTTACCAGTCCTCAATGTAGAAACTTTCGGTTCTGAAAGGGTTCCTGAATGACATAGTCATGTTGGAACAGTGGAAAATGTGGGAAGGATTAGCATATGGCAAGAAAATAGACTCTTCCATAAGTATAGACAGATAGTATATCTACGATGGTAATGCCCAAGATGGGGCAATAAGTTGAGAAATAAGGAAAGGTCTCTACAATTCTAGAGACATGTTCCTAGTTGTTCTTAAAAGACAAAGTTTTTGGTGCCACCAGTGTAATAAATGCCTAGTGTACCAGGGCAGTAGCCACTAAGTAAAGGCAAGGGTCCTAACTTTCCACCTGTAAGAACCCATGGCTTAGTCTCTACATCGGTAATGAGACCGATAAGACTATGGTATGAGGATAAGACATGGACATGTTAAGCATACTAAACCCTTTTATTCAAAAAAGGGAGTAAATGACCCAACAACCGAGGTAGACTCGGCAGGGCTTATGAAAGTTATAACCTAATAGTATAAAAAGGCAAAAGAAACAACATGAAATAGCTAGACTCTATGTTTGAGTCAACCAAAAGTAGTGGATGACTGTGAGGGATGGCAGTCAGATAGAGCTTTCTCATTCTGATATGTTTTCTCTAGATTTTATCTGATAATCATAAGAAGGTAGTTGTTGTTGAGCTTCCTGTAATTAGTCCTATAAGGACATGAGGAAGCGATAAGAAGGATAAGAACCTATATTCGGTCCAATATTCTCTTGTATGTTTTGGAATTTCTCTCTTCATGTAGAAAAGGAAGAGATGTAAAAGAAACACCCAGAGAAAATATGAGATACTAAGTAGTAAATTTAAAGAGATGTTAAAAGTATGAAACATAATATAAAACAAATGCATACTACCTAATTTCAGTTCTTGAATACCCTGGCCAGGTATTCATTTATTGAATGCAAGGTAAGTATGGAACTCTTAGATTGTTATCTTTCTGATTACTCTGATCAAGCAGTCATTTTGAGACAATCTAAAGAGCATAATGAAGTCAAATATGTGGCATGGATATTTCTACCACATCCTAATTGATATATGGAGAAATCTGAGTTAATCATAGATCAACTGATAAACAAAATAACATGTTTAGTATAATGTATACCCTGGTCCTCAGACCTAGAGGTAACAATTACTGATGAGAAGTAACAATGTTCAGTAATGGACTGAGGGTTTGAATACCCAGATCTAGTAATCATGATGATGATGTGATGTGTTTATGGCACATATAATGGGTACCAAGGTAAATAATCCTAGTATCTAAGAACTTTCAATGATATGAGAAAATGGGAACATGACTCATGATAAGAAGTAATGTTTGGTTACCTAGAGGGGCCAACTCTGAAATTTGTCCAGTTACATACTGTAGTATGGATACCATTTGTTAGGGGCTTATGCCCCGCATAAACATGACAACATCAAATATGTTATGTGGAGACTTGATGATATGATGAATGAATGATATCTGTCTCCTTTTATCTGAGATTTTGGGGACGAAATCCTTGTTAGGGGTTTATAACTTGTAATGACCCTGACCTGGGTTATGAGGTAACCCTATTTGTTTTGGCTAATAAAGTTTCTTAGAACTTTAATATAATCCTATAAGGTGCTTTGTTATCATGTGACACACTTATGTTTCAAGTTTGGTCCCGATTGAATGTTGTTTGAGCAATTTTCCTTTGTTTTGGACCAAAGTGTAATTTACCCAAATTGAGGGGCTATAATGCAAAATGTCACATGTTGAACATGCCTCATGAGTTTTAACATCATTATAGAGAGAATGATGCAAGGTGGTGGCTTGTGGAAAGCCTAAATTCCAAGTTTGGACTTGTTTGAACAATGCTGGTGCATTGTGCACCAATTTTGGTACAAATTGTAATTTACCCAAAATGTGGGGTTAATATGCAAATTACCACCTCTAGAGTGTTCCTACTTCCTCTATAAATCATTTAGAGGAGATATAATGAATGATACACCATGTTTGAATCAATTATGAATGATGGTAATCTTGGTGATGAAATGACCAAGAAAAAGGGTTGAATATGAAAGCTTAACTTGAGTTGTATCAAGTTGAAAAGCTTATATATGAGTGCCTATCAGTGAAGGAGCCATAGGACAAGCCTAATATCATTTTTTGAACTCTTGGAAAAGGCCATATCGTGCAAAGCACCTGAAGGAGGTGAGGTGTGACAGACAACAAGTTTCCTTAGAAAAAGTGTATCGACTTGACTTAAAATAGTGATTAAGCCTAGATAACTTATCCAAATGGATAAGTAATGGGCGAATTTGCATCTCTAGATGATCCTCAACCTTTTTGCCAGACAAGATAAATGTTGATGCATGCATGTACACATGTCACCCATGCATGACACGTGGCACCTAATAGCTCAAAATGTTGACACCTCATTTTGGCCTTTCTTCATGATCATCAATTATATATACCCCTAGTTTCACCCCTTGGTGCAATTTTGCGACCCTTACCAGCCTCCTACCCTACGGTATCGTGCATAGAGCTCCCATATCGTGAAGGGATGTTGTGGTATCGTGCATGGGCATTGGGGTATCACCCATGGCAAGACCATATCGCCCAAGTAGGTGATATTGGCCATATATGGTGATATCGGCCATAGAGTGAAGTTTTGACTCCAAGTGAGTGTCATATCGTCCAAGTGAGTGCCATATCGTTAAAGAGGGGTGGCATATCGTGCAAAGACACTAGTGTATCATGAAAAGGTGTTAAGGAGCAAGAAGGAGCTCATACCTAACCCTAAGGTGAGGATAAGATCATCTTCAACCTTGGATTGAAGCATGAATTTAGGGTTTTGATCTTCCTTTCTTTTCTTCTTCACCAATTGTTTATACATGGAGATTCTTTGCATATAGAGGAGTTGTGAAGTCCATATTCAACCTTAGGAACGTGGATATTTGGATCTTGGAGCTTTGAAGTCGTTCTTAAGGCGGGTTATATAACTTGAACTCAACCATGTTATTATTCTTCACCTGAATTGCTATAATTAGTGGAATACTTTTAATTCCGAAATTTCCTGAAATAGTTGATGAGATTATGAGTTCTAGTAGTTTTCTAGACCTGTTGACATGAACTATAACAGTTATAACTAAGGCCTAGAGCTTGAATATGGTGGTATCACTTTATAAAAGTGATATCGGGTGCAAGCACATAAGAAAGTACCTTTAACTCGATATGATGATGCACCTACTTCACTAAAATGATATGGATATGATTTTATACTTTGTTTCACGATATGGGGGGTGTAGTATACACCTCTTTCACGATAGGGAGTCAAGAATAGACTCCATGCATGATACAAGGTTAAATGAATACTTATAAGTTGAGATGAAACCCTAATTTGGGTAACCCGCTATGAGTAAAGAATAGCAAATGCTATTGAATGATATGGTAGCCTGATACACAACCCTAGTTGATGTCTAGCCTGACATGGTGATAGCTTAATACCTCATGCACGACATGGGTAACACATATAAAAACCTCTAGCCCGATATGAATGGTGTGTATATACTTCTAGCCGATATGGTGAGTGCTCATATACTTACAACCCGATATGGTGATCATATGCACACTTCTAAACCGAGATACCTGGTAAAGGTGAGGGAAAGACACTCTTAGAAGTAATGAGTGTAACACCAAGTAATGGTGTGGCTAATAGCTTGATTGGTGAAACACCCAGAGTGGTTGATAATGGACAGCTTTATGTTAACAATGCCTTGATTCGAGATGAGCCATATCATTGATGATAGTTGGGTAATTCAAGTGTGTGACTTATGGATAATAATTTATAAGAATAATATGATGGGATAGTGGATAAATTATTAGCATGGGAAATACCCTAATACAAGATAAGTTTATGAACTTAAGTAAGTCAAAAGTTATGAGGTAAGTGATACACCAAGGCATGGTAAATATCACATCCAACACTTTAAGGTTGGTACACCTTGATGCACCTTAAATCCAATATACCTGGATGGGTAACACATGATGTGTGTCATGTCAATTGTTACATTGAGATGGAATGCACATTGATAACTGTAGGTTATCATACCTTGAGAAAGGGTTAATCCAAGTTAATAAAGTATGATGTAATCATACCCTGATAAGGATGAGAGAGGAACTCATACCTTGTGTTGATGATTCATTTAATGATAAATGATGAGAATAAATAAGTATGATTGAATACTTATGATATTAATGTATGCTCCTAGATGTGTGGAGCAATTAATTAGGGTTTGGATTGATAATATGAATTTGAAACCCTATTTGGCTATAAAGGGAAACCCTAACCCTAATAATTGTTGCCTAGTAAGAGGTGAAAAGATGTTTAATGGCCTTGTGAACCATGTGCATAGTTGTTGCCTAGTGAGAGGTGACAAGATGTTTAATGGGCCTGGTGAGCCATGTGAATAATTGTTGCCTAGTGAGAGGTGACAAGATGCTTATAAAAGTCTAATGTAAGGAATGGTAATGTGCAAAATAAACTAAGGGAAATGGAAACCAGTAACTTCATAATAATAATAAATGGTTATAATAATAATGAAATCTTGATCATACATGCTTTATGCTTATAGTCAAATAAGGGCTATAGTGTTTTGAATATGCTTAAAGGGGATAAGAGGAACACTTGTTGTATGCAAAGAATGTGAATTGATATGATGGCTTGCCCCAGGGTATAGTGCCTAGTAAAAGGATGTGATAACCAATGATGAATTTAAGGGATTGATATCCCATAACGAATGTGTAATCAGGATTGGTTATGGACCAATACCTGGAAGAGGCGTAAAGCCTGTAATCAGGAGTGGTTAAAGTCCACTGCATGGCGGTGTAATCAAGATTGGTTACAGACCAATACCTGGCAGAGGCGTAAAGCCTGTAATCAGGAGTGGTTAGAGTCCACTGCCTGGCGGTGTAATCAGGATTGGTTACGGACCAATACCTGGCAGAGGCATGAAGCCTATAATCACAGGATTGGTAATAACCCAATACTTGGCAGAGGCATGAATCCTATAATCACAGGATTGGTAATAACCTAATACCTGGCAGAGGAATGAAACCTATAATCACAGGATTGGTAATAAACCAATACTGGAAGAGGCATGAAGCCTATAATCATAGGATTGGTAATAACCCAATACCTGGAAGAGGCATGAAGCCTATAATCATTGGATTGGTAAAGTCCAATACCAGGCTGTTCACATGATTGGTAATAACTCCAATACCTGGTTGTTAATCACTGGATTGGTAAAGTCCAATACCAGGCTATTCACAGGATTGGTAAAACCCAATACCTAGTAGAGGCATGAAGCCTATAATCACAAGATTGGTAATAACCCAATACCTGGCAGAGGCATGAAGCCTATAATCACAGGATTGGTAATAACCCAATACCTGGCAGAGGCATGAAGCCTATCATCACATGATTGGTAATAACCCAATATCTTGCAGAGGCATGAAGCCTATAATCATAGGATTGGTAATAACCCCAATACCTGGCAGAGGCATGGAGCCTATAATCACAGGATTGGTAATAACCCAATACCCGGTAGAGGCGTGGATCCTATAATCACAGGATTGGTAATAACCCAATACCTGGCAGAGGCATGAAGCCTATAATAACACATGATTGGTTTAATCCCAATACCTAGAATAATTGCACAAGATTGGTAATAACCCAATGCCTAGAATAATGTCACAGGATTGGTAATAACCCAATGCCTGGAATGGTTGCACAGGATTGGCATTGTCCAATGCCTGGACAGAATATGATGATGTATACTCACATGACTGGTACAATTCGATATCTGGTTAGCATATTGGCTGAGGTTAATAGATAGAAATGAGAATGATTCATGGATGACATACCATGATAATGAGCATCACAGGATAAGCTTGAGATAATATGATGGGTAAATGATATATGTGTTCTCTGTATTCCTTATAAAGTGAATAGATGAATTACTGCTCTATCATAGACAACTGCCATGCTTTAAAATATGAGAATGTTCTAAACTACTTATCCTCTGCTTAGTTTAATATTATTTAACTGTGATAATAACATTGTTGGCGGAGAGTTATATCTCTCGCTGGGGTAATTTTCAATTGTCTCACCCCCGTGGGATCCAACATTTTTAGGTGGACAAGCACGGAGGAGGTTGAGAACATCTTGCAGAGGAAGAACATCAACAACAGTAGGGACAACAGTGAAAACTCAGGTTGAGTGTACTGTCTGTCATGTTTTGTAGATAGAAGTCCTATGTGTCGTCTCTGTACTCTCAGGTCCTTGGAGTTGGTTCGTTATGGTTTCATGAATGATCTGAGGTTTTGTCTTGGAAGCCTCGTGGTTTTTATGTTGCTTCATTATATGTTTTGACAAAGTGACTGTTATATGATATCCTCGAGAAGAGATGGTACAATGTATGTACAATGTGAACAATGATGTATATAAAGTTTTAGTTTTCTCTTAAAGAGTTTTTCTAGAAATGGATCTCTTTGCAAAATGGTTTTAACTTTGAGTGATTTTTGTTATTCCATTGTTTATGTTTATTATGCTTAATTAGTATCAATTTGTTTGTCATTTTGGTGACTGTCATTACATTTGGTATATAATAAACGGCAATATATAATTCTTTCCTGACTTTCGCCACAAACCCTATTTAAACAACTCACATTTGTTATCAATAATTAGAGTTGATGTTAGTTTTCTTCTTCCTGCAAACAAACATAATTCCTCCTGTGATGCTTCTTTAGCTGATCATCACTGTGTTCTCAAATTCAGAATGAACTACCTTATTAGTAATTACAGACTTCCCTATACAATCACTTACGTACACGGACATCATCAACAGGAATAACACGATCGTCAAATGTTGTGGTATACATAACCTGATTCATGTCCATGGCCTTCTCGTCATATTATCGACGTAATTTTGATGATTATCTTTTTTTCTGGTGAACGATTATTATCTTTTTTTTACATCCTGTAGCATTCATATTATTTTTAGTAATTGACTTGTTATTTTTGATGACAATGTTACTTTTTTTGTCAAATGGTTACTCTTTGTGCCAAGTGATTACTTCTTATACATAATAGTAACTTTTCATACCAAATAGTTACTT
Source organism: Alisma plantago-aquatica (assembly GCA_963693085.1). Classification (NCBI taxonomy): domain Eukaryota; kingdom Viridiplantae; phylum Streptophyta; class Magnoliopsida; order Alismatales; family Alismataceae; genus Alisma; species Alisma plantago-aquatica. Next base: position 834,981,624 of record OY856409.1, on the reverse strand, counting down.
TTTATACAATACAATTACTTTTTCTAATGTTTAGGTCGGTATTGATGTAATTTTGTACAATGTAGTTACTTATTTTACAATGTAGTTACTTTTTGAACAATGTAGTTACTTTTTATCTCGTGATATTACTTTCAACGTCCGATAATTACTTTTTGTATCTTGGTGTTACTTTAAGTGTCGGATAGTTACTTTTCTTATCATATAGTTACTTTTTGTGTCCTGGTTAGACCTGTCAAACTGGGTCAAAATCCGCAGGCGCCCATGGGTCGACCCGTTTAAGTTGGGTTTGGGTGGCAAAATTTGCCACCCTCTGAAAATCACCCAAACCCATACCCACCCGTTTATTAAGCGGGTTTCGCGGGTGATCCGCGGGCACCCGCGGGTGACCCAGTTAATTGAAACAAATATATTTATATACATAATATACACATACACCTATTAAAAGATGTTGCTTGTTTTGTACACATTAATTCTTTACCTTTACCAACAACAATTATATTCTCTTTATTTTGTGTTTGCAATAGACAATAACAAGTACTTGTAATATTAGGAATGCCTAATGTTACATGACAAAATTATGTATTTTTCTTGTGATATTTATCTATGAAAACTACATTGATTTTCCTAATTTATATCAACATACAACTAGCTGCTACTTTTTCATATATCAAAAACTAATCGAATAGTTTGACGTCAAACATAGTAGTTGGTTGGTTCTTTTGCACTATATTTGACATAAAAACAATAGTTACAAGCTGTTTCAAATGTTGTTTTTAGTGTTAAAGAAATCAACTGGTAACTTATTGTTGATTGTACACATTTTATATGGGCATCCGCGGGCAACCCGCAACCCGCTGGGTCGGGTTTGGGTGTGCTTTTCTTCCACCCGTTTAGAAGTGTATCTTTTTGACCCGCACCCGCCAGACCCGCACCCGCAATGACCCAACCCAAACCCAACTCACCCACTCATTTGACAGGTCTAGTCCTGGTGTTACTTTCAATGTCAGGTAGTTACTTTTTTTTGTCATGATGTTATTTTTAATGTCGAATACTTATTTTTTGTACCATATAATTACTTTGTGTGTCCTAGTGTTACTTTCTATGTCAGATGGTTACCTTTGAGTCATGGTGTTACTTTTTATGCCAAATAGTTACTTTTCATACCATATAGTTACATTTGGTGTGCTTGTGTTACTTTCAGTATTGGATAGTTACTTTTTGTGTCCTTGTTTTACTTCCAGTATTGGATAGTTACTTTTTATACCATACATTTAATTTTTGTGTCCTTGTGCTTGCAGTGTTGGATAGTTACTTTTCATTTAGTGACCCATGTTCGCGGATGGCAATTTTCCCCAAACAAGATCATATACATGGGTTCATGAAGTTTGTCACCCTAGGATATTTTTCTTATGTTGCTAGCCAAATACTACCACAATGGTAGCTGCAATTTGATATCCCCAACTTGGCCGAATTGCTGCACCGCATGGATGGCACATGACTACAGTAGTATGTATCCATCCATCTTCGTACTAGTACATTCAATAACGTCCCCCTGTGCCACATCCGTTGTTCGAAAGAGAATGGAATGGATCATAAGACCCAAACTTCCAGCCAAGCTATAGCAACTCCAGGGTAACTCTGTGTGCAGTCTACTGGGGAAGGCCGTATCCACATTTCACCTGGATAAGCATCGGGGAATGAATCTATGAAGTAAGAAGCCGTTACATAAGCTAATTATAGCACATGCCGGTGGGTCAGTGGCTTGGGATGAAGAAGACTGTGCTCTTATCCTGCTGCCGACAACAAAATAATACAATAACTGGAGTAGTGGAGGAGGAGATCTGACTAGTTCGCCCTGCCAGCTGAAGGTGTAATAGGAAATACAGGAATGCCATAATCCTTAAACTGGAGCCTCAAAAACAGGGGAGAAGAAAGGAAATTTCCACTTTCTAACTTATGCGCCCAAACTGGCAGGTGGGGATTGAAAAGAAATTTCAGAACCAAATAGTAAAAATAAAAACATGCTCATCTTCTTACATCCCCTAGACATCAAGCAGCTATTTCCCAAGTAGCACTCATATGTACAAGCACATCAAGCAAAATTGCACAACTAGGCGTATCCCAACAAAAAACAAGATGCTCCAACTATATATTTGTATGCAAGAAAAGAATTGATCAATGCTATCTCATAACCATAGCTTGCCTTTTTTTCCTTCTTTGCTTTGGCAAACATGATTTTGTTTTTCCTTTTCAGAAATTGTTCCTAGCTACTATAAAATGCCCCCATGAATCAACCATCAAAACACCAAACTCTCCTCAGCAGACTAAAAGATTAACAAGAAGAAACAAAAAATAAATTAAAGTGATTGCAGAGGGCGAGCTGCCAATTTTGAATCAGATCAGTACTAGAATGATGGGGGGGAGAGCAGGAGAGTGGGAGAGGGATAATCTAGACTACGACACAGATCTCAACCATAGTCTTAACAGACCTGGTAATTGTGGTAAGACAGGGTGATATCGTATGAGGCATTACGTTTGCTAGCATCCTCTTCTTGGCTAACCCACCGACCGCGCCATAGAACTCCTCGTCGACTTGTATCAACATCACCCTCTGCAACATCTTGTCCTTGGCTGATGATGAGCCCTCGTAACTGCTGTCGTAGTAGTAGTCGGCGTCGTCCATGCTTGAGGTCGAGGGTGGAGGTGAAGGCTCTGTTGCTGCCGCAGCCGCAACTTCTTCGGGGACAGACGGCCAGGGGACAACCTAGTTCTCTCCGTCTTCTTCTTCTTTATTATTGTCATTGTCTCGATTATCTAGTCGTGTGTACTTGCCTTACTCCTCTTCATCATAGCTGTAATCACTCTCGAAGTTGTCGTCGTCACAATCGGTCCCCATTTTTTCCTCATCGTTGCCTTTGCCTAAATCATCCTCATCGTTGCCTTTGCCTAAATCGCAAAGAATAGGGAGACACTGAGAGTTTGAAGCGCTCGACGGGGAGAAAATATATATCATGAAGAATTTTCCTTATTTATGAGTTATGCCACCGTCTATTCAGAGCACGGGTAGCGTTTGCTACCGTACCCATGCGGGTATTAAAAACCATCTCTCTCTCTCTATATATACATATATATATCTGTGTGTGTGTGTTACATTGGTTCATCCATTGGCTTAATTTTTTCCATTGAACCTCCTTCCTAGGATCACTGCTCATGAAGATTGAATATCTATCACTTTGACTTCTGGTATAAGCAAAATCACATTCTTCTTGATGTCTTTCTCACTAATCTCTGATTCAATGCCCTGGTCAAAAGATGTATCAACTTTAATTTTGCATGTGTATAATCCATTGATATTATGTTATTGATGGTTGTGCGGTTTATGTTTCTGCACGCAGCCTTGGTCAAAAGACTATTCTCATAAGGAAATATCTATCATGAAGAATTGTCCTTATTTATGAGTTATGCCACCGTCTATTCAGAGCACGGACATCATTTGCTACCGTACCCGACTGAGTATTAAAAACCATCTCTCTCTCTCTCTCTCTCTATATATATATATATATATATATATATATATATATATATGTATATGTGTGTGTGTGTGTGTGTGTGTGGGTGTGGGTGTGTGTGTTACATTGGTTCGTCCATTGGCTTAATTTTTTCCATTGGACCTCCTTCCTAGGATCACCGCTCATGAAGATTGAATATCCATCACTTTGACTTCTGGTATAAGAAAAATCACATTCTTCTTGATGTCTTTCTCACTAATCTCTGATTCAATGCCCTGGTCAAAAGATGTATCAACTTTAATTTTGCATGTGTATAATCCATTTATATTACGTTATTGATGGTTGTATGGTTTATATTTCTGCACACAACCTTAGTTAAAAGACTATTCTCACAAGGAATAAAATGGTTCTGATTCGGTCTCTCTCCCACGTCATCCTAGTTTGGACCCACCAAATGTGATAATTGGCCTCCTTGCTCCTACCAAGGTTTTCTCCTATCTTTGAGAAATATAACTTGACAACCTGTCAGTGTATCAGGCCACCACCTCTGCCCGCAGTACATCTTGAACTTTGTGCCAACCTTCTTGACCAATTATTCCAAGTGGGTGCTCCCACAGTCAAGAGTGTCCCTCTTCTATGTCGTCTCCCTTTTTCCAATTCTTTACGTGCAACTCTCCTTCAGGCTGTTCATGCCCCTCCTCAATTGATGCTTGGATATGTTTGCTACTTCTTCCTTTGTGCATCCTCTATCGGTTCACTCCTTTGATTGCTAATGAGCGTTCTTCTCGCAAATGTGATTCCATTCAACAACTCATGATTCTTAAAGCTTTGGAAATCAGGAATTCAGATTCTGATGGTAGGCAACAATTTCTTATCTAAATTTTACAACACAACAACTTATTAGTGATGCACCTTCCTTAGATTCAAAAGTCTCTTGCGTCAAGTCTAAAGTCAAAGATGGCCAGTTTGCTGCAACTATTCAGGTTCTCTCTTCTAGTGGGGTTGCATCTTATGATAACACGAGTCAAAGAACTCTCAACTTCCCCCATCCATACATCATCAAACTTCAGGACTTTCTTCATCTCCACTTCTCACATCTCATTTTATGGTTGAAGATGTCATTTTGTCCTGTCATAAAGGAACTACATGTGCACGTGATGGTCTCCGTGCACAACATGTTCTTGATTCTATGAGTGGTGCAGTTACTACAATCAAGGATGAGTTATTGGATTATATTATTTTTGTTTTCAATCTTTGGCTGGCTAGTCATTTTCCTATCTCTTTGGCTCCTTACATTGTAGGTGTTGCACTAGATCCCCTACTCAAACCAGACAATGGCATTTGACCCATTGCAGTTGGGACAATTTGGCATCGACTTGTTTCCAAGATTGTAGCAAAGGCAGTCATGAAAGATGTTGTATCATATCTCCAAGATCACCAATTTGGCATAGGGATTCTTGGGGGTGCTGAAGCCCTCTTGCATGCCATGACACCCCTTGTCCATGACCATTGTCATCTCCACACTCATACATTGTCTCTTCTGGAATTTTCAAATGCCTTTAATATGGTTGATAGGTCTACCCTTTTTCAAGAAGTCTGATTCTAATGTTCGATGATTGCACGATGGATTGATTTTTATTATTTCTTGCATGCACATCTTTACTTGGATCAGGGTGAGCCTATTATGTCAGCGATTGGAGTGCAATAGTGTGATCCTCTTAGACCTCTCCTTTTTGCTTTGGCTCTTCATCCCCTTATTTTGCACCTAAAATCTGAATGCCACCTTGACCTATTGGCTTTCTACTTTGATGATGGAACTCTCATTGGTAACACTGCTGAGGTCTCTAAGAATTATCACTTCTTCAAGCTTTGGGTCTTGAATTTGGCCTTCATCTCAATATAGCAAAAATAGTTTTTTTTGGCTTTCTGATGATCCAAGAAGAGCCCTAAATAATGGGTTTTCCATCTTGACATATCACATCCTACACGGGGGGGGGGGGTGAAGCTTCTTGGTGGTCCACTTTCCCTTGAACCAAGATTTGCCTTGGATTTATTAAGGAAGTGTGTGGCCAAATCTCTTTCTATGATGAAACTCCTAGCTTCCCTGAATGATCCACAATTTCAACTTCTTCTTCTTTGGGCATGCGTTGGGATGCCCAAGTTGATGTTCTCCCTTCGAACAACAACACCAGATTCTATTGATTCATCCTTGGAGGACTTTGATTGTGTACTCTGACGTTTCCTGACACCCAACATAGTGGGTGACAGTGAAGGATTTGGTGATCTATAATGGCGTCTAGCCACACTTGCTATGTATTTTAGAGGGATGTGCATTTTGACTGTGCATAATGTTGGTAGATATGCATATATTTCCCTCGAATCCACATGAAAAAGCTTCAAGATAATATTCTACAAGAGATTGGTTCTATTTCTAATGGCACATAGTTTGACAATGTTCTTGCTACTTTGCATGATCTATTGCCTTCTTTTTGTTGGTTGAAGTTGTCTTGTACCCTTTCTACCAACCCAAAGACACAAGCTCTTTTGGCAGACGCGTACAACAATGTGGTCTTTTATAACTTCAAGACATCTGATTTGTCACATTGATAACAATTTGTTCTTTCTTCTGTACATGCAAATCATGCACAAGATTTTCTACATACTACACCTATTGATGGACTTGGATTATCCATGGAACATATCGAATATTGAGTCATTCTATGTTGCCGACTTATGATCCCCTTATATCCTAGAAATGAGAGATGTCCCCTTTGTCATTCTACAGAGCTTGATTCTTATGGTGACCATATTGTACATTGTCACACCTATCCAGGATTCAAATTTCATCATGATTTTGTTTGAGATTCCCTCTTTGGTATCATTTCTTATGTGGGGATAAGAGCTCTTGAAGAATCTCAAGTTGCTTTTCTTGGCTCCAGAAAACATGGTTTCCACTGTCAGTGACATGCATACATCTAGTTATTTGATTGGTATGATGGAAACACACATGTATTGATCTTATAGGGGTCTCTCTTTTGATTGGTATTTTTCTTGTAAGGACCCTAACCTAAGTTTTGGGGTAACTCTATTTTCTTTAGTTTAATCATGTTCTTAGAACCTTTCTCTAATCTTTTTCAATGTAATTAGGGCTTGTGGTGTGCCTAAATTTCAGGTTTGAGCTTGTTTGGATGAAGTTTGTGCTTTCTATATGAATATTGGTGCAAATTGCAATGTACCCAATGAAGGGGGTTTATGTGCAATTTGCCACCTCTAGGATGTTCCCTCTCTTGCTTGACATTATTTATAGGAGATATAAAGAGGAGGGCGCCTTGTTTGAGCTCTAGTTGAGGATTTGACACCTTAAGGGTGATTAGGGTTTCCATGCATGTTCGATGTCTCGACCCATGTGTGTTATATGTGTTGTTTCGACCTTGGGTGGCAAACTAGGTTAGTTTTGGAGGGTTTCAAGGCCAAGACACCTCCTCTAGGTGTTTGGGTCGTAACCTAGGAGGTCTAGAGAGGTCTTGGGTCGAGATGGATGACCTAGCATGTGTTGTCTCGATCTAGGGTTGATGGTGGTACCTTGTCTCGACCTAGATGGTGGTGTCGCAATCATATGGGAATCCATGGTGGTCGAGACACTACCTAGAGTGTATCACCATGTCTTACATGTCATGTTTAAATGGTTGTGTGTTGTTTCATGTTGGTCTTTTGTGAGGACAAGTGTCCCTTGGGTCCCTTAGTATGTTGACACCTCACCCTTTCTCATCCTTCATCTATATAACCACTGAACTTTCCTTGTTTGCAACCCTTTCTTCCATCTATCTTCTTCCTCCTTCTTCACTTGTTCTTAGATATTGGTGGAGAAAGGAGGTTTCTCTTTGGAGCTTGGGGATCCATCTCCTCTTGCATGTGGTGGTAGTGGTGCTTTGACCTTGGTGTCTTCTTCTTCTTGAGGTGCTCATATATCCAAGTGTGGATCTTTTAGTGAAGCTTCTTCAATCCTTGGATCGTGTGCTTGGAGCTCTTGATCTTAGAGTTTGGAGCTCTTGGTGGTGATCATCTTAAGGTGGGTTATATAACACTAAACATACTCTATTATTGCACTTATTTATTCATTTTGTTACTGACTTCTCTCTCTAGATTGCTTCCTCATCATGCTTGGAGCCTTGTGGAACCCTAACCCTAGATGTCATGGGTGCAACATGTCCTAGAGGGTGGATGTCGAGACATATAGATGGATGGTCGAGACACATGAGTGTTGCGGTCATGACATGGACCATGATGGGTGGTCGTGATCTATGTGGATGTGTGGTCAACATAGGGTGCTGTTTGGTGGATGAAAATCACATGTGAACACTTAATTGTAATCATATATGAATAATGCATAAGCCATACATAGTATTGTTGGGAACGTTATCTAATCAACCTTAATGATGCTTCCTAATCTTATACACTCTAAGATGATGGAGGGTGATGGTTCTAAGGTTAATGGTTGAACTTAGTCTTGTAAACTCTATCTGTAGTGAGACTTTCTTGTTTCTCTCTCATGGAATGGTTATAATGTTATGTAATTATCTCTCTTGTTTATGAAATTATAACCATACAGGTTTTATGAGATTGATAATAATAGCTCATGTTTGCTATGGTGAGTATGATATGACACAGGTTGAATATGCCCTTGTGAGGCATGTTGAGGCACTTGTGATATAGGACTAATGTGAACGGGTCCTATGACCTGGAAGTGACTTGTACTTAAAATGAGATAGCTTTTCACAATGATGATTTGAGGGTTTTGGTATCCCCTGATATGTTGCCTTGTTGGTGGTGTAGTGAGTGACATTAATACATGTATCATGTGATGATAGTGTGACAAGCTCACACCCTATACATTTATATCTTATGGAAGTGTATCATACCCTTATCTTTGTAGAGTTTGTCATGATTTTATACGTTGTAAATTGATGGGTGTTATAAGTCATTTAAATGGACTTAACTAATCAAGTGGAACCTAATCGTGTAGTTCTTCTTTGTGCCACAGATCCATTTCAGCGTTAGCACTTGCTGGATGGTGAAATAGGTATGTTTCTTATGTGGTTTTACAAGATTGACTGCGGGTCGTAGCTCAGTTTTACTAGCATCGTGACCTATACCAAGGTAGACTTGGATTTTCACTATTCGACTATATGTCATAGGTTGCCGTTGATGGGTATGTCTCTATTGTGTACTCGTGTAATGACAACGAGGTTTGGTGAGGTTTTTGATTCTGACTCTTCCATTGACCTTGTATGGCACTGATTTCGACTTAGAAGTGGTCGGTTGGATTTGGGTGGTACGACTCAAATCCTAGGGGAATAATAATATACGTAATCAACTGTGAAACATACATTCTTAGGATCAAATATGAAAACACTAGATGAGGCCTTGCTTGCTTTTATACAAATAGTTGGTAGTGAATATACATGTTCTTCATATTCCTTTTATGATGATAAGAGGTTTCATTATCCAATTGCAACTACTTATATAGTTATTAATGATTACCTGCTTATCATAGTCATAGTTTTATTTTTGTTCTTTATTTACCTTATTCATGCTAATAATAATGTTACTGGAGAGTTATATCTCCCGTTGAGATTTGAAATCTCAACCTATAAGTTTTCCACATATCTTTTAGGTGGACGTGCACGTAGAGGTAGAGATCATGTAACACAGGCTGAGCAGTAGCAAGAAGGATAGTAGCAACTAAGGTTGGGAATGCTACTTGTGGTCTTTTATGGTTAGAGTCCTAGAGTCGTCCTTATACAATCAGGTCTTGGGGGAGTTATGTATGCTACTCGATGGTGTAATAGATATGAGTTTTTGGTTTATGTGCCCTTATTGTATATAGTCAGTTGTTGTACATGATTATGTGAATGAACAAACATCACATATGTGGTCTTTTATGGATATGTTGTATATATCAATGCTTTATAATATATAATTCAGATGGCAAGTTCTTGGACCCTGATGTAATAAGTTTATTGATGTTGTTTCTTGTTATAATTGGTTTTAAATTTTTAGTGGTTTTTGGTAATCCGCTGTAGAGTTTCATTTTAATCTTGTGGCTTGTGTTTGTGTGATAAAGGGTGTCAATTTTCTGATAACTTCATGGTAGGTCAATCTTCCTCTGATGCGTCTAAAAGAAAATATCACAAGCATAGGGAAGCATGTGAGGCAAACTATCATCATTTCCTTCCTTTTGCTTTTGATGTCTTTAGAGTGTTAGTTGATGATTCCATATCTTTCCTACGATGCATTCAACATATCACCAATAGGAATATGATGTTGCCATCATCACCTTCCTCTGATTTTGATTTTAGATCTATGGAATTTTCCATTCGAAAAGGATTGGCAGCCCAATTTTTAGCCCGCGCCTCCACGGAGGCATTTATGTAAGGTCATTAAGCTCAAGAAACTAAGCTATAAATCCCACATACAGTAATAATTATTTCTTTTGATATGGATCGCCTAAAATGCACATCGAAAAAGGAGTATATCTAGAGTAATCAGTCTTTATATTTATAACCTAATACCTAGACGCCTGCAATAATAACAACAGATCCTTGTGTAGTAAACGGGGTCGATCTCATGAATAATGGTGGAAAGTGTCAAGAATCTAAAGCTTTGTCTTATTTATTCCTAACAAAAGCAAGATATGTGTTCCTCAAAGAACAATGGTATCCAAACAACGAAGTAATAAATAAAATATAGGTAAATCTATATGAACAAGACAAAAGTGGAACAAGATTGTTAAGTGTGTTTTTGAATATAAGAATGGATGAAAACTTGGATTGGGTTTCACTATCTAAGATCTCTCACCAACATGAAATACTCACACTTATTGTATACCCTTAGTAAGTTTACAAACTATCATCATAAGTGTCTATTCACCTCTCTTGAGCTTAGGATAGATCTAGATCATAAGATTGTTTCTCTCTCAAGATGGCAAATACAATCAACATCAAATCATGTAATCATTAGCTTTAGAATTCCAATATTCTCATGCATTCATACTACTCCATAACTCTTAGATATAAGTTAATACTACTCTCATGAGGTATCAACAATCAAACAACACAAGATGATAGCTAATCATATAGATGAAACATTATAAATAAGAGTACATAGATTAACATTGCCAAGAGTATATACATCGACATATATAAGTATTTAAATATTGGGAGAGTCATAGTGGCTACTCCCAACTCAACAAAATGAGCTAGCCACTCGTGGTTTTGAGTGAAATTGTAGATTTACAAGAGTACAAAGACATGGTGATGAATGGGTGGAGGAAGATAAACTATATCAGTAAAGAAGAAGGAAAATACAACAAACAACAACTCTATGGAATGAAAGTTGGTGAAGACCTCCTTCACTAGATCCAATGGCAAAGCAACGGCGATAGAATCGAGCAGTTCCCTTCTCTTCAACAAGAACTTATGAACTTGGGGAAGACAATTAAGATAAAAAAAACATTGACTCTCATCATCGGTTTTGACGGCTGATAGATCTGGATTGGAATTGTGTTGCGTGTATTTCATATCGACTTTTTACACATTCTCACACACAAATTCAGCTCATTTTGTCTCCATGTAGCCTCTATTCAAATTCATTTTGTCACGCTTTTTAGTTATTTTGCTTATCACATGATGTTGACTACATATATGTATTAAAAAGGTCAAATTGGAGATAGCCCAACTCAAGTTCGACCTCAATGGGACTTCTCCACATTTTACAGCTGATTCAGAGCCATTTCCTGAAGAAACAACATTAGATATGATGTGTTCCTTAAAAGACATGATGTGTCCCTTTACAGGAAGCCTCACGGGATGAAGAAGACATCGTGTGTTATTACACACACAGTGTGTGATTCCAGAAGCTCTTAGCCCATAATGAGAAAGTGGCGACACAACGTGTTCCCCCGAGGACACGGCATGTTCCACATGAAGGCCGAATGCATCTTTCTCTGAATGCACATGGCGTGTGTTTATTCAAACACGACGTGTGATTTTCACATGATTCGACTCCAGGAACTCATCACATGTGTGTCTCTTTTTGACACATCGTGTACCTCACTGTAGAGGTAATACTGAGCAAGATCAAACGACAAGATACGACATGTCCTTCAAAAGATATGCTATGTCGTTATTAGTTTCTGCAAAAATGAAAATGACCACCTCTCCTTTTAAAAGAGAATTGGAGCCCAATAGGTGGTTAGACTTGGTCATTTTGAAGTATCTTACATCCAAGAGAAGTTCCAGAGCTAAGGAAGGCAATTTTGGGGGGAAGAAGGTGGTTTCTTGCAAGAGAACCCCCATTCTACCTCATTTCTTCTCCATTTTCTTCTTGAAAGGTGCAACAAAGCTACTCCTTTCAATCAAACTTTTCAGGAGGAAAGATGGTCCGAGTTGGAGCAGTTCTAGGGGTGGAATTTCTTCCTCTAGCTGGAGTTCTCCCCCCTTAGCCTACACCTATGGTTCCTCTAGCTTTTTTCCTTCTCTTAAGCATGTAAAACTATGAAATTACTGTCTTGTATCTAAATATCTTCATTATGGACGAGTAGAACACTTTTCTTGAGCATGGGAGAGTAGCTGCCATGCCATTGTTCATATGAACTCAGAATTTATACTTATTTCTAGTTAATTTTCTCTCTTCCATGGATGCCTATGGTGTTTTCTTACTTGTATGGTTGGCTGACCACCTCTTATACATGTTTTATGCTTGCCTTCTGCTTCGGGAGAATGCATTAGGGAGTATGGAGTAGGATCTATGGAAATAGTCTCTTGACCACAGGAGTGGCTAGAGATTATTAAGGGTTTGGTTGTGTTTGAAACTAAGCATAGATGTGGGAGCGTTATGTGATGTTGAGAACCATCTCATGGTATTAGGAAATGCATGACGATGGCAACCTCCTTGCTTGTTACATAGTGATATTTATTTTGTATGTTCATGTGATATGATGGTAATGGTAGCAAAATCTAGTGCTCAAGTTTCTAATTATTTAATCAACATCTTTATTTTAGACCTTTGCTTTTGTTTTACTTTTAGTGTGCAATCAATCAAACTTTTATAACCTGATTTAGATTAATGAAAGTTTACATATTTGCGCCTACCTAGCCAAGCTCCTTGTGTTCGACACTCGACTGCATTGACTCCTATAAACTTGAGGGTGATTAGTGAGTTGAGATCTTTCTCTATTTAAAACTCTCAACAAGTTTTTGGTGTCGTTGTCGGGGAGCTATGGTAGTTTTTAGTTAGAGTAAAAGTGTTAATTAGTAATTGAGACTAAGTCACCACTTTTGCATTTCACATTGTGATACCTCTTAGTTTTGTGAATCTCCTCAAAATTTTTCTTTTTAGGTTGAATGTGTCATTCTCAGAGAGGTCTAGAAACATCCATCTTTTTAGACCCAGAGATAGAACAAACTTTTAGTAGCCTTAGACGAGCAAGGAGGAGTGAGAAATCTTCAAGCTTTGAGGGATCACAACCTTCACTGCCACATTCTGTATACTCTTTTCCTTCACCTGATCCTTCCCAAGAATTGGAGATAGAGGACAAGCGTCATCTCAAGGATGTTGTTGTGTCCAATGCTATAAATATTTGTGGAGCCATTGATCATCCTGCGATTGAGGCCAACAACTTCTCCATCAGCCCTACAATCATGCGGATGATTCATCATAACTGATTTGGGGGAACACCAATGGAGGATCCAAACCTCCATATTGTTGAATTTCTACAGTACCTTAACACATTCAAGATTAATGGTGTTCTAGACAAAGGAGTACGCCTACTCATGTTCCTGTTCACTCTGAGAGACCAAGCCAAGGAGTGACTCTCCTCTTTTCCTCCACGTTGTGTCAAGAGTTGGGATGATTTGTTGAATGTCTTTCTAGAAAAGTATTTTCCTCCTAGAAAAATAGCCCAGTTGATGAATCAAATCACAAACTTCAAACAACTAGAAGGTGAAATGTTGTATGAGACTTAGGAGAGGTTCAATGACCTCCAATTCCTATGTCCTCACCATGATCTAATGAACTGGTTGCTCCTACAAACCTTCTATAATGGGTTATTCTACAACACCCATGTGACCATTGATGTTGTTACAAATGGAGCCTTGATGAACACGTCATACAATCAAGAATTTTCTATCATTGAAGATATGGCACTCAATCACAACCAGTGGTGTTCTAAAAGAACCAGCCAATCCCTTTCCTCCACTAGCTCAAATGATAAGTCCAATGGGAAACCCACCGTTGATGTCGTAGATTTAATTTCAGCCAAACTTGATGCCTTAATTTAGAAATTTGAAAGGTTGACTACTCATTCAGTCCAAGCAATTGACCAAGTTTGTGAAGCTTGTGGTACATTTGGGCATAATGTTGCTTCTTATTTCACACCACATATGAATGCCAATGAAGAACCTAAACAAGTTAATGCAGTGGGGAATGTCAATAATAGACAAGCTTATAATCTATTTTTTGAAACATATAAGCCAGGATGGAGAGACCATCCAAATTTCTCTTATAGGTTCACAAAACCAGCAACAAGGCCAAGCTCAAAGCCAACAATCTATGAGCAACCATCAACTGATGAATGCCAATCACCAACAACCATCGAGGTACAACTCTAGAAATAATAGAAACTTCAACGAATTCCAACAAGTGAATCCTCCCACTCAGAAGCCAAGACTGGAAAGCCTCCTTGAGACATTTGTCACTACACAAATACAAAAAAATGATGAGTTTCAAGCACATGGCAATTTGTTGAAAGATGCTATCACACAGCTCTCTTCAAAGGTTGATGGGATCGTCACACACACCAAAATGTTGGAGAATCAAATAGCTTAGCAGGCGTTAGCCAATCAAGGATCATCTTCAGGTTCTTTGCCTAGTCAACCCGTCATGAACCCAAAGGAAACTTGCAAATATGTGACCATAAGGAGTGGGGCTATCATAGGAAGATCTTCATTGCCACCCAAGAGGAAAACTAGAGAAATTGTTGATACCAATTTTGAAGATGTAGCTGAAACACAAAGGAAGAAAACCGTAGGAAATTTGCAGCAAGGTGATTTTTCAAGCAAGTCGAATGCTCCTTTTTCCCACAGGTTTGCTAGCACAAAAGATGATGTGAAGTTCAACAAATTCATGGACCTTCTAAACAAGTTATATGTAAATTTTCTCCTAGTCAAAGGCATAGCGGAAATTCCCTCCTATGCCAAGTTCTTAAAGGATATCTTAACAAATAAGAGGAGATATGGATAGGTTGAAACCGTGATGCTTTCTAAAAGACTAAGCTCCATCATCCAAAACCGCATACCTGAGAAATTAGATGATCAAGGTGCCTTTACTCTTCTTTGCAAGATAAGAGACTCTACTTTTGATACAGGCCTGGTAGACCTTGGAGCTAGCATTAGTTTGATTCCTATCTCTTTATAGGAAAAGCTAGACTTGGGAGATCTTAAGACAACATCTATGACAATTCAGCTAGCTGGCCTCTCTATCAAGCATCCTAGGGGAGTGATAAAGGATGTCCCAGTTCAGATTGGAAAATTCTTTATCCCATGTGATTTTGTGGTCTTAGACATGCATGAAGACCCAACCAATCTTGTACTTCTTGGAAGACCCTTCTTGCACACTACAGGCTGTATAGTTGATGTTAGAGAAGGAAATCTCACTGTGCAGGTGAGAGATGAAGAACTCATGTTTTCAGTCTATGACGCAATGAAGGAACCCAGTTGTAAAGAGTAACTTTGTCTTGTTGACTCCATTGACACATTGCTAGAAGAAGAAAAGAATTATGTTGATACTACTTTAGGTGATCCTGAGGAAGATGATGTTAATGACATTTACAAAGATGAAAGCACTAAATCTTTGGAGAATCCATTAAGTGAAGAAATATCAAAGAAGAATGAAGGGAGCAACACCACAACCCCAAGAAAATAGGTAGAACTAAAACCCCTCCCACCAGGGTTAAGGTATGCTTTCCTAAGCCCAAACTCTTCTTCTCCTATCATCATAATGTCGACTTGAATAATGATCAAGAAGAAAAACTTTTGAATGAACTTAGATGCTAAAAAGATGTGATAGGTTATTCCATTGATGACCTCAAGGGAATTAACCCATCCATTTGCATGCATAGGATAGCTTTAGAAGAGGATGCTAAACCATGTATAGATCCACCAAGGAGACTAAACCAGAACATGATGGAAGTTGTAAAGAAAGAAATCTTCAAACTTAAAGATGCTGGAATTATTTATCCAATAAGATATAGTCCTTGGGTAAGTCCTATACATGTTGTGCCTAAGAAAGGAGGAAAAACTGTGATTAAAGGGGAAAATGAAGAACTAATTCAAACATGTATCTTCACTGGATGGTGAATGTGCATTAATTATAGAAAACTCAATAAAGGCACCAGAAAAGACCACTTCCCTTTGCCATTTATTGATATAATGTTAGAGAGACTTGCTCACCACTCATACTTCTACTACGTTGATGGGTATAGAAGGTTCTTTTAGATCCCCATCTATCCACCTGATCAAGAGAAAACCACATTCACTGGCACCTATGGAACTTATACTTATAGGCAGATACCCTTTGGGCTTTGCAATGCACCTACCACTTTTCAAAGGTATATGATGGCTATTTTTTCTGATTACATTGAAAAAATCATGGAAATATTCATGGATGATTTTAGTGTCTATGGTAATTCAATTGATGATTGCTTATTGAATCTAACTAAAGTTTTGCAGAGATGTCAATATGTCAATCTTGTACTGAAATGGGAGAAATGCCACTTTATGGTGCAGACGAGAGTCATGCTTGGTCATGTCATTTCCAATAAAGGGATTGAAGTGGATAGATCCAAAGTGGAAGCTATTGAAAAGATGAGTTCTCCAATCAATGTCAAAGAAATCTAAAGTTTTATGGGTCATGCATGTTTCTATAGGAGATTTATTAAAGATTTCTCAAAGATTGCAAAGCCTCTATGCTCATTGTTAGCAAAAAATGTTGAATTTGAATTCAATTATGAATGCAAAGTTGCCTTCTGGAAATTATAGGATGCCCTAATTTCAGCCCCTATTATCCAACCACTAGATTGGAGTGCTCCTTTTGAAGTGATGTGTGACGCTACTGACTATCCTATAGGAGCAGTTTTAGGACAGAGAAAAGACAACAAACTCCATGCTATACACTACACAAGTAAAACTCTTGATGATGCACATATCAACTATGCCACTTTAGAAAAGTAAATGCTTACCATTGTTTATGCATTTGATAAATTCAAACAGTATCTTGTGGGTTTTAAGTTCATTGTATATACAGATCTTGTTGCAATAAGGTACTTGATGAACAAGAAAGATGCCAAACCCTGTATCATAAGCTGGATATTACTACTATAAGAGTTTGATTTAGAAATCAAAGATAAGAAAGGAACGGAGAATAGTGTAGTTGACCATCTCTCACATCTATCTACAAACATTGAAGACAAAGTACCCATTGAGGATAAGCTTACCATTGAGAAGTTATATGCAGTAAATTCTCTAGCCTTGCCGTGGTTTGCTGATTTTGCAAACTATCTTGCCACCGGTTGCCTTCCGCCTGATTTCACCTATCAACAAAAGAAGAAGTTTCTCCATGATGTTAAATTCTAATATTGGGATGATCCACTATTGTTCAAGCAATGCGCAGACAGGCTCATAAGGAGATGTATCCCAAATGAGGAAATTGGTAATGTGATTTCAAATTGTCATTCTTCTCCCTACAGAGGACATTTTGGGGCAAACAAAATAGAAACAAAGATCCTATAGTCTGATCTTTATTGGCCAAGTCTATTCTGTGATGTGTACACAGTCAAAGCTTGTGATAATTTCCAAAGAGGTGGGGGAATTTTAAGGAGAGATGAATTGCCATTTAAACTCAATTCTGGAGATAGAAGTTTTTAATGTGTGGGGCATAGATTATATGGGGCCCTTTCCATCTTCATGTAGCTACAAGTTCATATTGGTGGCCTGTGATTGTGTGTCCAAATGGGTGGAGGTGATCCCCACTAAAGCTCCAGATGCAAAGTCAGTCATTAAACTTTTTCAAAAGATCATCTTCCCCAAAGTTGGAGTTCCAAGAGCAATCATTTTAGATGGTGGCAGCCATTTTAATGAGAGAAACTTCAACTGCCTTCTTAGAAAATATGAAGTGCAGAATAAGATGTCTACACCCTATAATCCTCAAACATCAGGCCAAGTGGAGATCTCAAATAGGCAACTAAAGGCTATTCTAAAAAATATTGTCTCCATTTCAAGAAAGGATTGGGCATTAAAGTTGGACAATGAATTATGGACATACGGGACAACTTTTAAAACACCCCTTAGAACAACTCCTTGTAAACTAGTCTACAGAAAATCATGTCATTTACCCGTAGAATTGGAGCAAAAAGCATTATGGGAAATCAAGTTCCTGAACTATGATCTTAAGAAGGTAGGAGAGAAGAGACTATTGCAACTAAAAGAGATGAAAGAGCTATGAATGGATGCTTATAAAAATGCTAAAATCTATAAGGAAAAGATAAAGAGATGGCATGATAAGAGAATCAAGATCAAAGACTTCAAAGAAAGAGACCAAGTTTTGCTTTTCAACTCCAAACTCAAATTGTTTCCAAATATTGAGATCCAAGTGGTCTGGACTATTCTCGGTCCAACATGTTTTTCCATACGGGACCGTGGAGCTGCTAGGGAAACAATCCTCCTTCAAGGTCAATGGACAGCATTGCAAGCTGAACATCACAGGAGACAAAGTTGATAAGGGAGCCACTTGCTCCCTCCAGGATGCTTGACCAATATATTGAAGAGTCCTACTCTGGACTTTAAATCGAGGAACTCGTGGGAGTTTAAACCACATTAGGATAGATTTTCTTTTTGTAATTTGAGTCAAGAACAATGTTTAGTTTCCCTAAATAATCTTGTAATGGGTGAATGTAATAATTTAAACACTGATACTTATATCTCATTACTTCTACAGGTGCTGGTAAGAAGTTGAGTTATATAGAAATTTCAAAATACATGACGTATCTTTATATGACATAACACATCGTCTCTTACAATGAGAACAATTAGAGAAAAAACTCAAAAAGACACAACCTATCCTAAAAAGACACACCATGTTACTATCAGGCAGACCATACATATACTCGATCTGGAAACAAACATGACATGTACTTCAGAGACAACAGGGAGTAGGAGCTATCTAGACTCTAACTCGTCATGTCTTTATTTGCACACGACGTGTCATTATCAGTGAACGAGTTACAATTTGAACTTCTGGATCCGAACACGACATGTGCCTAAATTCACATGGCGTGCCTTACATTGCACAAAATTGCTTATAAGATCATGGGGAAGTTCTAGAAACAGACACGCTGTGTCCTAAAAATCACACGTCGTGTCTTTTGACGAGAAAGGGGTTTTTAACCCTAAATAGCCGCCACCTCCTTCACTCTCTCATTTTTTTGAGTCGTGTTAGTAGTTGTAACACCTGGGCCACTTCCCAAGGCTCTAGTAGAGTTTCATGAATGACGACTAGCCCCACAGACTACCACTAGCCTTAACTACACACTTTATCCTCATTCACACGCAAGATGGGGTCAACTTCCCCACTGGTCACCCATCCTAGTACTACTTCAAGCTGAGCACGCTTAACTATGGATTTCTTTAGTGATGGGCTCCCGGAAAAGGAAGTGCTCCTTGGTGATATGGGTAGTCCAATAATTCCTTATAATATCATGTTATCCGAGGCCTCAAATCCTGGGATGTTAGAATCTCTCCCACTTGGACTCTTGATGTCCTCGTCAAGGCTCAACTATATGGCCTCATAATATTTCCTCATTTCAGTGCAGACCCAACATGGCCAATGGAGACTCAACTCCCAATCATGGAATACCAACATAAGAGTGGCTACATCACCATGGATAACCCTTTCCTACATGCCTAGATTGTACGGCTCAAGACTGGCATGCCACATGCCCATGTGGGACCACCTACTAGAGGGGAATAGGCTTTGATACCATTCGTAACACCCGGGCCCACTGCCCAAGGCTCTAGTAGAGTTTCAGGAATGACGACTGGCCCCACAGACCACTACTAGCCTTAAGTGTGCACTTTATCCTCACTCACGCACAAGTCGGGGTCAACTTCCTGACTGGTCACCCATCCTAGTACTACTCCAAGATGAGCACACTTAACTATGAAGTTCTTTAGTGATGGACTCTCGGAAAAGGAGGTTCACCTTGGTGATATGGGTAGTCCAATCATTCCTTATAAGATCATGTTATTTGAGGCCTTAAATCTTGGGATGTTATAGAGACACCCCCTACTGCTCCACCAACTCCCTCCACAGGCACAGAGACAGAGTACTCCTGGGCCATGCCTGATGTCAGGCATCTTTATGGCTATGTGCAATAGTGATTTAACCACATGGACGGTCGCCTGGACCTGATGGGTCAACAATTTTCTACTATGAGTGATATGGTTCACTCCATGGACACTTGACACATTTCTCAAGGCCACTATTCTATGCCACAACAACACCAACCTACACCTCCTCTACATCCTGAGTTTGTTCCACAGTGCATGAGGGTTGATATTCCAAATGATGATGATCTCGTCAGCCAGTTCTTCCCTTCTGATCATATGGGCCCTGGCCCCTACCGCTGATGCACCCCATGATAG
The DNA here is from genome assembly GCA_963693085.1 of Alisma plantago-aquatica. Classification (NCBI taxonomy): domain Eukaryota; kingdom Viridiplantae; phylum Streptophyta; class Magnoliopsida; order Alismatales; family Alismataceae; genus Alisma; species Alisma plantago-aquatica. The sequence continues at coordinate 834,961,358 of OY856409.1, read as the reverse complement.
GTACCCAGTTGCTTTCTCCATAGGTTTGATTGATGCAGTGAGGACACTACAAATTTCAATCTTAGGGGGGATGCAACCGATCGGTAATGTAGTTTACTTTTCATTGTTTTTCATGTTGTTTTCATGTTTGTTCTTTGTTTTACTTTATTTTTATGGAAAATCTAGTATGATGTGACGCTATCTTGATTTAATGAACTGTTTTCCTGCCAAGTTTGAACCATCTTATCCACTTGCACCTTAATTAGTTATTTGAAGGAACTATAAAGAGCATGCATAGATTAATTGAAACCCTTTGGCCTCCAATATACACATAATTCTGGTTTATACTTGTAGCTTGAACACTCCCCTTTTTCATCATTGATTGTTTAAAACATGTAATGGTTTCGATTTTTGTGAGTAAATCAACTTTACAACATCATTTTAGAATACAAGATGCCCTTGCCAAGCTCTTAGTGCATTTTCAACCTTTCTTTCAGTGAAATTTTTTTAAAACAAATGAATGAAATCTAGATAATGTTGCTATTTAGCTGACTCTTCTATCTTGTGGAAAAATTTTAAATTTTCTTTTATCATATTTCACCCTCCTACCCCTTCAAAGACGGCTATACCACCCACATATCATGCTCGCCTAGTGTAAGCCTGATCTGGCCACGATGGTTAGGTGGTATGTCTTAAAAGAGGGTAAAATACCCCAACCGACACTTCATGTGTGCATAAGCCTACATTAGCAGCCGAGTGCCAGAACCCATAATCCATTGTCATATCATTTTTGGGAAACAAAGAGATTACAACTAAAATTGTTAATGCTAACTAAGATTTCATCATTTGTATCCTTAATAGCTGAGAAATTGTGTTGTGCATCCACTAGTTGTTTGGCTTGGCTATCTAAATTCTGTTTCTTGTTGTTGAGTTGATTGATTCATTAAATTGAGACTGCCCTTGTTGAAGTAAAGAATCTCTTTCATTGATGTTTAAGTTGATTGATGGGTATGAGTATAAACATGTTGATCATGGTTGGCTGAGCCTTATGTACATCTTTCTTTTAGTTAATATATGCATGAGCTTGAAAATTCGTTCATGTGTGTTTCTATGTTCTTTTTGCTTGAGGACAAGTAATGGTTCAATATTAGGGGGATTTATTGTGTGTATTTCATATCGACTTTTTACACATTCTCACACACAAATTCAACTCATTTTGTCTCCATTTAACCTCTATTCATATTCATTTTGTCATACTTCTTAGTTATTTTTCTTAAAACATGATGTTGACTACAAATATGTATTAGAAAGGTAAAATTGGAGATAGCCCAACTCAAATCCGACCTCAATGGGACTTATCCACATTTTGCAGCTGATTCAGAGCCATTTCCTGAAGTAATAGCATCAGACACGGTGTGTTCCTTAAATGACATAACGTGTCCCTTTAGATGAAGCCTCACGGGACAAAGAACACATCATGTGTGTTTCCAGTAGCTCCTAGCCCAGAACAAGGAAGTGGGGAGATGATGTGTTCCCCCGAGGGCACAGCGTGTTCCTGGTATATGAAGGCCAACTGCATCTTTCTTCCAATGCACACGACGTGTGTTTATTCAAACATGTTGTGTTCCTTTCACTTGATTCGACTCTAGGAAGTCATCACACAACGTGACTCTTTTTGACACGTCGTGTGCCTCACTATAGTGGTAATACTGAGAAAGATCAAATGACAAGACACAACATGTCCTCCAAAAGACACGTCGTGTCGTTATCAATTTCTACAAAAATGAAAATGACCACCTCTCATTTGAAAAGAGAATTGGATCCCAATAGGCAGTTAGGCTTAGTCATTTTGAAGTATCTTACTCCCAAGAGAAGTTCCAAAGATGAGGAAGGTGATTTCAGGGTGGAAGAAGGTGGTTTCTTATAAGAGAACCCCCATTCTACCTCATTTCTTCTCCATTTTCTTCTCCAAAGGTGTAGCAAAGCTACTCCTTTCAACCAAGCTTTCTGGGAGGGAGGCTAGTCTAATTTGGAGTAGTTCTAGGAGTGGAATTTCATCCTCTAGCTGGAGTTCTCCTCCCTTAGCCTACATATGAGGTTCCTCTAGCTTTTTCCTTCTCTTAAGCAAGAAAAACTCTAAAATTATTGTCTTGTATCTGCATATCTTCATTATGGACAAGTAGAACTCTTTTATTGAGCATGGGAGAGTATCTCCCATGCCATTGTTCATGTGAACTCAGAACTTATGCTTATTATTGTTTAATTTTCTCTCTTCCATGGATGCCTATGGTGTTTTCTTGCTTGTATGGTTGGTTGGCCACCTCTTATACATGTTTTATGCTTTCCTTGTGCTTCGAGAGAATGTATTAGGGAGTATGGAGTAGGATCTATGGCAATATTCTCTTGAACACAGAAGTGGCTAGTGATTATTGAGGGTTTGGTTGTGTTTGAAACTAAGCATAGACACGGGAGCGTTATGTGATGTTGAGAACAATTTCTTGGCATTGGGAAATGAATGATGATGACAACCTCCTTGATTGTTAAATAGTGATATTTATTTTGTATGTTCATGTGATGTGATGGTAATGGTAGAAATCTAGTGATCAAGTTTCTAATCATTTAATCAACGTCTTTATTTTAGACCTTTGCTTTTGTTTTACTTTTAGTGTGCAATCAATCAAACTTTTATAACTTGATTTAGATGAATGAAAGTTAGCATATTTGTGCCAAGCTAGCCTAGATCCTTGTATTTGACACTAGACTACATTGACTCCTGTACACTTGTAGGTGATTAGTGAGTTGAGTTCTTTCTCTATTTAAAACTCTCAACAAATTGATAGTTGTAACACCCGAGCCCACAACCCAAGGCTCTAGTAGAGTTTTAGGAATGATGAATGGCCCCAAAGACCACCACTAGCCTTAACTGCGCACTTTTTCCTCACTGACGCGCAAGTCGGGGTCAACTTCCCGACTGGTCATCCATCGTAGTACTACTCCAAGTTGAAGCTCCTGATCATGGAATACCAGTGCAAGGGTGGCTACGTCAACTATGGATAGCCCTTTCCAACATGTCTGGACCGCACGGCTCAAGACTGGCATGCCACATGTCGATGTGGGCCCCACCTACTGGAGGGGTTATGGCTCTGATACAATTTGTAACACTCGGGCCCACTGCCCAAGGCTCTAGTAGAGTTTCAGGAATGACGACTGGCCCCACAGACCACCACTAGCTTTAACTTTGCACTTTGTCCTCACTGACGCGCAAGTCGGGGTCATCATCCCGACTAGTCACCCATCCTAGTACTACTCCAAGCTGAGGACGCTTAACTGTGGAGTTCTTTAGTGATGGGCTCCCTAAAAAGGAGGTGAACCTTGGTGATATGGGTAGTCCAATCATTCCTTATAAGATCATCTTACCTGAGGCCTCAAATCCAAGGGTATTACAATAGCACTTTATGGAGGAAAACAAAAGTGCTCGCAACAGGGCATTGAAATTTCAATTCACATGTGTCTCACTCACTCCCGAGGCATGTAAGTGCAGGATAATTGCTACACCATTGACCTTAGAGCACATGCCTTAGATCTTTTACATAACTAACTTTGGTGGAGGTGTCCTTTATGCATAGGACTCATTGGTTAATGGGCTCATGTAGGCCTCAATCAGTGGTGTAATTGTGATGTTGACTCAACAATTGATAATTTTTTTCTGAAGGTGATTTGAAAGGGTGTGGTATCCTTGGTTGATGGTCCTACTCGACCATCAGTCATCTTGGGTTCATGGAATGCCAGACCATTGGGTGATTTTGTCGAGCTGCACCCTCACCAGACTATAGCCCCATCAAGCTGCTGACTCGTTGAACTACTGCTTCATTGGGATGTGACCAACACTCGCCTTGAGTCTTAAATATAGGGGGATGTCTTCCCACCAAAAATATAAAGGTGCATTGGTCTTTGACCAATGAAGAGGTTGGATTAGGTAGTTTTCCTATAAAAGAGCATATAATGTAAATAGAGAACTAATTGTTCATGAAATGCTAGAACAACGTGGATTTATAAAGATATAGCCAGAAAATTTAAGAGAAGTGAAGGTAAAATAGGCATGTAACATCCAAAAAATTGGATGCTAACATCCCTCCCCCAAAATTAGAGTCTAGCTTGTCCTCAAGATAATAAATAGACAAAGCATCAAATGAATTCAAAGGGGATTTATTAGCTTAGTGTTTTTTAGCAACGATTATGTTCTTATGCCAGATTTAGGTCAAGATATTTGTGTCACTGCTTGGTCTATTCATGCAACCCCCAATTTTATTCTTGTAGATCTAGAGTTGCATGACCTTTTTATCTATTATGTCCTTATTTGAGGAAGGGTGTCTCCTTCATGATACACTCAATGCCTCATTTCCTATTTGTACTTGTGCAAGGTTCTCGCTAAAGGTAGCTTTCACACCCAACTTTTGTCGGATACCCTAGCTAGCTGTGCAGGGATAGGCTAAGGCTACACTGTATTATGTCTTTCTCAGGGTCACTTCATCATGAGTACTATTGTAGTAACTATGTTGCCCAAATATTAGTCCTGATGTGATGTAATCTCAGGTGGTTATGAGAGACATCGTTGAATGACATGTGGGTAATATTTTGGCTTTCAGGTTCTACTACCGAGCATGACATATCTGCATTCTTGAGTGCATCTATACACTGGCCAAGCAGAGCCCTTCAACATCTTGTCATGCACAACTTTCATGATTTCATTCTTGCTAGGATTTTATTTAGCTCATCGAGATTGGGGCGATATGATTTCTAGGATGTGTAGGCCTCCAAGCCACTTTTGATCCCTAACAAGGATTTAAGCATAAAAAGGGGTAGTTGTTTCCTCTTGCAAGATGTATGCACTTTTTGACCTGTACTTAGAGGCTCTAGAGTGATCAATTAGGAGTGTATCAAATTGAGTCCTACTTGTTCAAGAGAATTTATCTGGGGAAAGAAAACATCCTTTTTGCATCCAAAATTGCCTTGAGATAGAGATGTCATAAAGGTATAATTATATGCAACTTTTAAATGAATTAAAGCCCAAATATATCACTCTTAAAATGATTACACTTAAAGAAGCTTGAATAAAAAATGTAACATCCTAGGATTTGAGGCCTAGGATAAAATGATCTTAAAAGGAATGATTGGACTATCCATATCACAAAGGTGCACTTACTTTTCAGGGAGCCCATCACTAAATAACTCTATAGTTAAGCATGCTCAACCTAGAGTAGTACTAGGATGGGTGACTAGTCGGGAGTTTTAACGTGGCTTGTACATGAGTGAGGACTAAAGGCACAGTTAAGACTAGTGGTGGTCTTTGGGGTCAATCATCATTCCTTAAACCTTGCTAGAGCCTTTGGCAGTGGGCCTAAATGTTACAAATGGTATCAAATCCATAACCCCTCCAGTAGGTGGGGCCCACATGGGCCTATGGCATCTAGTCTTTGAGCTGTGCAGTCTGGGCATGTTGGAAAAGGCTATCCGTGGTGATGGATCCACCCTTGTGTTGTTAGCTATGATCGGGAGCTGGGCATAAATAGCCATATTGGGTCTGCACTAGAATGGGGAAATATGATGAGGCCATATAGTTGAGCCTTGACGAGGACATCAAGAATCCAAGTGGGGGAGATTGTAACATCCCAGGATTTAAAGCCTTAGATAAAATGATCTTAAAAGGAATGAGTGGACTACCCATATCACCAAGGCACACCTTTTTTTAAGGAACACCATCACTAAATAACTCTATGGTTAATCATGTTCAACCCAGAGTAGTACTAGGATGGGTGACCAATCGGAAATTTTATCCTAGCTTGCACGTAAGTGAGGACAAAGCAGGTAGTTAAGGCTAGTGGTGGTCTATGTGGCTAGTCATCGTTCCTTAAGCCTTGCTAAAGCATTTGTAAGTGGGCGTGGATGTTACAAAGAAGGTTTAAAAATGGAAGTGAGGACATCATCTAAGAAAATTGAATTCAAAATTTTCCTACAAATGAAATTTTTCCTTCACTATAACAAAATTTCATAATTACAATTCAAAATTTTTAAGGAAAAAATCATGTGTATAATGTATGTGTGCAATAAACAATATAATAATGTGAAATGATGGAGTCAAAAAAAGATATAGATTAGAGGGATAGGGTGGTACCTCCCTCACCTATTTACACCCCCAAAATTATCATGCACTTTGTCCCAAAGTTTTAAAGTCTGAGGTTGAATGTAAATGGGTGAGGTTATAGTTTTCTTTAGGTCCCTCTTTTCCTATTGAGAGAGAAACAACATAAAAACATACAATCCTCACAGAGCGTTGTATCTTTCATGTTTTAAGCTTTCAATCTTAACCCCTATGAAGGATAGGGCTTGCATCCAACTCAAGAAATGAAAACCACAATCTTTTGACAGATGCATATGCATGGGCTTATGTGGAAAAATTACAACTTCTTGAAGCTTTTTTTCTCAAACTAGACTGGTATCCCTTGCAATGTTCCTAGATGAGCTTGATTAATTCTTATGCACAAGCCTTCACTTTCTCTTATGTGACACTCTGCGTCTTTTTTGTGTTTGTATATTTATTTGTTGCATATGCAACATCAAAGTTGTAATATAAAACCATTGACTTTGCTTTGATGTTTATTGCAAGAAGTGTCCAATGATTTTTGTGCAAAATTGGTACGAAGGTGAATTCTGGTAGAGATATTTGTATGCGTTGAATAAATATCTCCTTTTCTCCTGAACTCATATGGTTGAGGATGTCCTCCTATAGTAGATAGTAAGCCATATGTACATACGATATACCATTTTTGAGAAGGGACCTATAAGATGAAATCACGTTTACCAACTTGCACCCATTTACGTTCATCATTTTATGGAGGTCTTCCTTCAAGATGCATATCACACCTCTTAAAAAAATAGCATCCCATGAGTTATCATCCTTGAGTTTGTCCATGATCATGTCCAAATCTTCATGAGAAAGACTTTCACATGCCCATATGTTGAATCTTGTAAAGCTTGCTACGATAGTCCCCACAGGTCCCTTAGGCCTAGTTTCTTTAAAAGCATTGTATTCAGGATGATATGGGAGGACATCATCATCTATATCTCCTTACTCTCTCTGGTTTTCTTCAACATGTTGTACTATCTCTTGGGCATGGCCACTGGTATTTTAGAGAGAATTGTTTTTGTAGCCTCTTGTGATTGTTATACTACTACTTCTTGCTTTGTTGTTGTGCTTTTGGGTTTTTGAATATGATCTTTCTATGTACCCATGGCATCACATACTTTCTACCATATTCATTCTCTTTCCTTCTCAGTAGGGTCCAACCACATTTCTTTTCTGATTTCCTACCAGGGGCACTATTCTAGTAGAGGTATGCATGTATAAAATCTAGTGGTAATATAGCTAAAGGCATTTCCAGATCATTGAAAAAGAGACAATCATGGATAACCTCCATTGCATATACACCACATAGTCCGTGAAAATCTTCTATGAAAAGATCCTTGAATGGAATCCCTTTATTCAGTTACACTATTAGTCACAACATGATACATGCATAGTCCCTAGATTTAGCCCATTCATAGGGAACTTTTGTGCTTATCAACAAACTTTTCCAACACCTTTAGTGTTTGTAACCAACCATCTATATCACATGTTGGTCTTATCAGAATCTTTTAGACTTCACATGCCTCTACATCATGGAAGGACATTGCATTACACATCATCTCCGCTATGAAATAGTTGTATATAACCATCTGTCATTTGTATGAGACCACAATAATCAACACTCACCATTTTCTCATCTTGTACGAAAATGTGATAAACTTTGTTTTCTTCATATTCACTACCGATTGAAGTTACTTAGTCAAGTGTGGAATCAATTTTTTTAAAGAGTATATTTGACAATATGGGAGGGCCTTTAAAGACTGGATGGACCTTTTCTGGTTGTAGAAATTCTTCAAGCAAAGTCATGCACAACACCTTGGATACAAGTGTGTGTAGTGTAGTGCTCCTCCTGAACACCTCCCTATGAAGTGCTCTTGTGTCAAGACCTACACGTGCTTGTTGTATAAAATAACTGCCCCAGGTAGATTGTCATCTAGGACATCTGCAAGGACATGTACGTCCCTTCTTAAACTCCTTAAATCAGATGTGATTTCCATTCCCACCATTTTGTAAGGGATGGGTGGAAGCACAAGTCAGTCTGGATTGTCACCCTAGAAAAGGGGTTGGGGTTCTTTAACATACACATCTTTGAAGAAAAAAATTAATCCATCCTCATCTTACTCAGAGGTCCCTTCTATTATCGTTACTCTTGAGGTTGGTTTTGCTTCAATTGTTGGTGTGTAATCTAATATTGTGGCTCCCATTTCATCCATTTTATTTCCCCATCAAGTATTTCATTGTCAATTAGGACATTCTACCCGTGTTAGTTGAACTATAAATATAAATCATAAACATCAACTTATAAGTCCATAACCCTTGCTAATTATTTGAACATATGTTTCGTAGTTATATCTGTGTCATCATCATTACCTGATTCACATCATGTGCTTTGGCATCAACATTAGTTGTTGGTTGTTGGTACTCACTTTCCTCTCTCTCTCTCTCTCTAGAATCGCTCTGATCCATCTCTAACTGGAGGGCCATGGCGGGGGTCAGCGGAGACGGAGCTAACCTCCCCACATTTTCCTCCCTTGGGGGTGATTCTTGGGGTAACCCGGCGTTGGACGTGACCCTAGGGCGGTTTTGGGTGGCGACAGCTGCAAGGCAATTAAGATAAGATCTATGTGTTTCTCTCTTATTTAAGCTATCCATGCATACTTAAATCAAAGATGAGTAAGCACCCTGCCTAATGTGTGAGAAGGAAATCACTCTCAAATAAATGTGGACTAGCCTTCATTATCCCTTCAAAAGCTCCATCTGGCTTCATCTAGCTAGATCTACCCACAACTAGGGAAAAAAGAGACAAAATGTGTGATTTTTAGCTAAAGGGAGATAAAACCACCAGGTGTGACCATGGATATCGATTAAGAAAGAAGAAAAGGTGAATAAAATCTATAAAAGATATATACAAAGGATAATATAACATGGTTGAACCCCAAAACAAAGTTGCAAAGTGCACATTCAAGCTTCTAATCATGGACATTTAGCTCCAAGGTGTGTTATCATCCTCCAAGAGAAAGATATCAAGTCTCTCGATATCCATCCATGTTATATCAGGTGTATAGGGTGCTAAAGCATGAAAGGGGGTCAATAGGCACATATATAGGCATGGGTGAGAAGAAACTAAAACAACCCAACTTAAGTGAGGCTATCCATGTTATATATAGGCATGGGTTAGATGAAACCAAAACAACCCAAATTAAGTGAAGATATCAAAGGGCAAGGAAGGAAGAGAAACTAAGGATCTTGGTCTTCAAGATATCGAAGGTTACCTATTGTGGGTCAAGTTCAATGAGGTCCATTCACTTTAGGATGTGCATAAGCTCGTGTATGAGGGATGTTGAGGTCCAACTCCTCCATCGACCACTATAATTTGAGGTTAGGATTAGGTTTATGGACCAAAGACAAAACCTTAATCAAAATAATTTCAAAAGCAATCAAACTCATAAAACTAAGCACACCTATGAGTAAAACACGATTCTTGTTATTTTGTACAGAAATTTCAATTGAAGACCTCAATTTTGGTGAAATTTCACAAGTGTACATGAAATTACAAAATAAGGCAAAAATAGTGGAATTGAAGACAAATTGGAATTATCTTTTCATCAATTTTATTCCAAAGAATAATAACAACATGAATATGGATAAAAACAAAATATTGGTTATCTTTCATACCATTGTAATTACATCCTCGTACTATTGTTGAGTTTGTAAATAAATCCATAACATTGCAAGAAACATGACATTAGGGAAAATATTGTAGAAATTGAGCTAAATTAGGGATTCTACATAATCAATTGATTTAAAATCTTAATAAATCATTCATTTAGGATAATCAAGTAATATTTCATTCAAATTGAGGTTAATCTAGGTTTAGGGTCTCATAGTCATAAAACCCTCAAAAGGATTGTTCCATTAAAATACCAAGGTTAGGGCAAAGAACAACAAGAAGCAACACACATCTATGTATCGAAAATTCTTAGGTGAACCTTATGCTGAATTATCATTCTCAGTATTTAGTCATGTTGAAATTTCTTTTGAATTCGCAAATTTGATTCATTATAGTTAGTTTCAAATTTGAACTTCTTAGGAGTCATCTTATGTGTTAGTCAAATTTGTTGGTATCCATTTTAGGATTAGGAATGTTGTCATATTCCATCATTCTTTCTTATTATCTCTTTATCTTTATTGTGTCTATTTTATTATTACCATGCTTATAACTTTCCCATTAAAGGGATGTTCATCATATTTTATGTCCATTCTTGTGTAGTTACTCTTCTTATCTGATATCTATGTTTAGGATTTCTTACATTAAGGAGTTTAGTTTTTTTTCTGGAAACTCACCTAATCAGATGAAACTTCCATGCAAGGATACATTCTCTTATTCCATGTAGCAACATTTGGATTTTTATATATTTACCATCGACTCATTGTCATATCTGGGCCAATTCTACATTATCTTACTTTTCTCTTGTTATTAATATCATGGCTTAGTAATATGGATGGAACATTCCCGTTCCTAACAAGCCTTCCTCCTAAAACAAATGGTTCCTACACATGTCATTCTCCATATTTGTTAGTGATTGGAATAACAATGTACATAAATGCAATTTCATTGGTTTTTAATCCTTCTTCGTACCATTAACTTGTTGAAGTTCATGGTTAACATAGTAAGACATTATAGTTTCCCCTCACATGTCAAACAACACATCAAATTAAATCAGGTTACCATAATATATCCTTGAATGGAATCTGATTTTACATTAGACTAGGGTTTTAGTCTTCTTATCTTGATTCCTTTCCACATTTTGTTTTCATTATTCCTCACATATTTTCTTCCGCAATAGACCATTTTCTAAGTTTCTACTCTGATCTCCTCATTGTTTCTCTTCCTTGGAGGTGTATGCTGAAGGTGTCCTCATCTCTTTGAAATCTCAACTTATCCTTTCCATATATTTCCTCCTTATCTAGGTTGTTTACTCCAATCCTTTTTATAATACTTGTTGGTTAGTCTGAAATTATCTCATGTTCCATACTTCTCATTTGTCACCCTACACCTTATCATCTCAAATTTTGTTCATCATATGAGTCATTATCCTTATAACAAGTGTGGAAAATAAGATGTGAGGCTAATGGGATATTTTATATTGATAGATGGAATACTCTCTTCCTATTCATGTAGGCGAGGAGGCACTTACAAGGAAGGAAACACAACTCTAGTGGACCATGAAATATTAGGCCCATCTAATATATTAAACTAAATAGCAATAATTGTAATGCCCCCACCCCCTCAAGTAGGAATATGAGTGAAGCTTATATCTATCTTGGACATACAAGACTCAATTAGATGACGCAACAAAGTGAAAAATAGAAAAGTCACTCCCCATATAAATATTCTCACTCCCCCTTAAACAATACTCCCCAACTAAAATATATGATGGCAACTCTTTTGAGTTGCGTTTTGTAGGATGAGGATACTCCAGCTTTGACAAAGTTATTTTGAAGGAAATATAAAATAAAGAATATATGATAAATAAAATCCAAATGCCAAAGAAAAAACTTGCCACCATCATTATGGAGTCGACGATCATAAGCAACATGACTATGCCATCTTCATTGAAGAAGAATTTGTGAGTGGTATAAGTATAGTCAACACATCTCACGTATATAACACGACACAAACACAGAGACACAATGTTGATTTAGCAGTAGAGGTGTCTTTAAATCGTTTGAGAAGTGTAGCCGAATGAAATTACCACAGAAGACCACATACGTGCATAATATGGTATGAACATGAACTAACGAAGTGTTGTTGACTTCCATACTATTTCAATAAATCTGGCATATGAATCTTAGGGGTTTGATAGGAATAAAGGGAACCATCAAGGACAAATATGAGTAGATCAATAGAAGATCCATGTCAAGGGATGCAACTCAGAGAAAACATAACTAAAGCAGGTCGGTGAAGATAAAATTTGGACAAAAAATCAACCTGGCAGATACAAAATTTGCATACTACAAATTGACGAGTTTTTGAGAACTCTAACCATCTACCTCATGAGGATGTAGCAAGAATGATCAATAGAAGCATCACTAACATCAGAGGGAATAAGAGGTTGGAATAAACACATCAAGCTCTACCCTGACGTACATAGTGTTGTAGAATGTGACAAGCTTGGGTGTTAATGCTGCAACTGAGACCCTGAAATGCATGAAAGCAGTAGCTAACTGGAATAAGGAAGCATAGATAGCCAACCTACATATGTGTCGTGGTCAAGTGGTCAAGCATGGTGTCTCCTCACGAACGGACCCGGGTTCGAATCCCAGTTGCCACCTTGGTTTACCGCCCTCATGGACGTTCGACCTCCGTCACGGGTGTGGGAGAGGGGGAGAGAATGTCTCTCTTTATCCCATATGTGTCGTGGTAAGAACACGAAGAAGTAAAATCTCATTGGAAAAGAGAAATATCAATGATACACTGAAAACACAACGGTTAGTGAGAATGAAGCGCCACAAAGACATCAAAAGAGGATATACTGAATAATAAGAAAGTACGAAGATCATACTATAGCCTATACTTATATATGTCATCCCTAACATACTCTTCTTTCTTATACTCATATTCCTCTATTATTTCCCTCATACCAACCATGAAAGGATCGTGAGAGTGGTTGACGTGGAAAGTCATAAACACTAGTAGAAAAATGATATGTAAACAATGATACATAAATAAAACATTACTAGTATACAGACATGATACAAAAAACAAGACATTATCAGTATGTAAACGTGGTAGGAAAATAAAATAAAGCACTATCACAAAAAACACAATAAGAATAGAATAAAATCTCTCGAAATAGTAGCACGGAAGAGGATAAACATCCATAATGCTACACATTTCTTTATATTCTTTTCTTTGGACGCCCAGCTTTTTTTTTTGTAGTGATTGACTTTTTCTTTGTTTTGCCTTCCGCTTTTCTTTAATGCGGCTTATACTCCCTTTTCTTTAGATCTTCCGCTTCCGCATGGAAATTCATGTTCATTGCCTTGTGTTGCGGTTGCGTACAATAGATCTTGCGGCTGTTTAAGGTTGGCCTAACAACATCCGGCGCAATGCAAAGACAGCGTAAAGGAGAATACCTGCGCGAGGGGGCACGACCAAGCAGAGCGTGAGGGGGCACGACCAAGCAGAGCTATAATTCTAACAACATGCGTCTTTCTTGCACTCCCACATTGCATCCCTTCATTCCAAGCACTAATTCATGATTCTTCAGAATGTTGCACGCTATTATAGCTTCATATACTGAATTACTCACCAATCCCATCATTCTTTAGAATCTTAGCTTCAAACACCAGAGTCTTATTTGTACAAGGTAACCTTTTGAGTTTTAGGATTTCCTATTCACATGTTTTATGTTCATATCAATCATTATTATATCATATTATTTTCTTTAAAAATCAAAATTTTAAGTTTTGATTAGTTAAAACATAGGCATTTATGCTTTTTAAGTGATTAGGTTAGTGCATTCATCACTTATTTAGTTAGTTTAACACCTAGTTCTTATCCAACATCTTTAGATATCGATCCTGACTCCACATCTCTCATCATATTTTATCTTGTTTTTTTCATTACAATTTTTTTATCTTGTTATACTCTTGGGCTTTTTTTCTTCTTCAACTGAATACTTGATCAGAGTACTTATAAGGAGAACAACAAGAGACTTGCACACTGACTCTTTCCCAACACTTGGGCACCTGGTCAATGAAACCAAACATTGAGCTCAAGTAGAATGCATCATAATTGTGTTATGTTCATCACTTAATTGTCATTTTGTCTTAATTCCAATTGTCCCTATAAACCCAGGTAACCTAACTTCTAACACAACTCATGTAAGGACACATCCCACATCTAACCCCGAAAGATTATTAGAAAAGTCATCTTAAAAAAATCCAACTTAGACCTAGCAACTAGTTTATATGAAATGCAAATTATGAATAACAAGCATGTGAGGGGTAACGGAAGGGGTCGAGTATGGCATCTGCTCATGAAGGGACTTGGATTTTGTGACACCCCGACACGCCACAAGTTAGATTATTCAAAATCAAACTGTGGAAATAAAACTAAACATCCATGTTACCATAAAACACAGAAATTAAAACCAATTTCACACAATCATAAAAGTTGTAACATATTGCACATAAGTCCACAAGGCCACATGTATCTCACATCACCTGTCCAAATGATTATATAGATTTTGTTCACTAGCTTTCAAGCCACATCCTTTTACGCATGATAGCATGTTCATATTCATACATGTTGTCTCCATACAACAATGACATAAAAACAAAAACTACGTGTCGATACATACAACAAAAACCTCCCTAAGGACTTGAGTGTAGATGGAGGACACATAGGACTCTACTTATATACACAAGCAACATGTCCAACCTTTCAGAAACTATTGGTCCTCTTGATGCACAACGTTGACAACACGATCTTTACTTCCTCGTGCTCAACCACCTAAAAGACGTAGAAACCCACGGGGTGAGACCAAATGTCTCAATGAGAGATATAAGTCTCCGCCAATGTCTATTAAAGCACGGATAGGCTAAGAAATAGATAACATACTACACAGGCTGAGTAGATTCAGCTAAACAATATGTAATCAACAGATAATACAACTGTGTAGTGTAATACTAGATGTAATACGCCACCAAATCCAACCAACCACTACTAAGTGGAAATCGATACCATACAAGATCAATGGAAGAGTTGGAATCTACGACCTCTCCACACCTCTTGGTCAACACAAGAGAAAACACTACAATGACATATCAGTCAACTGTACAAGGTGACATATAGTCAACAGAGGGATCGTGTAAAGACCCAAGTCTCTACTATTAAACATGATAAACAAATCATCAATTGGATAGCAGCGGAAGAATAAAATCTTGACTTTATTCAAAATGTATAAAGAGTACATTATAAAATTTCCACAAAGGAAGTATAACTTTACACGAGCACAAGGATCTAGGTAGAGGAAGACTTAACTAATACAACATTGTCTCCAAGCAAACAACTCTATAACATAAAAGCAAACATGTTCACTCATGTTATATATATTCCTTTCTTCTTATCCTATCCTTGGGTTCACCAAGCTTCCATGCGCACTCTGATCCTATCCTGGATGGTTGGGGTCATCCAGCAAGAGAAAGATAAACAAGGTATGTGTTAAAAATAAGGGATAGGACAAATCATAATAAAAAGCTTTACAATATAAAGGATTCTCCACAATAAGAGATTTCAAAAGGAATGAGGCTAATATATGAATATTCCAATAAATAACAGATCTTGCCACCATTAATCATCACATTAAATTAAATATTTGCATGTAGATATATTGGACTAAATTAACTATAGTAGGGCCAAGACACCACTGAGTCATTGACCAAAATATATATATTGGGTAGAAAAGCACACCCATAGGCAGAAAAGCACGCCTCTGTATATATAAGGGTAGAAAAGCACACCCCGGGTAGAAAAGCACACCCTAATGGTTACGCATAAGCGTCTACGATAGTTAGCTAGTCAAATTATCTACCATGCATAAAATAGTGGCAAAATATATCATTCATTAGACATTTGCATCATAAGACAAGCACAATAGCATGTGGGGTCATTGACCCAATTCAACCTGTAAATAATAATTCCAAGAGAATAGGATATGTCAAAGTGAAACAAGAGCAAGTATATCAAAAGATGAGACAACAACGGTATTAGGAGCATAAAATAAGTTAGGAGCCAATAAATGCAATTAGAGGGAAAATGAGGCTAGCACAATAATGAGTGGGGTTGGGTAAAAGCCCAAACTGAAAGTTAGGTAGTTTGCACATTATATATTCCACACATTCATCATAGTTGTTCACATACATAGGGGTCGGATACAAAATAGGGTGCACATACTCAAATAGGGGCACATACATAATAAGTTTCACATACCTTAGATATATACATTACCATCATATCCACCAAACAGATAGTATCCAAAATCCATAATATCCTAGTTATAAACATAACACATGTATTAATATATATAAAGACATAAGCATAGAAAAAAACCTTAATTTTACAAAACTACGATTTAGAGTTCAAAACCAAGTCCAAACGATTACTCACAATCTCCTGATTAACAAAACATATTTTATTATATAAAACAGAGTTAAATGAATTAATTATGTATTTTAAAACATTTACATACTAAAAATGCCAATCAAAGCAAACTTCGGAAAACCCTTGAGAATCAGGTCTTAAAAATCCTAAAATCAGATTTTATGTTAAAAATCCTTTCCATCGACTATTTATTCATATTTTTCTGACAAAGGATCGATTTACTATGAATTAAGTAAACCTGACCAATCAGAAATTAGTAAAACCATAGTGTGACATATATTTAACTAAAAATAGGATTCGATGTAAATAACAGAGTAAAGGACCAAAATACCCTTACTTGTTAAATCAAACCAATTAAATTGACGAGGGCATTTAGGTCATTTGCAACCATCGATTGCTTTGCGATAGAAAGAAGAAACTGGGGGAGGAAAAGACCAAAATACCCATGCACAAAAAAACTAGCGATTGAAGCAGCGGAGGACTCCAGGGTCATTTCGCGACCCGGATTGCTTCCCCTCGCAGCCATGACCGCGAGCACCAGCTCCAGGAGCCAGGCTCCATGACAAACCTGGTCAGTTACTCGCGATCTGATCAGGGGATCATGTTGAGGGCTTCGCCGCTACCAGGCGGAGGCGATGGGGCAAACAGGGAGGCGATCGATGCAGTGACCACCCAAACTACCGCGGTGAACCAGAGAAACAGGGCCCGAAAAAGCCAAGACCAGGAACCGTCAAGAGGCAAAGAGGTCAAAACCTGAGGTCAGGGAAACCTTCACGGAGTCAAGTCGAAGCGAACGGAGGAGGCAGCGAGGTCGGAGGAGCTCAGAAGCTCAAAAACAGCAGGCGCCGCCGGAGGTCGAGCCTGTGGTCTATAGGACCTGGCACATGGAGGCACTACGAGCAAACGCGAGGGTGTAAACAGGAAGAGGGGTGGTCGAGGATGCTCACCCAGCAATCAATTTGAACGAAGGTGATCGGGAGACCGAGAAGCATTCCAAGGTCGCCGGAGATGAAAGTGGAGTAGGTCAGGCTACCTCGGGCATGGAGGGGTGAAATTGAAGGAAGAGGAAGGTTCTAGGAGAGGTTAGGGTGCTATGAGGCACCATATATAGTCGGGATGACAGCCGATGGTGCTACTGCTAACGGGGGTGGAGAAGAGCATTTTAGGCGTTTCGCCAACAGGCCACAGAGGACAATGAGCTAGGGCTCATTTGAAACTTCGGCGAGAGGCGGATTCAAAGGGACAAAAATCGCAATAAAAGGTGGAGAGGAGAGGGAGAACGGATTGCGGGAGCTCGGCGGTCGGGTCTGCTCCCAGTCTCACGAACGGCTGGAGGAAGGGGATGATCCCCCCTCCGTTGGATCAGTTAAGAAGCAGATCTTGGCCGTTGGATCGCGCGCAGGCCAAAAGGGGCGCGTGACAGGTTAAATAAACCGGACCTTAGCGTTACAGATGAATAAATGACATGCGATTAAAGCATTATAGTTATACTATATTGAAAGCTAATAAAAAGGATTTGAAGGGTCAAATCAACTCCAAATAACGCCAAATTTGAACCATAGGTTGATAATAAAGTCTAGAACAATGCTATGCAATCACTTACTCGTTTAATGCATAATATGGCCATTAATAAACATATAGCTCATAAAGGAGTATAATAATATATTAAAATCAAGGAATTATATGAAAAAGCTTATTAATGAGAAACATGTGAGTAATCTCGAGATATAAAACACATTAGAGTACAAATAATCATTACTCAACAAAATAACATATTAATATGAATTAAAATCATATTTTGAGGAGAGAGAAACAATAAAGGTTAATATACATATATATGAACTCAAATACATATTAATAATAATATATTTATCCAAAAAGCTCCAAATTAATATAATCTACTATATTATCCCATTGATGACCAAATTACAACATTAACTCTAACTTATCTCCCAATGTGGGTTATTTGTGCAAACACCCCTCAATTTACATCAATGAGGGTAAATAGTGATTTCGACATCAAATTGTGCTCAAATTGCACAAGGAGTCCAAGAATGATCCAAAAGGATGGGAAATTTATGGAAAAGGTCCAAATGGACTAAAAGGCAAAGAAAAGCTCAAGAATGGGTAAATTGCAGGGAACACCCTGAGATTCAGTATGTTACAGCACACCACCCCTTAAAGAGGATTTCGTCCCCGAAATCACAACAAGAGGAAAGAGAGGGTGAGTGTGTAACATCCCAACCATAAACAACTAGGTTATAACCCTTAATATAGGGTACCACATAAAATCTACATAGGTGGGGTGTTACTAAGGTTTCCACAAAACCTATATCCTTTTATTAAACTCAAACTAACATCTTGTTGCATAAACTCTATCATGAAAAGGCAGCATATCAATTATACTATCACTTGTGTCACATTTTATTACAAAACAATTATATCTCAATATGTGTATTTCCCTTATAAAAGGTTTTAAGCACAATTAGGGTTTACAAGGCCATTACAACCTATATTAAACCGATCCCAACAACAATTAATGCATTAGGTCAAAACCTAAATAACTCAATATTATTACCCAATAACTACATCATGTGGGATTATGCCATATAATTTTGGGTGAGAGCCACATAATATTATCCAAAAAATTATTAATCTAATCACAAGTCTAAGGGTGTATGGCTTAGCACAACATCTAACATACTCATATCCATGGCATCACTAATCATTTTCTCTTATAACACTAATTACTATGAATTAACATCACATTTTATGAATCCAATTACTCATTATCATATTACTGATTTTATTCATAAACCAATAAGATGATCAATGAGATGTATTTTAGTGAACAAGGTGATATGCCTAACATGTGTTGATAATTAGGTCACAAATATGATTAAGTGATTATAATCCATTTACATGCATTAAGGTTTATCATGAAATGACACCTAATGTCACTAATGTGCCAAGAAAGGCATGAAGGGTATATATATGTATGTTGTCAAGGCTAGATGATTACATCCTAGGGTTTAGGTCAACATGACCATTACATGTTAAAGCATACTTAGGGTGTATTATCCATACACATTTTACCATTAGGGTGACTTAATCAAAACTATGCATATCCACATATGAATAATTAATGATTATGAGCATCAAGAGTATATTAAGGTTCAAGCATAAGGATTATGTGACTTATCCATTTGTTCATAAACAAACAAGATGAATTACAAACATATAAGGTTTGTTCAACTCTAACCACATAAGCTCTCTATTCCCATATCTAAGGAGTTATGGTTACTTGATTTCAAGGCATTGAGGGACTCCAACCCCCCTAAAGAGGATTTCGTCCTCGAAATCAACAACCCCAAAATCTATCAAGGTACTAACACTACCTTTCCACTCAAAGGGTTGACTAAGTCAAACTATTGTAAGGGTATAAAGCCCAACATAAAAAAGTCTTACTAAAATCTATCTTCCAACTCAAGGTATAGCATAAGGGTATACTAAACCCTAAACATGGAAATCTAAAGCTCACATAAGATACTTAGGGATTACTAGATGATTTTTGTTCGAGAAAAGAAATCAAATCATCATATAAGGGTTATAAAGGTTATTCAAAAATAAGGTAATGTCTAAAGGTAGACTATTTCGAGCTGTCCGTTTCAGATCAGGCCAGGCCAGGTCATATGAGCTCAGGAGTCCTCGTGACCAAGCTAGTGGGGCGGAGGAAAATATTGCCAGCCCCCAAGCTCTGACCGTTTCTAGACACCATCACTTCAACTTCTTGCTCTAATAGTTACTCAATAAACAATTTACCAAAAAGTTGACACATTTTATTTCTAATATGAAATTATTATAATCCTAAATCAAACTTTCATGCTAGGTCAACTCTAAGGTGAAAAACTAACTAAAGGAAAACTATATAAGATAAGGGTTCTATCTAGGAGACAATTTTGAACTAGTCAAGAATCCGACTACCTTAATGCTCTGATACCATGCTGTAAAGACCCAAGTCTCTACTATTAAACATGATAAACAAATCATCAATTGGATAGCAGCGGAATAATAAAATCTTGACTTTATTCAAAATGTATAAAGAGTACATTATAAAATTTCCACAAAGGAAGTACAACTTTACACAAGCACAAGGATCTAGGTAGAGGAAGACTTAACTAATACAACATTGTCTCCAAGCAAACAACTCTATAACATAAAAGCAAACATGTTCACTCATGTTATATATATTCCTTTCTTTTTATCCTATCCTTGGGTTCACCAAGCTTCCATGCGCACTATGATCCTATCCTGGATGGTTGGGGTCATCCAGCAAGAGAAAGATAAACAAGGTATGTGTTAAAAATAAGGGATAGGACAAATCATAATAAAAAGCTTTACAATATAAAGGATTCTCCACAATAAGAGATTTCAAAAGGAATGAGGCTAATATATGAATATTCCAATAAATAACAGATCTTGCCACCATTAATCATCACATTAAATTAAATATTTGCATGTAGATATATTGGACTAAATTAACTATAGTAGGGCCAAGACACCACTGAGTCATTGACCAAAATATATATATTGGGTAGAAAAGCACACCCATAGGCAGAAAAGCACGCCTCTGTATATATAAGGGTAGAAAAGCACACCCCGGGTAGAAAAGCACACCCTAATGGTTACGCATAAGAGTCTACGATAGTTAGCTAGTCAAATTATCTACCATGCATAAAATAGTGGCAAAATATATCATTCATTAGACATTTGCATCATAAGACAAGCACAATAGCATGTGGGGTCATTGACCCAATTCAACCTGTAAATAATAATTCCAAGAGAATAGGATATGTCAAAGTGAAACAAGAGCAAGTATATCAAAAGATGAGACAACAACGGTATTAGGAGCATAAAATAAGTTAGGAGCCAATAAATGCAATTAGAGGGAAAATGAGGCTAGCACAATAATGAGTGGGGTTGGGTAAAAGCCCAAACTGAAAGTTAGGTAGTTTGCACATTATATATTCCACACATTCATCATAGTTGTTCACATACATAGGGGTCGGATACAAAATAGGGTGCACATACTCAAATAGGGGCACATACATAATAAGTTTCACATACCTTAGATATATACATTACCATCATATCCACCAAACAGATAGTATCCAAAATCCATAATATCCTAGTTATAAACATAACACATGTATTAATATATATAAAGACATAAGCATAGAAAAAAATTCTAATTTTACAAAACTACGATTTAGAGTTCAAAACCAAGTCCAAACGATTACTCATAATCTCCTGATTAACAAAACATATTTTATTATATAAAACAGAGTTAAATGAATTAATTATGTATTTTAAAACATTTACATACTAAAAATGCCAATCAAAGCAAACTTCGGAAAACCCTTGAGAATCAGGTCTTAAAAATCCTAAAATCAGATTTTACGTTAAAAATCCTTTCCATCGACTATTTATTCATATTTTTCTGACAAAGGATCGATTTACTATGAATTAAGTAAACCTGACCAATCAGAAATTAGTAAAACCATAGTGTGACATATATTTAACTAAAAATAGGATTCGATGTAAATAACAGAGTAAAGGACCAAAATACCCTTACTTGTTAAATCAAACCAATTAAATTGACGAGGGCATTTAGGTCATTTGCAACCATCGATTGCTTTGCGATAGAAAGAAGAAACTGGGGGAGGAAAAGACCAAAATACCCATGCACAAAAAAACTAGCGATTGAAGCAGCGGGGGACTCCAGGGTCATTTCGCGACCCGGATTGCTTCCCCTCGCAGCCATGACCGCGAGCACCAGCTCCAGGAGCCAGGCTCCATGACAAACCTGGTCAGTTACTCGCGATCTGATCAGGGGATCATGTCGAGGGCTTCGCCGCTACCAGGCGGAGGCGATGGGGCAAACAGGGAGGCGATCGATGCAGTGACCACCCAAACTACCACGGTGAACCAGAGAAACAGGGCCCGACAAAGCCAAGACCAGGAACCGTCAAGAGGCAAAGAGGTCAAAACCTGAGGTCAGGGAAACCTTCATGGAGTCAAGTCGAAGCGAACGGAGGAGGCAGCGAGGTCGGAGGAGCTCAGAAGCTCAAAAACAGCAGGCGCCGCCGGAGGTCGAGCCTGTGGTCTATAGGACCTGGCACATGGAGGCACTACGAGCAAACGCGAGGGTGTAAACAGGAAGAGGGGTGGTCGAGGATGCTCACCCAGGAATCAATTTGAACGAAGGTGGTCGGGAGACCGAGAAGCATTCCAAGGTCGCCGGAGATGAAAGTGGAGTAGGTCAGGCTACCTCGGGCATGGAGGGGTGAAATTGAAGGAAGAGGAAGGTTCTAGGCGAGGTTAGGGTGCTATGAGGCACCATATATAGCCGGGATGACAGCCGATGGTGCTACTGCTAACGGGGGTGGAGAAGAGCATTTTAGGCGTTTCGCCAACAGGCCACAGAGGACAATGAGCTAGGGCTCATTTGAAACTTTGGCGAGAGGCGGATTCAAAGGGACAAAAATCGCAATAAAAGGTGGAGAGGAGAGGGAGAACGGATTGCGGGAGCTCGGCGGTCGGGTCTGCTCCCAGTCTCGCGAACGGCTGGAGGAAGGGGATGATCCCCCCTCCGCTGGATCAGTTAAGAAGCAGATCTTGGCCGTTGGATCGCGCGCAGGCCAAAAGGGGCGCGTGACAGGTTAAATAAACCGGACCTTAGCGTTACAGATGAATAAATGACATGTGATTAAAGCATTATAGTTATACTATATTGAAAGCTAATAAAAAGGATTTGAAGGGTCAAATCAACTCCAAATAACGCCAAATTTGAACCATAGGCTGATAATAAAGTCTAGAACAATGCTATGCAATCACTTACTCGTTTAATGCATAATATGGCCATTAATAAACATATAGCTCATAAAGGAGTATAATAATATATTAAAATCAAGGAATTATATGAAAAAGCTTATTAATGAGAAACATGTGAGTAATCTCGAGATATAAAACACATTAGAGTACAAATAATCATTACTCAACAAAATAACATATTAATATGAATTAAAATCATATTTTGAGGAGAGAGAAACAATAAAGGTTAATATACACATATATGAACTCAAATACATATTAATAATAATATATTTATCCAAAAAGCTCCAAATTAATATAATCTACTATATTATCCCATTGATGACCAAATTACAACATTAACTCTAACTTATCTCCCAATGTGGGTTATTTGTGCAAACACCCCTCAATTTACATCAATGAGGGTAAATAGTGATTTCGACATCAAATTGTGCTCAAATTGCACAAGGAGTCCAAGAATGATCCAAAAGGATGGGAAATTTATGGAAAAGGTCCAAATGGACTAAAAGGCAAAGAAAAGCTCAAGAATGGGTAAATTGCAGGGAACACCCTGAGATTCAGTATGTTACAGATTGGCTCACGCATGGTCGTCCACATATAAAAACACCTAGCCCACTTTGGTACAGGTAACAATGCTAGAAGAATAGGCTCATGCATGGCCTTTCTCAAAAGAAGGATTTGCTCACGCATGGCCATCCATATCATAAGGAAATCATCTCACGCATGGCCGTCTCGCACAACCTATAATTGTGGACGTAAGGGATCACTCGACTTGCACCCCCACATATTTAAAAATATGCACTCCGAGTTATACTCATTTCACCAATCCAACAATTAAAGCTAACACTGGAAAGGATCTATGGAACATGGTACCTACATGATTAGGGTTTCACCTGATTAGTTAGCCAATTGGGTGACTTTCATCAATCAAATTACAATGTATAAAGCCAAAACAAATTCTAAAATAATAGGGGTATAGTATGACTCCAGAAGACATAAAATGTATAAGGTGTGAACCTGTCACATCATCTAAGGGCATCACTGCCTCACTGCCTTAAATAAGGCTACACATCACTATCACAACAATGGGGTTAAAAATCCTCATTAAATACTGGAGGGTAACACCTCTCACTAGGCGTCTAGCCTTCACCAGGTCATAGGATCCATCACATCATTCATGTATCTCAACATTGTGTCATCATACCTCAAAAGGGCATATATGCATCACCTCCCTAGCATATATATATATATATATATATATATATATATATATATATATATATATATATATATATATATATATATATATATATATATATATCTGTGTGTGTGTGTGTGTCACCATATCATTCACATAGCCATGATATTCATTTCACCTACATGGTTAAATGCACACAACTAGGAGGGAGAAACATATAATCACATGTTATACATTCTTACACATTCAACAAGTATAACATACCCTAAAATTAGGGTTCACACACTTAGTCATTTTGGGTTTACATCATGGTCATGTCACCAAACCCTAAATTGAGTCACCTCCCACATTCTTGGAATTGAGTTAGGGTTGAGCATCATTAATTGATGTGATTAGATCATTATTGCATGACATTAAGAAACATTATTGTCACATGTGCATGTGTACTATCTCATGATGTTATGTATGTGTAATGACCATACATCATCCAAGTGGCATGACCTCAAGCCATCAAAGGCTCGCGACCACCACGAACATGACCCGATCCCCACCAACAACATAGCATTACAACTACGGACTAAACACATGTCTAGACTCCATGTAAACCATGACATAATCAGCTCTAAGAAAAGCATCTCGACCGTGTAGAAACAAATGACACGTCCACGAGCCAACAAGGTGTCGGAAACCACCACTCCATCTTGTATCGCGACCGCGACAAGGTAGGGTGTTGTGACCCAACAGAAGCATGTCACGACTCACCAAAGACTAGGTGTAATGACCCCACTTCTCGGTAACCCCCAATTAAGGGAGACCAAGAGGTCAGAGGCGTTATCTCAAAACATGATCAGTGGTTTTGCAAATAATCAACAGTAATTAATAAATTCTACAACAACTAAGCTTTACAATGGAATAAAATTTTTCTTTTCTCATACCTTGCAAAATATAGGAGTTGAGGGACTTTACCCCATATAACATCTATCTATCTAAATCCTCCAATCTTTATTAAGCTTTATTACATCATTGTCACTTTAAAGGAATATCCATTTTCTTAATAAACCTAAAATTCCTACAAACAAAATGTCGATCAGTAAAACAAATTATACTGGTATGTGGGGGAAACCAATAATCTTGCATTTAATTGTAATAACATATTGCAAGTAATTATGATTTAACAAAACAAACTTTACGTTTTTAACATGACTACTCAATCCTTACATACCCTAGCCTCTATGTTGTCCCTGCAGTGGACATAGATACTACCTCTCACATAGTAGATCTCAACTAACCCCCATGATCCTACCTTTCAGGTAGATCATTACATAGGGTTGTGGAGTCACATGGCCTTGCCTAAAGGTAATCCAATCCCTGACTCGTGATAACCTGATGATCCTACCTCATAGGTAGACCATGTACTAGGTCATCTATTTCATCAACATCAAAGCTACAGAGGAGGACTAGGATCTGAGCTAGTTATGCACATATATTTATGGTGATAATCATAGTCACTTTATAATTGCATGAAATAAAATACAATTAAGCAGTTATTCCAAGCAATCGGTAAAACTTCAAAAATCGCTGGGGAACTAAAGTGATTTAACCATAAGCGTAACAACATATCTGTTCTGCTGATTTGAGATACAAATATTCCAGGCAAGTAGGAAATCCAATCAAGCAAGAAAGCACACAACAAGATCCTAAAATAAGCATACAATTTCCTTTTACTACTCATGTTATCAAGATCTATCCAATCTAACTTTCTCCTTAGGGTTTCTACTTCTTTTTAGGGTTCCACTTGCAATTAGGGTTTAGCTATCACTTTTATCACTACAAACCCTAAATAAGAAAAACTACTCATAAACCCTAATCATCATATCCTATCTCTCCTAATAGGCTTAGGATCAACATTTATCAACATATTTCCAAATATTTTGAATTAAACATATCAATCTCATCCTTTACCCTAAATTAGGGTTTCTACATGCATTATCATTAATTCATGGGTAAATCCCTAAAACAAGAAATTCCTTATTTAATATCGGGTTCAAATCTTACTTTTCCCTCTCAACAGGTTATTATAACTCAAAATAACCTAATTAAGACATTAAATCTGATTTCCAATCAAAGTTCAATGCATTATATGATCACTTTAGACACTTTTGAAATTGGAAGCTAAATCAGGTTCTAATAACATTTTTGTTGAATTCCTCACGTTTTTCTTATCAAAATTCATATATTACTTGCTACCATCAGAGTTATGAATAATTAATTATGATTTTTGTAAAATACTCACCTCTCGACCAATG
This sequence comes from Alisma plantago-aquatica, assembly GCA_963693085.1. Classification (NCBI taxonomy): domain Eukaryota; kingdom Viridiplantae; phylum Streptophyta; class Magnoliopsida; order Alismatales; family Alismataceae; genus Alisma; species Alisma plantago-aquatica. Next base: position 834,934,626 of record OY856409.1, on the reverse strand, counting down.
GGACACCGCCACATTAGTAGAGCGGGTCGCTTTTTCTTTTCCACGTGGGTTAGGTTGGAAAGTCACTTCTGCCCTACTCCTTCGGGCCTAGAGTCACGCACACCATGAGGGTAGATGTGTCTTCTGATTATTAACCTTCTTCAACCTCACATGTTGGCCAGACAGAAACATACAGTCCACGCCAGATTGCTCCTCCAGACTATCGCCGAGTGTTGAGGGTGGACAACCCCATGCACAGGCTATACCTCGATGCCTTCTTCCATATTCTCTTCCCTTAAGCCTTCCTTGTGCCTGGTACTCAATCCCCAAGTCGTCTCTCTCATACAACACGTCATCCCTACTATTATCGTAGGGAGATGCATGGATGCAGTCGGGGTGACGCTCCCACACCGGCGAGGTCTCTGCACTGCATTGACCCTTCCCTTTTAACCTATCACAGCTTCCATCACTCCCAATAGAGGTTCTTGGCGGTATTGGTTGGTAGGATGAAGAGGAAGGCGACCAGGATGGAGGAGTTACTTGATGTCAACCATGAAACTGGAGATTGGAATCCTCTAGATCGCTGACGAGGGTGGATACTCCAAAGAGGGGCGTATAGAGGATGCCTTAAAGGTGATAATAAAGGAAGGGTTCATTTTCACAGTAGCCAACCTTTTCCATCTTAACCCATGGATGAAGAGGGTCCTTTCAAGAATTCTAGACCTATGAGGAGGGGCATGCATCCAGGATGCAGAGGGAGGTATGATTACAATCATCCTTTTATAGGACCATAGGAACGTAGATGGATAAGGAAGATTGTTATGGGATTCACTTCCACACATGGTAAGAGAAGGTCTTAAGGGAAAGTATGGATTTTCTTCTCTTATCTTTAATTATTTTCCCATCCTTATCATGTACACGAGTTCCTACCTTAGTCTAAGGATTTTTCTCTTACTAAACTCTTCCTCGTATATTACTTCTTTTTCCTTAGGGTTTAAGTAATCCAGAAGTGGCAAGGAGTATTACCACTATCCGTAAACTCAATTTTCCAAGATTATTTAATCTCAACACCAACGAGGAAAGAAAAGTACTCTTTTATATAAACCCTTTTCTTTTATTCCAAAAGGCCACGAGAGGCACCACCATATGGTTTCTACATAATTCTTATCTTTTCCTCATTATTTCAAATTTCCTTCTTAAAAAAATGCATTATTGATTTCTTCTTTTTCTTTTAATCATATTGGACTCATTAACATATTATGACCCATGAAATCACATGCACAAAGGAAATATTGTGAAGGAAATTCATTCAATACACATAAATCATACAATTCCCACACCCATACATTTATTGGGAAAATAGCATTTCCAACCAAAAGAACCCGAAAATTGGGGTTGTAACATCCTTCCCCTCTTATAGGAATTTTTCCCTCAAAATTCCACCAAACAAACAAACATGATAAGACTTTCTCATGTCCATCATCGGCTCCCATGTGGCTTCATCCTCTCCATGGTGCTTCCAAAGAACCTTCATCATCTTATATTCTTACATCTGAGTTCTCTCTCACCTTGGTACCACGTACCTTCATAGGGGACTTAGGATATTTTAGAAGCTCAATAGGTTCATGGCTCAGCACATTGTTTGGGTACATCACATAGTGCTCTAGATCGGACTCATGGAACAGATCATACATCATGTTATCCTGAGGGGTAAGGCTAAACATAAGCATTTCCACCAATCCATCTCAAATGGACCTGTGTATCGAGGACTCAGCTTTCTCAACAATAGCTCAGAGGGGTCATTTTTTTTATAACATATGTCCTCCCACAGTAAACTGCATGTCAGTCTGCTTTACATCAGCTCATGACTCATGTCACCCCTGGGCTTTCTCAGCCATCACATAATCAAAGCGACCTCATCTGCGCACACTGTAGTTTCTCTGACCTTCACAAGGTCATTTCACTGACATCACCCTAAAGAAGCGGTGACCGACACAACCTCCCTTACAGAGCTTCCTACATCCCCATACTAGCTATGGTGGCTATCATCACAAGCAAACTCTCTTTGGGTAGGAACTGCTCCCACATATCACCCTGAATGAGAACATATGATCTCGTCAGACCCTCTAGTCTGGATTATACTCTCTTGACCATGTATCGGTCAGGGGTGATAAGTTGTACTCAACTTCAATCTAGTATCAATTTCTTCTTGTACCTACTCCCACAACACGAAATTAAACTTGAGGTCATACTCATGATATTAAACTCAGATCACAAAGTAGATGAATGATCTCTCTCTCATATATAGTTCAACTAGATATGTCACATTGACATCACTCTCTCTTAGGAAAGGGGTTAGTATAAATTGGTAAGGTGATTTACCATAACCCATATTGCATCCTAACCTCTCTTAGTCCAGGGGAGACTCACCACAACATCCATGGAGATCCAATCCCATTCCCTCTTGGGGACTCTTCATTATTGGTAGCAACTTACTGGGTTATTGGTGTCCGGCCTTCACCTCCTAGCATGCATGGTGACCAGCCACATGCAACCTTGTATCCTTCTTCATCTTAGGCATTTCAAAGTACTACTGCACACTTTTTCTATCTTAGTAGTACCATGATGCAAGGTGTACTTATCATCATGAGCTCATGCATGTCATGATTCCTTAGGTTTGACTCTTCATAAACCCTAAAACACTCTAGTCATGGGTTCCATCACCTTCCTTTCCGGAGAGGTGCACCTGAGGTTCTTCAACCATCTATCTATCGCATCAAGCTCTAGGTTGGCTAACCAAACAACCACTAACTCAACCAACTAGTTTGATTGTACTAGAGTGTTATCCCTATATGTCTCATGAACTTAAGGTTCACCTAACATTCTCTTCTAGCCTCTCAACTGGCTAACAAGACATCTGCGTCTCGACAAAGAGCATCCATTGACGCCTTACATCCTTATGTGCTAGGCAACGTTGAAGGCATAAACCTTCATATACTCCACTCATCATCCTCATCTCGGATTTATGTCTAACTGAGTCAACAAAACTCTGAGCTCATCATCTTGGTTATCAAACTCAAACTTATATAGCTCATAAATCCCACACTGCTCTTGATAAGAATGTCCTTATGATGACTACCTTAGTTCTCTTTGTGTCTGTAAACCATCCACTGCATGTACTTTCCAAAAAGGTATGACACTTTATCTATCCTCAGACATGGCAAAGTTTCAACTAACTTCATCTTTACCCTTAGTGTATGGCATGCGTTTTGCCCTATCTCTCACCCTCAAAACAAGAGAAAACAAGCATTTGGTTGCAGTCCAAATATAGAGTTCATCACATTCTAAGAGTAAATATGGTGCATCACATATCACCATTACACTTTCCAATCTATGTTGGAACGTACATCACATGTTATTACATCATGAATATCATGATTATAGGGTTACATCCATGGAAATACTTTTCCCATCGCTTTTGGATCTTAACACATCTCCTTTAGGTACAATCCTTAGTCGTTACCTCAAGGTCTCTAGGGTGTCGGCACTTTTGGGGTGATCTGACCCTTATGCATCTAAGGAGTGCCTCTCACTTTTACCCCTTAGGTCCCATGAACTCATGAAGGTGGCCAACCTCCTAACCCATGGTCCTTGGGCCAAGGTAGTTGTTACCTCCCGATCCTATGGTCTTGTGCATCCAGGGAACAGACAACTCCTACTTCCCTCGATCTTATCCCTTCATGGCCTTAGTATTGACTTAGGATTCCACCATAGCACATCTCATTCTTGAATCTTTACCCAACACTCCATCATCTCTCTAGGCACTCATAGTCAAACCTACATCCTTTCATAGGGATCATGGTGACCTAGCTAACTTTGTTAGGCCCCATAAGCTTACCTCCATGGCAACATATCTTCATGCCCCTCACACAAGGGTCTATAGATTCGTGCTCATACCATGTGTTCTCCACTTATCTCATCAAATTCTTACAAAAGATACCTCTATAGGTTACCTCAAATGTAAACAAAAGTTGATAATCACCCCAGAAAAGGGTCCCTCCCCAGGATGGGAGAAAACTATCTCTTGATAGAAATAAAGGTCACAAACATCCCTACGTCCAGGGTTCACATTATCATGTGCATGCTTAGCCCTATCATGCTACTTAGGTACGTGGCTAGCAAGAACATAACCCACTAAGCCACTCTGGGTTCCTTAGTATGTCATACATTCTCCTATTCCTCAACATTGGACCATTATCATACATGCATATGTCACCAACCTATGCGTGAGGGGTTCACCAAATGTATACCTTAGTGCAAGGGGTTTCCTTTTCCTCTAAATTTGAGGAGTTCCATGCTCCTATTTGTAGGAACTCAACCATCTTCGTGAGCATCAGGTGCACCAGGTACTACTACTTCCCCTCTTTGGTCTAGGAACCCTAGGTTTACTTCTTAGGCATCAGTTGTCCAACCACAAATCAAGCATGTACAAGGCAAGGCATACACTTCCCACCATTCTTCCTCATGAACAACACCTTAGAGTCCTACACAAGGTCAACCAACTCGGTGTGAGACCCCGTAACCTACTACTAAACCTCTTCAGGGTCTAAGGAAATTTCCTTTCTACACCTATAAGATAAGGTAGGCACCTATAACATATGTACATCAGTTTAAGAATCTTCTTTCTCTTTCTAGGGTTTGGTTCCTCTAAAGGCAACCAAGATACAACAAGCCTCCAAGGTTCATGCATGAGGCAACCACATACATCTACTTAGGGTCATCCATTCTAAGTCATATCATACCCAACTTCTCATGATTCTTCATGTCTCGAAGTCTAAGATCCCAACCTTCTTTCTTGGTTCTTTCTCTCTCTCTAGAGATAATCCTACCATCGACCTTACTACTGTAGGTTCTCTCTCTAAGAAGGTGGATCAAGCACTTAAGGATACATGCATACACCCACATGGGTGAAATGTACGTTCCAAAGCTATGTTCGATCAAGATTATCCAAAGCTCTACATGTTCATCTCTTAACCTATCAGGCATAACCCCCCTGACCTAAGCCTCAACCTACTTCCAGCACTGTTGACAATCTCTCATACATAGGTGCATGCTCTTCTATGCTCATATATGCGTATAAGGGTTTCTATATGGTCACCACTATCCTCTTCAATGAAGGAGCTATCCTTCACCCTAATAGGCATGACCCTTCCAAGGTTGGGTCGCCAAAAGGCACTAGGTCAATCAACCTCATATAGCTCATGCTTCTCACGGGTACTCAAAACCAAAATGCATGTCAACCCACATACATAGTCGACCATGATATATATCTCATCATGTCATCTCTCTCTATCAACCTCTTAGGGTTAGGGTTAGCATCGTACTCAGAGGATGCGCCAGGTCTCAACCTCTTCCCGGAGGCCTCTGCCTCCAAGGCTAACCCTCTACTATCCTCCCGACAAGAAGGTCTAACCTCATGTCTCTCCTGAGGGAATGGCGACACATGTCATGCAAACTCAGCATGCAACTAATTGTTAGTTTACGCATAAACTATTAAACTTATGTCCATGACATCTTGTTTACATGCTTTTCATTAATTTGGTGGAGGATTACTGAATCTCATCATACATACCCTGATCTCAAGAGGGTGGGGAGGAGAGAGAAAAACCCTAAATCTTAGAATCCTTAAATGAATTCAGGTTGAGAAGGGACAAAAAGATGAGAGTCCTAATAGGTATCTTATTTCGAGTCAGAACCTCAGACGACGGCCAGGTAGTCACACTGCATCTGGGAGTCCTCGTGACTGACTAGCGGGGTGAAGGAAAATATTTCCAGCCCCCAGACCGTGATCATTTTCTAGACACCTCCGTCCTTGGAAAATCCTCTAATAACTCCCTTGGGTTCTAAAGAGTTTGTAAAATTTAATAATTATTAGAGATTAATTGGAAAACCATCACACTAATACCAAATGTAACGACCCCACTTCTCGATAACCCCCAATTAAGGGAGACTAAGAGGTCAAAGGCATTATCCTGAAATAGGGTCAGTGGTTTTGCAAATAATCAACAATAATTAATAAACTCCACAACAACTAAGTTTTACAATGGAATAAAATTTTTCTTTTCTCATACCTTGCAAATTATAGGATTTGAGGGACTTTACCCCATATAACATCTATCTATCTAAATCCTCCAATCTTTATAAAGCTTTATTCCATCATTATCACTTTAAAGGAATATCCATTTTCTAGATAAACCTAAATGCTGACAAACAAAATGTCAGTCAGTATAACAAATTATACTGGTATGTGGGGGAAACCAATAATCTTGCATTTAATTATAACAACATATTGCAAGCAATTATGATTTAACAAAACAAACTTTATGTTTTAAACATGACTACTCAATCCTTACATACCCTAGCCTCTATGTTGTCCCTGTAGTGGACATAGATACTACCTCTAACATGGTAGATCGCAACTAACCCCCATGATCCTACCTTTCAGGTAGATCAATACATAGGGTTGTGGAGTCGCATGTCCCTACCCAAAGGTAGTCCAACCCCTGACTCGTGATAACCTGATGTTCCTACCTCGCGGGTACACCATGTACTAGGTCATCTATTTCATCAACATCAAAGCTACAGAGGAGGACCCTGATATGAGCTAGTTATGCACATATATTTATGGTGATAATCATAGTCACTTTATAATTGCATGAAATAAAACACAATTAAGCAGTTATTCCAAGCAATCGGTAAAACTTTAGAAATCATCGGGGAAGTAAAGCGATTTAACCATAAGCGTAACCACATACTTGTTCTTCTGATTTGAGATACAAATATTCTAGGCAAGTAGGAAATCCAAGCAAGAAAGAACACAACAAGATCCTGAAATAAGCATACAATATCCTTTTACTACTCATGTTATCAAGATTTATCCAATCTAACTTGCTCCTTATGGTTTCTACTTCTTTTTAGGGTTCCACTTGCAATTAGGGGTTTGCTATCACTTTTATCACTACAAACCCTAAATAAGAAAAACTACTCATAAACCCTAATCATCATATCCTCTCTCTCCTAATAGTCTTAGGATCAACATTTATCAACATATTTCCAAATATTTCGAATTAAACATATCAATCTCATCCTTTACCCTAAATTAGGGTTTCTACATGCATTGTTATTAATTATGGGTTAAACCCTAAAACAAGCAATTCATTATTTAATATCGGGTTCAAATCTTACTTTTCCCTCTCAACAGGTTATTATAACTCAAAATAACCTAATTAAGACATTAATTCTGATTTCCAATCAAAGTTCAATGCATTATATGATCAAATTAGACACTTTTGAAATTTGAAGCGAAATCATATTCTAATAACATTTTTATTGAATTCCTCACGTTTTTCTGATCAAAATTCATATATTACTTGCTACCATAGGAGTTACGAATAATTAATTATGATTTTTGTAAAATACTCACCTCTTGGCCAATGGGACACAGCCACATCAGTAGAGTGGGTCGCTTTTTCTTTTCCACGTGAGTTAGGTTGGAAAGTCACTTCTGCCCTACTCCTTCAGGCCTAGAGCCATGCACCCCATGAGGTCATATGTGTCTTTTGATTATTAACCTTCTTCAACCTCACGCGTTGGCCAGACGGAAACCTATCGTCCGCGCCAGATTTCTCCTCTGGACTACCGCCGAGTGCTGAGGGTGGACAACCCATGCAGAGGCTGCACCTTGATGCCTTCCTCCCTATTCTCTACCCTTAACCCTTCCTTGCACCTGTTACTCAATCCCCAAGCCATCTCTCTCATGCAACACGTCGTCCCTACTACTATCGCAGGGAGATGCATGGATGCAGCCTGGGTGGCACTCCCACACCGGCAAGGTCTCTGCACCGCACTGACCCTTCCCTTTTAACCTGTCACAGCTTCCATCACTCCCAACGGAGGTTCTTGGCGGTATTGGTTGGTAGGATGAAGAGGAAGGCGACCAGGATGGAGGATTTACTTGATGTCAACCATGAAATCAGAGATTAGAATCCTTTAGATCACCGACGAGGGTGGATACTCCAAAGAGGGGCGTAAAGAGGATGCCTTGAAGGCAATAATAAAGGCATGGTTCACTGTTACTACAACCAACCTTTTCCATCCGAGCCCATGGATGAAGAGGGTCCTTTCAAGAATGCTATACCGATGAGGAGGGGAACGCATCCAGTATGCAGAGGGAGGTATGATTACGATCATCCTTTTATAGGACCATAGGAATGTAGGCGGATAAGGAATATTGTTATGGGATTCACTTCCCTTAATATACACATGGTAAGAGAAGGTCTTAAGGGACATTATGGGTTTTCTTCTCTTATCTTCAATTATTTTCCCATCCTTATCATGTACACGAGTTCCTACCTTAGTCTAAGGATTTTTCTCTTACTAAACTCTTCCTCGTATATTACTTCTTTTTCCTTGGGGTTTAAGTAATCCAGAAGTGGCAAGGAGTATTACCACTATCTGTAAACTCAATTTTCCAAGATTATTTAATCTCAACACCAACGAGGAAAGAAAAGTACTCTTTTATATAAACCATTTGCTTTTATTCCAAAAGTCCACGAGAGGCACCACCATATGATTTCTACATAAGTCTTATCTTTTCCTCATTATTTCAAATTTCCTTCTTTAAAAAATTGCATTATTAATCTCTTCTTTTTCTTTTAATCATATTGGATTCATTAACATATTATGACCCATGAAATCTCATGCACAAAGGAAATATTGTGAAAGAAATTTATTCAATACACATAAATCATATAATTCCCATACCCATACATTTATTGGGAAAATTGCATTTCCAACCAAAAGAACACGAAAATTGGGGTTGTAACACTAGGCATCTCAACCATGCCTAATGTAACATCCCCACTTCTCTCTCAAGCATGGTGTTGTGACCATTAATTAGCAAGGTGCCTTGCCCATGAAAGAATGTGGCATCGTGGCCAAACACAAGCGACGTTGTGACCGCGACCAAATGCAGCATCGCAAACCAAAGCCCAAATAGGTTTGTGAACCAAAATCACACACGCACATGTCTCGACCCCCATCCACTAGGGTTAGGGTTTCAACTGAAACCACCCATGGTAGTGACCCGACACGAAGGAAAGAAACCATATGTCTCGACAACAACAAGGTTAAATAGCAAGAAACCAAACATCACTAGGATCGAGAATTCATGGGTCCAAGATCGTCAACCCTTAGAACAAACTCCATGAAAAATCCTCAAGAAAAACCACTTAGGAGAGAAAACAACTGAACCAAAAATCGTGATAAAAACATCTAAAACTCTAAGGAAACATGATGGTCGAATATGGATCATGGTGATAAAATCAAAGCTCAAGATTCTAGCAAGATCACCCGCCCAAGATCACTTAGAAAACTTGGACATAGAAATTATGGTTTAGAAAGAGAGTTATCTTCATGAGAAAAATACCGAGTCATAAACCCTAAGTTACAAGATCATCACCTACCATTTTAACATCATCTTTAGATATGGAAACTAGAATATGCAAGCATATAAGTAAGGTGCTAATGATAGAAGTAGGTAGAGTGTTATATCACCCACCTGTTTTGGAAAGAAGACAAGCTCTAAGAACACGATACCAAGGAAGAAGAAGAGCTCAACCAAAAGCACAAATTTCGGTCACAAGAGCACCTCAAGAAGAAAAAGATACCAAGGTTAGAGAATGCTCAAGGAAAATGTAAGGAAAGCCCTAGGATGAACTAAAGAAAGATGGGGGAAAAGAGAGAAGAAATAACTCTCTCTCACTTGAGTACTACATTGTCAAAACATGGCCTATTACCCTTATGAGGATGAGCTTTCTCTCAAAAATGACTACCGTGGAAGACCCATGGTCTAAGGCTGAGAAAAGAGAAGAATATAGGGTATAGATTCAAAGGAAAATGTTATCAAGATGGTGAAACTTCTTACCAAGGGAAGAAACCAACACAACGAAGAAGATCAAGCTTCAAGGCACCACATGCAAGGTCAATCCACCTCCAAAACACCAAGGATAGCACCTCCTTGCTCCACCAATATCCAAGAACAAGCACAAGAGGAAGGAGATGAAGGATGGCTGAAAAAGATCACTTGCATGGAGAGGAGAGGGTTTATATACCAAAGGAGGAGGGAAGTAGGTGGAAGATGATGTGTCAACACCTAAAGGCACCAAAGGAATACTTGTCTTCAAAAGAAACACAGATGCATCCACTCAAACCATGCATGCACAAAAGGGTGATATGACCTATGTTGGGTCTCGACCACCTAGGTCCCCAACATGTGGTCACGGTCGATACACTCCAAGGATGGTTGATACAAGCACAAAACCTCACCCTAGTCAAAACAAAAGCACCACCACCAAACTAGGTCGAGACATTCCTCAAAAGGGCAACTGTCTCAACCCAAGACCATCATGTTCATGACCTCTACACGCAAAGGAAGTGTCTTGGTCGATACACATTCAAAACTCACCTCAAGGTCAAGACAAAGGTCACTACCCACACTCAAGCCCATCAAAGGTCAACACTAAGGAAACCTGAGAAACCCTAGGATTAACACATGGTGCCACACATCCACAAAGTTCCAACCAAAGTGTCCTTATTCATCTTTATCTCTCTTAAGATGCCAAGGCACTAAGGGAACACCGTACATGTGACAAATTGCAATATAACCCCCAAATTGGAATTTGGTCCAAAAGAAGCAAACATAACTCAAACAACATCCAAATAGGACTGAACTAGAAACATAAGCATGTCACATGATAAAAAAAACATCTCAAAGGATTAGATCAAGGTTCTAAGCATATTAATTAAGCAAAATCAAGAATACCAAGCACTAAGATAGGTTAGGGGCCTCACAATTGGAAATCCCTAACAAGGATTTCTCCCCCGAAATCCTACGTGAAAAGAGATGGGGACTTCCTCCACATCTCTTCCTCTAGCTCCCACGTGGCTTCCTCAATACCACAGTGATGCCATAAAACCTTCACCAACACTATGTCTTTATTATTCAACTTCTTCACTCTTCTATCAAGGATCAACACAAGTCCTTCAACATAAGACATATCCTCATCAATATCAACCTCCAGTGGCTACAAAACCAACTTGGTATCAGGGTGTCACTTTCTCATCATACTAACATGAAACACCAGGTGCAATCTATGCAACTTAGGTGGCAACTCCAACATGTAAGACACCTTTCCAACATGTGCCACCATAGGGTAAGATACCATTAACCTGGGAGCCAACTTACCCTTCCTCCCAAACCTCAAAACACCCTTCCAATCAGAGACCTTGACGTACACCTTGTCTCCTACTTGGAACTCCAAGGGTCTATGATGGTTATCTACATACGACTTATGCCTATCATGTACTACCTTCAATTGTTGTTTAATCGCTTTGATCTTTTCTATCATCTGCTACACAAGATGAGTTGCTAGAAGCTGATATTTTCTGATCTCATACCAACATAATGGAGATTTGCAACGTCTCCCATACAACACCTTGTAGGGTGTCATTTCAATGCTTCTCTCATAACTGTTATCATATACAAACTCTATCAGACTGAAATAGACATCCCAACTGTACAAAAATTGTAACACACTGGCTATCAATGTATCCTCTAAGGTCTATATGGTCCTCTTAGACTGACCATCACTCTGTGGGTGGAAGGTCGTACTAAACTTCAACTGCATACCCAAAGTTGTATGCAAGCGCTCCCAAAAGTAGCTTGTAAACTAACGACCACTATCTAACATGATAGTAGCTGCAACACAATGTAAATGAACGAAGACATCAACATATATCAAAGTGAGCTTCTCAGTTGTATACATTGTCTTCATAGGAAGGAAATGCCCTGACTTAGTCATCCTGTCAACGATCACACAAATGGAATCATGACCTTTGTTTGTCCTTGGCAGACCAACCACAAAGTCCATAGTCATATGATCCCATTTTCACCATGGTATAGGCAATGACTGCAACGTCCATGTAGTGTTTTGATGTTATGCATTCACTTGCTGACACATTATGCACTTAGCCAAAAACTCAACCACATCACGATTCAATCTAGGCCACCAATACAGATCTTTAAGATTATGGTACATCTTGTTTCTACCTGGGTGCATATCATACATTGAAGAGTGAGACTCTTCTAAAACAATCTTTCTCAGATTATCATCATCAGGAACCACACCTCTATTGTGATAGAAATTTGTCCCATCTTCCACCTCCTGGAAGACATCATGCTTCTTGCTACCGAACTCTGATTGTATCTGATGTATCATAGGGTCACTCTATTGTACCTCTCTCATCTGCTACCTCAATGTAGGCTTCACCTGTAACTATGCCAACAGATCATCCAACAAAGAAACATGTAGCTTCACGTTCATCTACATTAAGGAGACCAACATGTATCTCTTGTGGCATGCCAAAGAGGACAATTGTGCTTTGTCTATAGAAGATGACGAAGAAGACTTCCTACTCAGCGCATTTTCCTTGAAATTCACCTTTCTAGGATGATAATCCATTGTGCAGTCATAGTCTTTCATTAATTCCATCTAGCATCTCTGTCGCATGTTCAACTCCTATTGTGAAAAGATGTACTTCAAGTTTTTGTGATCGGTGAAGATCTGACACTTCTCACTGTAAAGCTAGTGTATCCAGATCTTCAAGGCATGGACCACTGTATCTAGATCTAGATCATGGTTTGGGTAGTTCTCCTCATATTTCTTAAGCTATCATGAAGTAAAAGAAATCACGTTCTTGTCTTGCATTAGCATGCAACCCATGTCATTCCTTGACGTATTGCAAAAGACTATGTATCCTTTCCCTTGCTCTGGCAGAACCAACACTGGAGCACTAGTCATGTCTTATTTTAACAATGGGAAGGATGCTGACACTTATCATCCCAGAAGAAAGGCACATCTTTCCTTGTTAGGTTCGTTAGGAGTAACGCCATCAAACTGAAGTTCTTGATGAACCTCATATAGTATCCTGCCAAACCCAGAAAACTACACACTTCTGTCACCGTCTTCTACTGCTCCCACTCTGTCACATATTCAACCTTCTTGGGGTCAACACGAACACCCTTAGAAGATATCACATGTCCTAGAGAGGACACCTCTTTCAACCAAAACTCGCACTTGTTGAACTTAGCATACAACTGATCTTGCCTCAACATAGTCAATGCCTGATACATATGTTTCTCGTTCTACTGGTTGTTCCTGGAGTAGATCAAGATATCATCTATAACCATCACCACGAACTAGTCCAGATAAGGTTTAAACACCTTGTTTTTCATTTCCATAAACACTGTCAGTGGACTGGTTAGCTCAAACGACATAAATACAAACTCATAATGACCATACCAAGTCTTGAACAGTGACTTAGGTATGTCATCCACCTTAATCTACAACTGGTGATATCCCGACCTTAGGTCTATCTCAGAGAACACTGCGGCTCCTCACAACTGGTCAAACATGTCATCAATCCATGGTAAGGGATACTTGTTCTTGATCATCTCTTTGTTCAACTATCTATAATCTATGAAAATATCCATAGATCTGTCTTTCTTCTTCACGAACACCACTGGAGCACCCCATGGTGACGTACTCAGTCTGATAAAACCCTTCTCACAAAGCTCTTGCAACTGTTTCTTCAATTCTTCCATCTCAACTGGTGCTATCCTGTAAGGTGTCTGGGCTATCAGTTAGGTACCCAACCCTAGATTGATCTCAAAAATAATCTCTCGATGTGTGGGAACACCTAGAAACTCATCTAGAAACATGTCCTTGAACACACAGACAAATGGAACCTCTTGAATAATAGGACTCTTTGCCTTAGTATCCATCGCGTGTGCTAAAAATGCCTTGCAACCCTGCCTCATTAGCTTCTCTACCACCATTGCTGACACCAGACACATAAGAAGAATCTTCATATCTCCTTCAAAGATCCACCTCTAAGCACCATCTATGAACGTCTCCACCTTGGAACTAGAGTCCAAGACCACACAATACTTCTCCAAGATATCCATTCTATGATCATGCCAAATCCATACATGTCAAGTGGTATGAGATCCACTTGAATGCTATGTCTTAAAAAAGAAAGGACACGGGAAGGACACACCTCCCACAACTCTACAAAACCAACCAACAAGGTTTCTAAATGAAAGTTATCGCATCGAAAAGTAATAGGCAAAGAGCTACTAGAAATCACTTCATGAGTGATAAAAGAGTGTGTCTCGCTGGGGTCAACCAAAATAGATATAAAGTAAGAAAAATACAAATCATAATGAAATAACTCCATCTGACATGTCACCACTCGTGGGTTGACCGCTCCTTCCGGCTGACTCATGGCATAGAATATTGATGTCACCTTCTGATGTCCTTGTCCACTCCTGGCCTGTCTAAAAGAACCAACCTATTATGCATGTTCACATCCTCATCCTCGTCCATTGCTATATTGCTTTCTCTGTGAGCCCTACTGACTCTACCTCGGATGCTAGGTCACCTCATCATCCTTCATGGAACCATATTGCTTAGTATGCCCAACCTGGCCACACTTGTAGCATGTTATGCTCTCATACCATGGCCTTGACGGACCTATCACTAATATTGAGGTTGTACTGTGGGTTCCTATCGGTGGAAAGTTGTAACCTCTTCCATTACTGGGTGACCACTGCGTCGGCGCACTGGATCTCTACTGGGATGGCAGTTCAAAAAACCTAGGCTTCTTAAAGACTCCCGACGAATGTCCATGATATCGTGTCGATTGCTTCTTGGAACTTTTCTCATGCTTCTCGACCATAGATCATTCGATCCTCCTGATAGACTCTACAAAAGTGGAAAAATTCTCACGATTCTCCAAAGTAGCCATCTCTATCATCATCTCACCATTCAGACCCTTCTCGAAACATCTGATCCTCTCCTCATCTATCACCTCCATGTGAGGACAGAACCTCATAAACTCCATGAACTTTGCCTCATATTCATTGATCGTCATGGCTCATTGCCTGATCTTCTTGAACTGGGAGATTTTCTCATCAAGATAGGTATGTAGAAAGTACCTACTGATAAACTTTTGTCTGAACTCCTCCCAAATGATATCAACACTTGGTCATTTCTCTTCCTTAATGACCAACAATTCCCTTCAGAAGGTACACCGCGTGCTTCACCTTATCAGTCTCGGGGATGCTAAGGATCTTGAAGGCTTTGTCTAGCTTTGTCAACCAAAGATCCAGATCAAATGGATTTGTTGTACCAGCATAATCCACTACTCTGACTCGCCTCAACCTCTTGAAGGTCTTCCCAGTGCCTAAGGATTTTGCATGGGAAATGGTTCCCCTAGGGGAACTTCAGGCATCTTCCCATCAATAACCTACCTCCCTACACCTCCACCTGGTTTAGCAAAACCACTCTCAATAACGTGTTCTTCATTCTCTCCAGCCATCTTTTTTACTCTTCTTCTTCTAGATGAGCAGAAGTGACCATAAGATAAACTGGAGGACACTAGAATAGATACAAGCCTAGTCCTATGCCCCTATAGACTCATCGAACCTAAAGCTTTGATACCAACCAAACTATGATGCTATGACATGCCACAAGTGAGACTACTCAAAACCAAATTATGGAAATAAAACTAAACATCCAGGTTAGCATAAAACATAGGAAATTAAAACCAATTTCACATAACCATAAAAGTTGTAACATATAGCACATAAGTCCACAAGGCCACCTATATCTCATATCACTTACCCAAAGGATTATACAGATATTGTTCACGGGCTCTCTAGCCACATCCTATTACACATGATAACCTATTCATATACATACATGTCATCTCTATACAACAATGACATAAAGCCTACAACCTAGTGTCGATACATACAACAAAAACCTCCCTAAGGAGTTGATTGTATAGGGATGACATAGACTCTACTTCTATACACAAGCAGCATGTCCAACCTTTCAACAACTAGAGGTCCTCTTGCTGCTCAGTACCAACAGTAGGATCTCTACTTCCTCGTGCTCGACCACCTACAAGATGTGGAAACCCACGGGGTGAGACCAAATGTCCCAGCAAGACATATAACTCTCTGCCAACATCTATTAAAGTACATATAGGCTAAGTACCAGATAACATACTACACATGTTGAGAAGATTTAGCTGAATGATATGTAATCAATATATAATGCAACTTAAATAGGATAACGGTTTACCATTGAGCAGTATAACAATCAATAATTTAATAAGGAATATGAAGAATATGTATAACAATCGACTTCTCTTACCATCTTATAATTCAAGAAATTAGTAAAAATATAAGGCAAAAGGGCTCAACCAATGTTATTTGTATTGGACCCTATGCAAGATACACTACATGGATGTATTACATATTTTATTATTATTCCCCCAAGGATAAGAGTCATACCACCGAAATCCAACTGACCATTACTAAGTCAAAATCAGTTCCATACAAGGTCAATAGAAGAGCTGGAATCGATGACCTCTTCACACCTCTTGGTCAGTATAGGATAAAACACCCAAAGCCACACATACACGTGTCTCGGCCCAAATCCACTAGGGTTAGGGTTTTGACCGAAACCACCCATGGCAGAGATCTAACACCATCAAAAGATACCATATGTATTGACCATGACAAGGTCAAACAACAAGAAACCAAACGTCACTAGGATTCTGAACTCATGGGTCCAAGATTGTCAACCCTTAGAACGAACTCCATGAAAAATCCTTAAGCAAAACAACTTAGGAGAGATAAATTTGAACCAAAAATCATGAGGAAAACATCCAGACTCCAAGGAAACATGATGGACAAACGTAGATCATGGTGATAAAACCAAAGCTCAATATGTGTGTAAGATCACCCACCTCAAGATCGCTTAGAAAACGTGCACATAGCAATTAGGTTTTAGAAAGAGTGTTATCTTCATGAGAAAATTACCAAGTAATACACTCTAAGTTACAAGATCATCATCTACCATCTTAACACCATCCTTAGATATGAAAACAGGAATATGCAAGAATATAAGTAAGGTGATGATGGTAGAAGGATGTAGAGTGTTATTTCACCTACCTAATTTGGAGAGAAGACAAGCTCCAAGCATGCAATCCCAAGGAAGAAGATGAGCTCCAACAAAAGCACAACTTTTAGCCGCAAGATCACCTCAAGAAGAAAAAGATAGCAAGGTCAGAGATTGCTTAAGAAAAAGGGAAAGAAAGCCCTAGGCCAAACCAAACAAATATGGGAAAAAAGAGAGAAGAAACTCTCTCTCACTTGGGTACCGCCTTGTCAAAACATGGCCTATGACCCTTGTGATGAGGATATTTCTCTCAAGAATGACCACCATGGAATACCCATCGTCTAAGGGCAAGAAAAGTTAAGAAGATAGAGTAGAGGACCAAAGGAAAACGTTATTAAGATGGTGAAATTACTTACCAAGGGAAGTAACCACCACAAGGAAGAAGATAATTCTTCAAGGGACCACATGCAAGGTCGATCCACCTCCATAGCACTAAGGATATCACCTCCTTGCTCTACCAAGTTCCAAAAACGAGCATAAGAGGAAGGATATGAAGGATGGCCAAAAAAATCACTTGCATGGACAAGAGAGGGTTTATATACCAAAGGAGGAGGGAAGTAGGTCGAAGATGATGTGTGACACCTAAAGGCACCAAAGGAATACTTGTCTTCAAAAGAAACACACATCAATCCAGTTAAACCATGCATGCACAAAAGGGCGATAGTACCTAATGTTGGGTCTTGACCACCTAGGTCCCCAACATGTGGTCGTGGTTGAGACACTCCAAGGATGGTCGAGACAAGCATAAAACCTCACCCTGGTCGAAACAAAAGCACCAATACAAAACTAGGTTGAGACATTCCTCAAAAGGGAAACTATCTTGACCCAAGCCCATCATTATCATGACCTCCACACCCAAAGTAAGTGTATACATCGAGACACATACAAAACTCACCTCAAGTTCGAGACACAGGTCGCTACCTACACTTAAGCCCATCAAGGGTCAACACCAAGCAAACCCTGAAAACCCTAGCATCAACACATGGTGCCACACATCCACCAAGGTCCAACCAAGGCCTCCCTATGCATCTCTATCTCTTAATATTACAAGGCACTAAGGGAACACCCTACATGTGACAAATTGCAAGATAACCCCTCAACTTGGGTAAATTTCAATTTGGTCCAAAACAAGCAAACATAGCTCAAACAACATCCAAAGAGAACCAAACTTGAAACATAAGCATGTCACATGATAACAAAACATCTCAAATGATTAGAGAAAGTTTATAATAATTTTATCAAACTTGAAACATAAGAATGTCACATTAATTAAGTAATGAAATCATACCCAAGCAATAAGCTAGGTTAGGGGCCTTATAGGTTCGTTTCCCCATCCAAGCGCTACACTAAATGACATAACACACTAATTATACAAAGGCACAAGGGATACATACAACCACGTTTCTAACATCAAGATTTTACCTTATTAGGGTGGGTCCATTTACAGTCCCGAATCAGAGGGGTTCCCTCATTAATGTAAAAGATTTTGAACAAAATGAATTCTATTAGGATATAACCAAAAACATTCACTATTAAACTTCACAAAGCTTCAAATAAAAACTTAATAATTGTGATTAGCATCATATTATTAGAGACAATCTAATATATTAATAAACCAAAACTTATCTATTAACATCATCATGTAGGATTACAATAGGATCGTATTCATAAAGGTACTACCGTATAAGCATTGTAATCCATTTCACACCTTATAATTGTATAGAAACACTAAGGAATGCATCATGAAAAAAAAAACCACCCAACCACCAAATAAGTAAGATTACATTGATAGTCTATCCATAAGTAATTTATCATTTATTACATCTTGATTACCATGTCCTTTCCATTACTTCAACATATCTAACACATAAATCAAGAACCACCTGTGACTCATAATGATTTCTATTAAGAGGATCACTCCCACCAAGATATAAACATACATAGGTAACATATAAGGTTAATCACATGTAATGGATATATGACTATTAATATAATATTCAATTATCAATATCATTTCATAATTCATATAAAGGCATGTTTATCACAAGGATATATATACATTTTAGGTAATTAAAGATGGGTAATTATAATTCAACTACCATGAGTAAAAGAGAGATAATATCACTTACACTGCTTTAGAAAATCTCTAATATTCCTATAAATATCATGATTAGTGCCCTCATCTATAACATGTTGAGGTTGCATATTAGAAGAATCCTCCCATGAATGGTTGTTTTATATTTACAAACTCAAACAATGAGATAGTAACTAAGAAGTCTCTCCTAGATCATGATATAATATATTAAGATTACCAAACTCCATAAGATCTCCCATGCCTCAGTTCTAGAAATATATAACAATGTCGTGGCACATAGGACAAACCTACTGGTAGGGGCATCAAATGGCCAATCCTACCAAACTAGGTTGTTCTGGATACTAAGGTCATGACACCTAAGACTTGGGTATTAAAACCCATATCCCTAGTTAGTACCTTGGTTTCTCTCATACACATAATCATCTTAAGATGTGACAACCCCATTTGTCCATGTACACTGAAACGAATACGACTCTGAGTACATTGTAACACTTTGAGATTGCTACAAAGATACTCATTTCACTATCCCCTAACCGGCCTAGGGGATAGTGTTACAATCTCAGGACATACTCTAAATGATTAATGTTCTAATTTATTACTTAGTCCAATTACTCATCTTTCACATATAATTTCTTTTTTTACTTCCATATTCAATATGCATTTAGAAACTACATATGGTAGACCATTATCTCATAATCACCATTAGAATGGGAATAATCATGCAACAAGATCTACCATCATTGGTTAGTGTAAGTGTTATAAAGGAGGATCATGTAATACCTTTTCAGAGCATTTACTTAATTGATGCTTAATTGTTGTTACATTTCTCTCATTTAGAACCTGCATGGTTATTAAAGGAATGTGACCTCCTCTGGAGGTATGTTTATCAAACCAATGGGACAAATCAAATTTCATCCCTAGGCATTTCTTGATTCTTTTCTATTATCTTATAGTTACTTAGTTATCTTCATGGATTAAACTCCTTGATTGTAACCCTTGTCATCACCCAATGATAGCACCCTTGTTATTTACATCATGCCTAAAACATATCTCATATACAAGATACATATTATATGTCACCTTTAATACCATACTTATCTAGACCATCAGATATATGAAAAGATAAGAGGTGGAATCATAAATATTCAAATTGTGAGGAAGGATATATATTTCGATGTCTTCATCCATGTAATTTTTTCATTATTATTGAAAGTCTATATTGGATTAACCCTTCGTCGCACTATTTTTACTTTTTTACTTGACCTATTTCATGAGTTATCATATTAATGTAGGTCTATATCTACAATATGACTTGACATTCAACATAATTTGATTAATAACAATCAATATATGGATTTACAAATTCATTGTAAAGTTAAGTCCATAACAATGTCATAACAAGATCAAGTTTATATATGGCGCAATTAATTATTTTCAAGTATCTATATATGGTACAACGTAAATTGATTAACAGAAATTCATTATTTTGAAGTACCTATATATTGTACAATCTAATCAGTTAAGTCCATAACTAAGGTCAGGTCCATATAGGGATTTCAAAATTCACCTTCAGGGATTTATACATGTACAAGGGGTGTGCTACAATAAAGTACAAGTGAAGGTGACCCTATAAGTCAAATGGAGTTCACAAATACTTCAAAGTGTTCACTCATAGCACAAAATGTTGTTTCATTCATATCAAGGACCTAATGTAACAAAGTTTACCTCAAAGGGTACTATTATATTAATACTATAGTAATGGAAAACCATAGAGAATTTTGTGGATAAATTCTCCAGTATGAGAAAGTTATGGCTAAAAGAAGAATTTACATAAAGATGTTACTTTTAAGTCCAATTGAACAATTTTTAGGTAACTCAAGTATCCTATGTGTCATTTAAACCATATTTAAAATATCAAGGAAGATTGTACAACTTTTTTCCATCAACATGGTATCCAAAAAAGCCAAGAGGCATTTTTAGGGTAAGAGCACATATATTTCATATTTCCAGCCCTATGACCACAAGAAGGCATGTCATTAGTACTAAATAATAACTTACAATTGTGGAAGGGTAGGATAATCATGAACAGTTCATACTACCACAATTAAGTCCACAAAGAATCAACATTTATACACATGGTGCAAGTTCTAGGTAATTAAGATAAGACCTAACCATATTTCTTTTATTTTAGCTTTGTATGCATAATTAAACCAAAGAGGGAGTAAGAACCACACATGGAAAATGTTTGGTAAGAAATATCCTCTTCAGTACCATAAGAATTAGCCTTAATAATACCTAAAAAAATCTCCATCAATCTATATCTAACTAGATATACCCACAACTAGGGCAAAAAGAGAGTTGAGTTGTGATTTTTAGATATAGGGAGATGAAACCACCATGGATGATCATGAATCTTGACACATGATGAAAAAGTGGAGAATATAAAAAATGAAAGAGGGAGATTAAGTATGATAATACATTGTTGAGACACAAAACAAATTCATAGAAACTAAGATGCACCAAGGAAGATTGTCGTTCAACATGCATGGACATGTAAGAACATGCAAGCTTCTAACCATGACCATCGATTCCGAGGTGGGATATCGACCTCCAAGAGAAACTGATCGATACTCATATTCTCAATATAGGTTAAAGCATGTGTCTAGAATGAAAAAGGATTCAAGGGGTTCAAAATTTATATGTTATATATATGCATGGGTGAGAAAAGACAAAAATAGCCAAACTTAAGTGAGGCTAATAGAGGGAAAATAAGGAAGAGAAATTCAGGTTCTTGGTCTTCAATATATCATGATATACCTATATAGGGACAATAGTATCAAGGTTCCTACCTTACCAGAGATATAGAAGATCATGTATGAGTGGTATTGAGGTGCAACTCCTCCATCTAGATACTACATTCCTAGGTTAGGATGAGGTTTTGGGACCAAAGAAGAAACCATAATAAATAATCAAATTTAAAAACATCCCAAATTATCAAATTAAGAAAATTTATGAGGAAAGGTTAACTTGGTTAAATTATGCACAAATTTCAATTATGTACTCAATCTTGGTGAAATTTCACACTAGTCCATAAATGTGCATGAAATTACAAGATAAAAGAAAACAAGGTGTGATTGATGCCAAAATGGAGTTATCCCTTAAATGATTGATTTCATATCTTAATAAATATTTCATTTGAAAGAAAAGATAAACTTAGATATTTTTCACATAATTGCAATTAGATCCTTGTGAGGACACAAAATTTCCTTTTTTTAAGTTGTATTTTGATAAAGACATTTCTTTTTAAGAGACATTGGAAGCACCCCCAAGTAGGTGTCACATCGATGAACACACCCCATCAATGCAATTACCCGACCCCCAACAACTACCTTCACATTGATGGGAGCATGTAAACTAACATAGAGACCACCATGTCTGACGAGACCAAGGATTGCTTAGGCCACGTGACTAGGGATTAAAACTTGGGTCTCTACTCTAAGGAGCTCTAGCCTTCACCAATAAGGTACAACCTCAATGGCTATATTTTAAAAATATCATTAAACACAATATTTTAGATAATTACTGTTGGTTTTATGTTTTTTTCTTTTAAGTTCCCTAGTTCAAGAATTAAAGTATTTATGGTTCCATATTGTAAAGTTTATCTAGTTGTGATTCTTTTGTTTATAATATTTCCTTGTGAGTCTATATCCAAATCATAACAATATGATATCATGTGTGGTTTTGAGACCATTATCTTGAATTAATAAGAGGTCAAATAAAAGGCTAAGAAAAGTGAAGTAAATAATTTTATTTTATTTCCAACTTTTAATACAAAATGAAGAAACTAAATGAAAGGAAATCTTAAATTTTTAAAGCATTTGGACTTTTCTAGTGGGATTTGGAATTTTGGGAATTTTTATAGCTTTATTAAATGAAAAAGAAACCAATTTTGATAAGTAGATAATACATTGATTTAATCAATGTGTTATGTGGATCATATACAACGACCCTTGATATGCCACATACCTTGGATCATGGATCGACATGTCTAGGATCATCCTCTGCCTCTTGTCCAATATGGAAACTTTGAATAGTGACCATGAGTTTCCCTACCTCTCTCTTACCCTTGTGGCACCTCATCTCTAAGTTTCTTTCCCTCTCCATGTCTCCATATTTCCAATTTGATCCATGATATGGGTAGATTAAAGACATGTGAAGACTTGGTTTGTAAGAAAAATCATTGACTAGGTTATGTATCTCTCCCATGAGAACCCTAGATTCACACACTCTTATTCTATACAAAACCCTCACCCTAGCTCTCATGAATTAGAGAGATAAATTTTCAATCTTGAATTTTCCTCAAGACCCTACTCCATTTTGTGGCAATGAGAAGCACCATAGTTTTTACAACTATAAGGGATCGCTTCCAAACAAAGATCAGTAATCATTTGGTCAAGATTTGGTCATCCCAGGGCCAAGATCAATCCCATGTGCCTCATATCAAACTGTGACTCATGAGTGGGAGTGACAAGTCAATTCCCTCCAATCTTATGTGGCCAACCTTTGATTGATATTGAATGGTGTTGCCACATTGCCCCAACTCACCTGACTCAAATGAGTGAATAAGGAAAACGTAGCCCTCTTATCGTTGTTGTACAATGACAACCACACAATCAAGGGATTCAATCTTTCCACGTCACCCCTCTCTCCTCTACATGCACACAATTCTCTCATTTGACTAGATGAATGTCCACTATTCTATCAAGATTTTAAGAACATGCTTTTTATGCATTAAGCTACTTATACCTCCTCTCTAGCACATAATCAAGAATATATCCAGATTTTGCATAAATCATAATTAATAGACCCTAGATCCAAATATAATATGGTGTATACCAAATTGATGATCAAAATGAGAGGAACACGTTGAACTCATTTTGAAGATGCAATTCCTTCATTAGTGTAAATCCAAATTTATGCTCTTTTGTATATTGTAAAATAGTTTAATTGCACCACTCTAATGTAAACCCCAATTAGGTTAGAGGTTGGAAATCTTTGGAACTATATATCTAAATATTTACCATAATACTCACATAAACTATGACCATAATACAACCACAATATTAATCATGATGGAGTTAGGGTATTGAGTAAATATTAGGGTATTTATCCAAAGTATGTGGTTGAAACCATGTAAACCCTAGTTTCCATCAAAATTGAGTCCAATTCCAGACCTAACCCTAGATCTATTGCTCAAACTCTAGAAAGTATATTTCTAGATATTTTAGTAACACTTTAGGTGTTAATTGATAATGTCTAAACACCATTACAAAAATGAGATATATCATCAACCATTTTAGGTATGCATCATCAGTTGTAACAAATGACTAAGCGGATGACATTAAACTCAGGGCATACATTGTCAGTTAAAGATACTGAAAATAATCATATGTATCATTGATTCCACATTACAGTCAAACCAATGACATAAAAAGGAGTGTGCAACAAATTTTTTTTTCCCTGGACCTTTCCTCATCGATTGTTAAAATAAGAACCGATGAATTAATGTGAATTATGTAGCAAAAACGATTTCCTTTTGATAGTTCCTCATTGGTTCACTAATGAAAGATAATTGACAACTAATAGCATGACTTCAATTTTATTAGTGAATGGATTGTGAAAATTTAAGGTATATCCCATTGGTTTACTATAAGTAACCGACATAGCATGTGTATATAGTCGATAATTTTGAGATAAATGATGAGAAATGTCTATTTTTTATATAGTAGGTTTGCAGACCTATTGTTTGACTGCTAGCCTATATGCTTCATGTAGTTCTTCAAAACTAAAAAGTTTATCAGAATGGCAAGCCTCTATAAACATCCCAGCTTAACAACATGATGGCAAACCTACAAGAAGAAAGATATATATACAAATAGACATGCATTTTATGCAATATGCACAAACATGCCAACAAACCTCAACATTTTATCATTTTTCACTTCAAATTCACACACATATCCATGAACTCACAACTCAATTGATTGATTTCTCAACCACACATTCAATTTCATACATATGCACAAATACACATCATTCTCCTCATCCACTTCACATTCAATTCATACACACATATGAGAATACATATAAACATCAAAATGTCGTAGAGTTTAAGTCTGCAATGTATAATAATATAACAAACAAAAATCTAACATCAAAGTTTTAACTAAAAAATATGAATTAACCCTCTCAATCATCTGTCAACTCCACATGTATATTGAAGAAGTCTGTCCACTATTTGCGTAGTTCTTTCAGTTTCTCCAATGTATATGATTCAGTAGTGTCACAAAACTCTATAGAGAATGAGACGAAAATGTAGTTAGATTTTGTTGTTTGTATTATCAAATGAGACTACTTCATTAATTATGATCCAAGACTAATAACATTACCTTCTCTATACTTTTGATCTGTTGCGTGTGTGTGAGAATCATTTCCATGTGCAACATCATGTAATATGCACAAGCCCAATCATTATCTTGTACATGACACTGTAAATTAACAATTACATTAATAAAAGTAATTTAGCAAGTTGGTAATATATGCATTAGAATGAGAAGAGTACATCAACACTCCCCCAAGATACTAATTTCTTTTTTCATCTACTTTCCCTTCATCGATATTGAATGATTTCACACCCTATAAGTTAAATCTACAGATATGTTGCATTATTAAACTATCATATGATGCAAATATTAACAAATATGTTGAGCATGAAAAAAACTATACTTATGTGTGAATCACAAATTTCATTGGGTACCCCTCATTTGGTGTCAGTTTTATACCCAAAGGATCAAAGAAATACATGGTCCAAGTCTCAAGAACAATCACTAACAACTACCAATGCTTATTTCTTAGTGAATAAAAGGCAAACAAAATAAAAATTAAATTCCAAAAAAAATTGTAATAATAATTTAGACATAAAAAACAAGCCCAAACCACACAAAACTTTAAAGGAAGCTACGATCACAAACCTAGAAGCATTAAAAACCTTCATAGATGTACGCATGTAATCTTTGACACCACTCAGATCTCTAAGTACATCGCTAATCATTGATCGCATTAGAAATGTCACATTTGATATCCCAAACTTAGCATCCCTATAATATAAATGACTGAACAATGTATCAATATATATATATAGTTAATATATAGGAAACAACTAAAAGTTTTGTATTGTTCACATATTATTGGGTTTTTAGACTCACTGTATCCAAATTTCTATCACTAATGTGTTCAACCATTGATACTGAAAGAGCTTAGAACCATCTTTCAACACTATAATAGTTCACGATCTATTCCTATGATCTCGTTCCAAAGGTCAATCACCATGGTATTTTATTTCTCTATGTTGCCTAACCATCTTGTCAACGTCTCGTAGTTTGGGC
This sequence comes from Alisma plantago-aquatica, assembly GCA_963693085.1. NCBI lineage: Eukaryota > Viridiplantae > Streptophyta > Magnoliopsida > Alismatales > Alismataceae > Alisma > Alisma plantago-aquatica. The sequence continues at coordinate 834,907,954 of OY856409.1, read as the reverse complement.
CTAAGGAGTTTTACAACTCCTATGGAATAAAATGTGGTGGTGGATGCTTCAAAACTATAGGGGGCTTCTTAACTCTTTTGGTCTACATGCATATGTTCTCATACTAGATTTCAATTATTTATATAAATTTCAATATACATTTATCATACCACAGTAAAGCCTCCTTCTACCTCTCTAACTGTGGTGGCATCTGGGTGCTCATATGGGAGAGGTGTATCTTTCAATGTCAGAATGATATGTATGATGTTTAAACAAACATGATCAGTGGGGAGGAGAATACCATGAACTGTATATGTGAGTGAATAACCCTCGACATCTTCCACGATGTTGTATGATGGAACATCGATGGCAAGATGGCATTTTCATGAAACCTATAATTTTATGAAACAAAAAATTTAAATTGATACACATATATATGGACTTGAGGGATTCATTTATTACAATGTATATATAAATTGACTTAAATTGAATCTTACCCCAGTCATGCCATAGGGGTTGGAGGACTACTCCCAATACACTCCATGGGTGTGTGATGATATGCAGGTTTTGTGACTGCTATAGGAGCTTGCATCCTCTGAGAACCCTTAAAATCCTCCAAGGATGCAACTACTTTGCACCCCCTCTTGATCCATTCCCCTTTCTTAGTAGATTTGTGATTTTGCTAGGATACGCCAAAAAAGATTTTATGCCAAACATAGCTCCAACAACCTAACACGTCTAGAGTGCTCTTTCATCCCTAGAGTAATCATCAATTCATCATGTGTGTCCTATGCGACGAACTTTCCCTCCTTTGTTTGCTCACTCAGCTCCAACTATTCATCATCAAAACTGACTAATTAGTAAAACTGAACAATCCAATGAAAAAAAACATGGACATATTATAAGACTAAGAAATTTATCATTTTTTAAGCCACCTCGTGGGCTACTTGGATGGAGATTTCTCTGAATTTATTTTTTCTCAAATCTATCCTCTCAATATAGTGAGGCAATTGTCCAAGAGCACTAGAAGACTCATTAGTGGAAGGATTATAAGTAGAAGGCCCTCACACTTGATCTCTCAACTGGCGGTGTTTAATATAACCACATGAACACAACCAGTGGTTGTGCAATTCTTTTCACTCCTGTCTTTTTAGCATCATGAATGGTATGATTGATTCAATAATAAATATTGTTAAGTAATCATAAGAATTCATAGAAATGCAATTAATTCAATACCTTGAATGCATTTATTTTTTTCTATTTAGCAAACTCCAGCCGATATTTTTCATCAAGATAGTTCCATTTAAGAGTTGGATCCTTATCCTTATTGTCTCCAAATATGTAATATCTTGTGAGGATTGTCTTACAATCTCAATGTCATCTCCCTACAAGTTGCATTATAGACTTGTGATGCATCTTTTCATTAAGGTCATATTGGCCGTAAAAAGGTTAAACATTCACTACTTTTTAGAAATGTGAAAAGAAAGAATAGGAAAAAACTATAAAAATGTAAATGTATTTATCTCACCTATAATTCCCTCCAAATGATGTCTTCATTGTCCGTACTCACTTGTATCTGACCTTCAATACAAAGATGCACTTTGCTTCAAGCAAGGACCCCACAGTAGCTCACAAACTCTTTAGTAATTGGCATGCTTACTTCATTAAATTCAATGATGCCCTTATTCCCTTCCTTATTCATGGAAATTTTCATCAAATTTATTCCTCTCTTAAGTTTTGATTTATCAACACCATCATCACCTTGGTCAGGATGCTCAACAGGGTCCACACACTCATGATCCTAAATCTTGGGATCATTGTAGTCTTGGTCATTAGAGTATCATTATCATGTTACATCATACTCCTTAAGTTCATCTACAGATAGAGTGACACATCAAAACTTAAATTAGGGATCATAAGATTAGGTCTTCATGATCTTAGACATAATAGTCATAAGATTTGAGTAATCTTAGTCAATATAAGCAATAACATTATCATAATTAGTCATGCAGGGTCATTATCATCCAAGGTTGTTTTCATAAGAGTATAAGCTAGATCAAGTAATGTTTGGTGTCATAGATTGTCAAGATACTGATTAGAAGTCATAAAGTATCATAGATCACCTTTAGAGAAAGGTCCATGCAATATTAGACATCTAGTTACCAACATGTGCATTAGAACACAACTCAAGTCAAGATTAGGCATTTAATCATCTTAGGGCACAAGAATCATCCATAGAGTATTTGAGTGTAAAAATTATGATAAGATATTGATTTGGAGGTTCAAATGATCATTTTGAACATAAAAGACCCACATTGAAGTCAACAAAGGAGAGAAGGGCCAACCTTATCGGGCAGAGGAAAGAGCAATAGAAACAGTAGCAGTTGGCGGCCGCAGACAAGTGAGTAGTAGCAATTGTTGGGGTTTTAGGGGAGATAGAGAAGGCAGCGGAAACAAAAAATTTTCTCCCCAACCCATACCGAGGAAACGCGTCAACGTCTATATAATAGGAAAGGATGGTTTGCGGAATCATACCTTGTCCCGAGGCTTGCTCGGCGACAATACCTCGCGCAATGCGCGGTCTTCAACTCCGGACTTCGACGGTGTCTATGCAGCTCCTGGTCGCACCGGGACTAACAACTCCTACTCGAACCAGACTGTCGGATGAAATTTGTCCTCCTAAGCGGCAGTGTCCTCCCGCCTCTGTAGTAGTCCACACGGACCACCTGGAACTCCACTCTCCTTGTCCCACAAGGAAGTGGAAGGAGTCGCACCCTCCTGTTGACGTACTAGTCGCCAACACGCTCTCCTGCCTCCTATTGCAACTACAGTTGTCCTTCCCTTGCTGCACCTCCATTTTTGCGGGAAGCACTTGCTCGGGCTCTCTCACGGTTACCAAAACCAGAGAGAACGACAACTTGCAGAGAAACTGGTTGCACTGAGCTGTACTTTGAGAAGCCCCCAATACCCCTATATATATAGGAGAGTCATGGGACAAGGTTCTCCATCTCGGGCAATGCGGGACTAAAGCAGGAGTAGAAGGGTTCGAGAATTTTCCACAAAAAGCAACCGGTTCGCAACTTGAAATGATCGGTTCACAACTGAACCGATCGGTTCGGCCATTGAGCCGATCGGTTGGACCTGAGCCGATCGTTTGGGGCACTCCAACCGATCGGTTGGTGCCCTGAACCGATCGGTTCATGGTCCTAATCCGGATCAAAAAGACTTTCCTTGTTTCTTTCCCAATTGGTATCGAATACCAATATTATTCCCAATCGAATTGGGCAATTTGAAACGAAAGGAAAATTCTTGCCGACATGACTTTCCCAAATGGTCGGTTGCACCAGTTGAGCCGATCGGTTCAACTCTTGAACCGATCGTCTCAACCTGGGCATGAGCCGATCGGCCTGGACACTCCAGCTGACCGGTTCAGCAACCTCATCCGACCGGTTCATCACATGAACCGATCGGTTGGGAGCACAAGTTGGGCAAAATCAGTCAATTACGATTTCAATCAATCTGATACTCCAATCAATGCGTCCAACACCTTGAACCATACAATATTGAGCCATCGACTGATTGAGTGTTTAATTGAACTACTAAACTCCTTTAGTAATCAATCTAAACATTGCTTTGTGGACAAAACTCCTCTGACAGGTTAAATCCTATGTGTGTGACCCTGCAGGTCCATTTCACGTTGGCAGTGAAAGTCCATAACACTTATGACTTCACAAGCAAAGAGCGGTGCCTAGTCACACATCAGTGCTACCCAAGTGAAAGTAGAAAGTTGGAGAACAACTTTCATCCTACAATCCGTGAATGGCGTTACAGCGAATGTATAATTCCTTTGTCTCTGATATCCCGAATGAACTCGAGGCATGGAACAGTCATCCTGTCAACGTTCATTCACTTCCTTGATCTCAGAGTAGAACGGAAGAGATATGTATGACATCAGTATCATATACTGATTCACACATGCGTGCACGCCTTTCTCAATCCTACTCATCAAGTGGCCATGGATATCAAACTCCCTCAGGAGGGACAAATCCCATATCTATCACTCACCCCTCAAAAGCCCCATGTGTCAAAGCCACCCAATCATCACCTTTATAACAACCCATGTTTCAGGACTGCGTTTGATGATGTCAAAGTGTGCCCAACGACATGTGTTGAGTGTAGTGATTTCAGGTCTAAGAATCACACTCACCACCATCACTGTGAGTACTGACTGTGACTACCATCTCATGGTTCCATGTGTTAAACTCATGGTGGGTCTGTCCGATACCTTGTTCTCTAACAAGTACCTATGTGTTTGGTTTGATATATCTATATCATGACTAATGAGATTCTGTCATCAACCAACACCACAATCTAGTCTTGTGTGTCATTGTTGTCTATCTACCTTCCACAATGACATCCGACTAGGGACATAACAAGAATGTACAAACTCTTAGCATCCATATGATCTCATCGTTCAGGTCATGAACCTGAAGGCATACGTCATTGAGTACTGTCATTCTTTAGACATTCAATCTGTTCTATCACTATCTCATATGACTGAACCAGAAAGAATTGGAAGCTTGCCTTTGATGTTTATCAAATCAATCTTAATGTATCCCACCAATCATCCCATGATTGGCTCTCAGGGCATACATACCAACAGACTCCCACTTGCACTGCGAGCCAATCACCCATGAATCATATTCATAGTGATCTTCAGACATGTCCCACATGTTACTGTGCTCTAGTGCCAACATAGTGAGTAATGACAACACCTTGCCAAAGTCTGTACAAATTGCATGTCTCGCATCTCTTCGCTGTACGTCATACGTATGAGATGGAGTTGCCGTAATATGCGATCTAGTATTCCTTTGCTAACCTTTAGCCACATTGCATGATCAAGGATTCCAGACTTGTCATCAATGAGTGGAATATAAGTTCATCTCATGAACTTTTAGATCCATATAGTATCCACTGCTGTTCACTAACACCTAGATACTCGACATTTCCCTTTTAAATGGCTTTATTGGAACACTTCCAATTATCAACAAACTTTTACTTTTATACATCTTATGTATATTTTGTGATTAATTTTCTGTCCTTTCGGAAGTTCGCATCAATGTAACTCTTTACATCGAACTCTTCCTTATCTCCATAGAACTAGTACTTCACAAGCACTTATCAAGTTCTCATGGTATTCCAGTAACCCTTACTGGAAATAGACAGACATCCACTCGTCATGTCACACATACGAGTTATCAGGATGAGCACATCATATTGCCATGTCCTACATACAAGATGATGAATGCATTTTATTCTTGCCATGTCATACATGCAAGATAATGGGATGATTACATAAATGATAGATCCATATCTATTCTTAGTGTTCCCATTCTTCATAAGAATTGGACACTTGGCCTTGGGATACTAACTCCATGTAACATGGACAAGTTATCTCCCACTGAATCTGTGAACACTTCAGTACAGATTGCCAATGTATGCTCTCTCCTTTTTAGGTCAAGAGATTTTTGAGAACTATCTCTATAGATCTCTATTCCTATCACATAGGAAACATCTCTATCTTCCTTAAAGATAATTTCCACATTCGGATTTCCAATCTAGAACATTTCCATTTCACATCAATATGTGGAATGTGAACACGCTCCCACTAAATCACAGATCCCTTCTTTATCTTTGACATATCAGTCAAAACCTTTGACTATATCATCAAAATAAAGATCCAATTTTGAGTTGCTTGAACTCAATCAATCACATTGATTAGTCCATTGTAACTTATAGGCTTCATTTGCATTAGTGGATTCATAAACCTTATAGGCTGTGTCACGTACACATCCTGGTTTTATTCCTCATACGAATGCGGTTTTAGTATCCATATGCCAAATGTCTTAGCCATTAAGTTGCAATCAACAAGCATCATCCTTCTCAAAATGTTATCCATGTGTCTTAACACTTAAGACTCATCTGCACTTATGGATATGATCCAATGAGTGCTACCATCAAGGTCATACCTTATGGTTCACATGGAAGTCATTTAGGATGTAATGGTTTTAAACCATAACTCAAGATTCGTTTCCTCATTTTCATCTTGATAGTTGACTCATCATATGAACAACTCATCACATAGATAATTGAGGTGTATCTGTTAAAGATATAAGAACTCACAACCCTTGTGATTCTTAATTTCTTTTATTAGTGTGGGCTATTCTTTTATTAAGAAGAATTCAGTTATTTGATAATCATTCTCCAACTCCTTAGAGTATGATTCCTTCTTGATTCAGACATCACCATGCCTTAATCATGAGTTCACTATGATACACTATCATAATCACTCATAAGGATCTCAAACATTTGGTCCAAGTATTTCATTCATTGATCTCATCAAGAATTAACACTTTACCAAATTTGTACTTCATTTATGATAATCTTGAACACTTCAAGATATTCATATTGGTATTTCTCTAAACACCATTTGAAGTATTAGCATTTATTCCAATAGGTATGTAAATACATCACATGTATTATACCTAATAGGATAATCACTCTCCCACTACATTAGTGAAGATTGATTAATCATGTCCAAGATATTTACATCTCTTACTGGTTCTATAACCAAAAGAGTCTACATTTATCCATCACATGGAAACTAGAAATGAATTTCTCATGATTAATGCTAATTAAATTGTTTGAGTTATCTATAACTTTTAGGTATTGTCTTATCTTATGCATATCAAATATCATAAGATAAATAAGGCATTGCCACAAAGATCACATCTTTATAAATTGAAACATCTCTTTATTAATTGCCATCATTGTCACACAATATGCAAAAATAAAGTGTTTCTATCTATTGGCAAGTATGAAATAGCAGTTCATAACTGTATTACATGCCTTATTGGCTGAAAATAAACTAAAGTATTCCTATCTATAAAGGCAACACTTGCCCCAAGTAAGAATGCTTTACACTTTACATCTTGATATCATATATCTCAAAAAGTGTTACAAGTTTATTTACATGACACCTTCAAGTAGAAGCTTCAGTCGCCTCCTTCTTCTTTTGTTCTTCCAGGTAGAGAGGACAATTCCTTTTCCAATGTCCTGGCTTTTGACAATGGTGGCAATTTCCTTTCTTGGTCACGCCTCCCTTGGCCTTGAGAGTTGAAGATGGCTTGGACTCCTGGCTAGCTTCAGAACTTTTCTTAGCTTTGACCTTGCCCTTGCGCTTGGACTTGCCTTTCTTGCTCGTGATCACCATCACGGACTTAGGCTTGTCCTTCTTCATCTGTAACTCGGCTGTCCTCAACATGCCCAACAACTCTGACAGTGGCCTATCAAAGTTGTTCATGTTGTAGTTCATCACAAACTGACTGTAAGATTCTGGCAACGATTGCAGTATCACGTCAGTAGCCAACTCTTGGCTCAGTGGAAATCCCAGTCTCTGCAGGTTCTCCACATACCCAATCATCTTGAGTGTGTGAGGACCAACTGGATCTCCTTCTGTCATGACGCACTTGAACAACGCCCTTGAAACATTGTACCTCTCTTGCCGTGCCTGATCTTCATACATGTTCCTGAGATGCAGAATCATCTCTATGACACCCATGTTCTCATGTTGCCTCTGCAACTCATGGTTCATTGAACATAGCATCAAGCACTTTGCATCAATGGCATCATCAGAATGCTTCTTGTAAGCATCCCTTTCTGTCCTTGGTGCATTAGGAGCGGGTTCCTCTGGAATTGGAGTATCCAGGACATAGAGCTTACGCTCTTGAGTGAGAACAATTCTCAATGTCCGATACCAGTCGTGGAAGTTTGTCCCATTTAGCTTGTCCTTGTCAAGGACCGATCGCAAAGAAAAGTTGTTGTTGTTTGTTTCCATTTGAACTACAAAAGGAAAATATGCAATTTTAGTCCAAAACTCATTTTTTTTACTTATTTGATTGATTTGAAAATTTGATGATATAATTAGGCCTTTAATTAATTATTGCTCCCACTATTTTACTTCAAATCGATAGCCCTCACCATCAATTCGGAAGATTGCAGCGTACAACCTTCTAGTGGGCAAGATCCTGAAATCCTCTAAGCCATGGACCAGCTAGGGCTGTCACCCACAACATAGATCTCTCAGGTAGGCAACTTTTGCCAATTGCATCATATGCAACTCTTGATAAGATGTCATATACAACTCTTTGCAATGATCATCTCCATGCCTCAAGGTACTAGATCCCATCTAGATCACCTTGTTAAGTCCGACCCAAAGCAAACACGATGAACATGCACCCTGCTAGGGAAGACCCACACATTCATCCTTCACGCTTCCATGAGGTAGACGGTGCACCACGCTAGGGCGTGCCCACACTTGGTCGAACAAGTTTTTCACGTATGTCGCATTTGGAAGGCATCTAAAACTTAATATTTTAATGAGGGATTTGGTTTTATGTACATATACATATCCAATCACCACAATACATAGTACGTATCATATACATGCCATATCCCACAGAAAACATGCACAAATGATAAAAAGCGATGATTATGGCCATCCTAATGTGATTCCTCGAGCCAAGAGGAATCACGGTCATCTAGGTCAACATCACATGCAACCTGTACAAGATGAACATCTGTGCCTTGCCATCCGAGTTGATCAACTCATCACATGAATGATCTGTACTCTCCAGCCGGTCGTCTGGGTGCCACCAGCCGATCGGTTGGCTCCTCCAACCAATCGGTTCGCCTGGTCGTCGTGCATCTCGTCATGTCCGCCACCCGCTCGTCTCACTCCTCGAATCGGTCATCAACCGATCGGTTCACTCCTTGAACCGACCGTCTGGAAGGTCAACCGATCGGTTCACTCCTTGAACCAATCGTCTGAGCAGTCGTCTTGATGTCCGCCGGTCGTTGACATAACAGGAAATAAAATCTATCCTATTTATTACATTGCTTTAAAAAGGAGAAACCCCGAGTTACATTCGGGGGGAGCAAAGGTAGGAAAGAATCTCAAATTATTTCGAGTTACATCAGGAATAAGAGAGGGAAGATCGGTGCGCAGACCGAGATGCAAGCAACCACAAACAACCACACACATATAGGGGTTTATAGGCCATAATCACGCTACACACATCCACCAAAAAACTCGTTTAAGGGCGACGCGTATCGAGTGCATTAATAATACATATCATATATGTAATTAGGGATTTTTGGATTTAGGATTGGACATGCATAAAGCCGATATTATTCGCATCGTATGCAATAAATAAAGGCGACAAACCAAAATCGATCATATCAATATTCCTAAAATATAGAACAGCTGACGTGGCTCTGATACCACTGTTGGGGTTTTAGGAGAGACAGAGAAGGCAGCGGAAACAAAAAAATTTCTCCCCAACCCATACCGAGGAAACACGTTAACGTCTATATAATAGGAAAGGATGGTTTGCGGAATCATACCTTGTCCCGAGGCTTGCTCGGCGACAATACCTTGCGCAATGCGCGGTCTTCAACTCCGGACTTCGACGGTGTCTGTGCAGCTCCTGGTCGCACCGGGACTGACAACTCCTACTCGAACAGGACTGTCGGATGACAGTTGTCCTCCTAAGCGGCAGTGTCCTCCCGCCTCTGTAGTAGTCCACACGGACCACCTGGAACTCCACTCTCCTTGTCCCACAAGGAAGTGGAAGGAGTCGCACCCTCCTGTTGACGTACTAGTCGCCAACACGCTCTCCTGCCTCCTGTTGCAACTGCAGTTGTCCTTCCCTTGCTGCACCTCCCTTTTTGCGGGAAGCACTTGCTCGGGCTCTCTCACGGTTACCAAAACCAGAGAGAACGACAACTTGCAGAGCAACTGGTTGCACTGAGCTATACTTTGAGAATCCCCCAATACCCCTATATATATAGGAGAGTCATGGGACAGGGTTCTCCATCCCGGGCAATGCGGGACTAAAGCAGGAGTAGAAGGGTTCGAGAATTTTACACAAAAAGCAACCGATTCGCAACATGAAATGATCGGTTCACAACTGAACCGATCGGTTCGGCCATTGAGCCGATCGGTTGGACCTGAGCCGATCGTTTGGGGCACTCCAACCGATCGGTTGGTGCCCTGAATCGATCGGTTCATGGTCCTAATCCGGCTCAAAAAGACTTTCCTTTTTTCTTTCCCAATTGGTATCGAATACCAATATTATTCCCAATCGAATTGGGCAATTTGAAACGAAAGGAAAATTCTTGCCGACATGACTTTCCCAACTGGTCGGTTGCACCAGTTGAGCCGATCGGTTCAACTCTTGAACCGGTCGTCTCAACCTGGGCATGAGCCGATCGGCCTGGACACTCCAGCCGACTGGTTCAGCAACCTCAGCCGACCGGTTCATCACATGAACCGATCGGTTGGGAGCACAGGTTGGGCAAAATCAGTCAATTGCGATTTCAATCAATCTGATACTCCAATCAATGCGTCCAACACCTTGAACCATACAATATTTAGCCATCGACTGATTGAGTGTTTAATTGAACTACTAAACTCCTTTAGTAATCAATCTAAACATTGCTTTGTGGACAAAACTCCTCTTCCAGGTTAAATCCTATGTGTGTGACCCTACAGGTCCATTTCACGTTGGCAGTGAAAGTCCATAACACTTATGACTTCACAAGCAAAGAGCGGTGCCTAGTCACACATCAGTGCTACCCAAGTGAAAGTAGAAAGTTGGAGAACAACTTTCATCCTACAATCCGTGAATGGTGTTACAGCGAATGTATAATTCCTTTGTCTCTGATATCCCGAATGAACTCGAGGCATGGAACAGTCATCCTGTCAACGTTCATTCACTTCCTTGATCTCAGAGTAGAACGGAAGAGATATGTATGACATCAGTATCATATACTGATTCACACATGCGTGCACGCCTTTCTCAATCCTACTCATCAAGTGGCCATGGATATCAAACTCCCTCAGGAGGGACAAATCCCATATCTATCACTCACCCCTCAAAAGCCCCATGTGTCAAAGCCACCCAATCATCACCTTTATAACAACCCATGTTTCAGGACTGCGTTTGATGATGTCAAAGTGTGCCCAACGACATGTGTTGAGTGTAGTGATTTCAGGTCTAAGAATCACACTCACCACCATCACTGTGAGTACTGACTGTGACTACCATCTCATGGTTCCATGTGTTAAACTCATGGTGGGTCTGTCCGATACCTTGTTCTCTAACAAGTACCTATGTGTTTGGTTTGATATATCTATATCATGACTAATGAGATTCTGTCATCAACCAACACCACAATCTAGTCTTGTGTGTCATTGTTGTCTATCTACCTTCCACAATGACATCCGACTAGGGACATAACAAGAATGTACAAACTCTTAGCATCCATATGATCTCATCGTTCAGGTCATGAACCTGAAGGCATACGTCATTGAGTACTGTCATTCTTTAGACATTCAATCTGTTCTATCACTATCTCATATGACTGAACCAGAAAGAATTGGAAGCTTGCCTTTGATGTTTATCAAATCAATCTTAATGTATCCCACCAATCATCCCATGATTGGCTCTCAGGGCATACATACCAACAGACTCCCACTTGCACTGCGAGCCAATCACCCATGAATCATATTCATAGTGATCTTCAGACATGTCCCACATGTTACTGTGCTCTAGTGCCAACATAGTGAGTAATGACAACACCTTGCCAAAGTCTGTACAAATTGCATGTCTCGCATCTCTTCGCTGTACGTCATACGTATGAGATGGAGTTGCCGTAATATGCGATCTAGTATTCCTTTGCTAACCTTTAGCCACATTGCATGATCAAGGATTCCAGACTTGTCATCAATGAGTGGAATATAAGTTCATCTCATGAACTTTTAGATCCATATAGTATCCACTGCTGTTCACTAACACCTAGATACTCGACATTTCCCTTTTAAATGGCTTTATTGGAACACTTCCAATTATCAACAAACTTTTACTTTTATACATCTTATGTATATTTTGTGATTAATTTTCTGTCCTTTCGGAAGTTCGCATCAATGTAACTCTTTACATCGAACTCTTCCTTATCTCCATAGAACTAGTACTTCACAAGCACTTATCAAGTTCTCATGGTATTCCAGTAACCCTTACTGGAAATAGACAGACATCCACTCGTCATGTCACACATACGAGTTATCAGGATGAGCACATCATATTGCCATGTCCTACATACAAGATGATGAATGCATTTTATTCTTGCCATGTCATACATGCAAGATAATGGGATGATTACATAAATGATAGATCCATATCTATTCTTAGTGTTCCCATTCTTCATAAGAATTGGACACTTGGCCTTGGGATACTAACTCCATGTAACATGGACAAGTTATCTCCCACTGAATCTGTGAACACTTCAGTACAGATTGCCAATGTATGCTCTCTCCTTTTTAGGTCAAGAGATTTTTGAGAACTATCTCTATAGATCTCTATTCCTATCACATAGGAAACATCTCTATCTTCCTTAAAGATAATTTCCACATTCGGATTTCCAATCTAGAACATTTCCATTTCACATCAATATGTGGAATGTGAACACGCTCCCACTAAATCACAGATCCCTTCTTTATCTTTGACATATCAGTCAAAACCTTTGACTATATCATCAAAATAAAGATCCAATTTTGAGTTGCTTGAACTCAATCAATCACATTGATTAGTCCATTGTAACTTATAGGCTTCATTTGCATTAGTGGATTCATAAACCTTATAGGCTGTGTCACGTACACATCCTGGTTTTATTCCTCATACGAATGCGGTTTTAGTATCCATATGCCAAATGTCTTAGCCATTAAGTTGCAATCAACAAGCATCATCCTTCTCAAAATGTTATCCATGTGTCTTAACACTTAAGACTCATCTGCACTTATGGATATGATCCAATGAGTGCTACCATCAAGGTCATACCTTATGGTTCACATGGAAGTCATTTAGGATGTAATGGTTTTAAACCATAACTCAAGATTCGTTTCCTCATTTTCATCTTGATAGTTGACTCATCATATGAACAACTCATCACATAGATAATTGAGGTGTATCTGTTAAAGATATAAGAACTCACAACCCTTGTGATTCTTAATTTCTTTTATTAGTGTGGGCTATTCTTTTATTAAGAAGAATTCAGTTATTTGATAATCATTCTCCAACTCCTTAGAGTATGATTCCTTCTTGATTCAGACATCACCATGCCTTAATCATGAGTTCACTATGATACACTATCATAATCACTCATAAGGATCTCAAACATTTGGTCCAAGTATTTCATTCATTGATCTCATCAAGAATTAACACTTTACCAAATTTGTACTTCATTTATGATAATCTTGAACACTTCAAGATATTCATATTGGTATTTCTCTAAACACCATTTGAAGTATTAGCATTTATTCCAATAGGTATGTAAATACATCACATGTATTATACCTAATAGGATAATCACTCTCCCACTACATTAGTGAAGATTGATTAATCATGTCCAAGATATTTACATCTCTTACTGGTTCTATAACCAAAAGAGTCTACATTTATCCATCACATGGAAACTAGAAATGAATTTCTCATGATTAATGCTAATTAAATTGTTTGAGTTATCTATAACTTTTAGGTATTGTCTTATCTTATGCATATCAAATATCATAAGATAAATAAGGCATTGCCACAAAGATCACATCTTTATAAATTGAAACATCTCTTTATTAATTGCCATCATTGTCACACAATATGCAAAAATAAAGTGTTTCTATCTATTGGCAAGTATGAAATAGCAGTTCATAACTGTATTACATGCCTTATTGGCTGAAAATAAACTAAAGTATTCCTATCTATAAAGGCAACACTTGCCCCAAGTAAGAATGCTTTACACTTTACATCTTGATATCATATATCTCAAAAAGTGTTACAAGTTTATTTACATGACACCTTCAAGTAGAAGCTTCAGTCGCCTCCTTCTTCTTTTGTTCTTCCAGGTAGAGAGGACAATTCCTTTTCCAATGTCCTGGCTTTTGACAATGGTGGCAATTTCCTTTCTTGGTCACGCCTCCCTTGGCCTTGAGAGCTGAAGATGGCTTGGACTCCTGGCTAGCTTCAGAACTTTTCTTAGCTTTGACCTTGCCCTTGCGCTTGGACTTGCCTTTCTTGCTCGTGATCACCATCACGGACTTAGGCTTGTCCTTCTTCATCTGTAACTCGGCTGTCCTCAACATGCCCAACAACTCTGACAGTGGCCTATCAAAGTTGTTCATGTTGTAGTTCATCACAAACTGACTGTAAGATTCTGGCAACGATTGCAGTATCACGTCAGTAGCCAACTCTTGGCTCAGTGGAAATCCCAGTCTCTGCAGGTTCTCCACATACCCAATCATCTTGAGTGTGTGAGGACCAACTGGATCTCCTTCTGTCATGACGCACTTGAACAACGCCCTTGAAACATTGTACCTCTCTTGCCGTGCCTGATCTTCATACATGTTCCTGAGATGCAGAATCATCTCTATGACACCCATGTTCTCATGTTGCCTCTGCAACTCATGGTTCATTGAACATAGCATCAAGCACTTTGCATCAATGGCATCATCAGAATGCTTCTTGTAAGCATCCCTTTCTGTCCTTGGTGCATTAGGAGCGGGTTCCTCTGGAATTGGAGTATCCAGGACATAGAGCTTACGCTCTTGAGTGAGAACAATTCTCAATGTCCGATACCAGTCGTGGAAGTTTGTCCCATTTAGCTTGTCCTTGTCAAGGACCGATCGCAAAGAAAAGTTGTTGTTGTTTGTTGCCATTTGAACTACAAAAGGAAAATATGCAATTTTAGTCCAAAACTCATTTTTTTTACTTATTTGATTGATTTGAAAATTTGACGATATAATTAGGCCTTTAATTAATTATCGCTCCCACTATTTTACTTCAAATCGATAGCCCTCACCATCAATTCGGAAGATTGCAGCGTACAACCTTCTAGTGGGCAAGATCCTGAAATCCTCTAAGCCATGGACCAGCTAGGGCTGTCACCCACAACATAGATCTCTCAGGTAGGCAACTTTTGCCAATTGCATCATATGCAACTCTTGATAAGATGTCATATACAACTCTTTGCAATGATCATCTCCATGCCTCAAGGTACTAGATCCCATCTAGATCACCTTGTTAAGTCCGACCCAAAGCAAACACGATGAACATGCACCCTGCTAGGGAAGACCCACACATTCATCCTTCACGCTTCCATGAGGTAGACGGTGCACCACGCTAGGGCGTGCCCACACTTGGTCGAACAAGTTTTTCACGTATGTCGCATTTGGAAGGCATCTAAAACTTAATATTTTAATGAGGGATTTGGTTTTATGTACATATACATATCCAATCACCACAATACATAGTACGTATCATATACATGCCATATCCCACAGAAAACATGCACAAACGATAAAAAGCGATGATTATGGCCATCCTAATGTGATTCCTCGAGCCAAGAGGAATCACGGTCATCTAGGTCAACATCACATGCAACCTGTACAAGATGAACATCTGTGCCTTGCCATCCGAGTTGATCAACTCATCACATGAATGATCTGTACTCTCCAGCCGGTCGTCTGGGTGCCACCAGCCGATCAGTTGGCTCCTCCAACCAATCGGTTCGCCTGGTCGTCGTGCATCTCGTCATGTCCGCCACCCGCTCGTCTCACTCCTCGAACCGGTCATCAACCGATCGGTTCACTCCTTGAACCGATCGTCTGGAAGGTCAACCGATCGGTTCACTCCTTGAACCGATCGTCTGAGCAGTCGTCTTGATGTCCGCCGGTCGTTGACATAACAGGAAATAAAATCTATCCTATTTATTACATTGCTTTAAAAAGGAGAAACCCCGAGTTACATTCGGGGGGAGCAAAGGTAGGAAAGAATCTCGAATTATTTCGAGTTACATCAGGAATAAGAGAGGGAAGATCGGTGCGCAGACCGAGATGCAAGAAACCACAAACAACCACACACATATAGGGGTTTATAGGCCATAATCACGCTACACACATCCACCAAAAAACTCGTTTAAGGGCGACGCGTATCGAGTGCATTAATAATACATATCATATATGTAATTAGGGATTTGTGGATTTAGGATTGGACATGCATAAAGCCGATATTATTCACATCGTATGCAATAAATAAAGGCGACAAACCAAAATCGATCATATCAATATTCCTAAAATATAGAACAGCTGATGTGGCTCTGATACCACTGTTGGGGTTTTAGGAGAGACAGAGAAGGCAGCGGAAACAAAAAAATTTCTCCCCAACCCATACCGAGGAAACGCGTTAACGTCTATATAATAGGAAAGGATGGTTTGCGGAATCATACCTTGTCCCGAGGCTTGCTCGGCGACAATACCTTGCGCAATGCGCGGTCTTCAACTCCGGACTTCGACGGTGTCTGTGCAGCTCCTGGTCGCACCGGGACTGACAACTCCTACTCGAACAGGACTGTCGGATGACAGTTGTCCTCCTAAGCGGCAGTGTCCTCCCGCCTCTGTAGTAGTCCACACGGACCACCTGGAACTCCACTCTCCTTGTCCCACAAGGAAGTGGAAGGAGTCACACCCTCCTGTTGACGTACTAGTCGCCAACACGCTCTCCTGCCTCCTGTTGCAACTACAGTTGTCCTTCCCTTGCTGCACCTCCCTTTTTGCGGGAAGCACTTGCTCGGGCTCTCTCACGGTTACCAAAACCAGAGAGAACGACAACTTGCAGAGCAACTGGTTGCACTGAGCTATACTTTGAGAATCCCCCAATACCCCTATATATATAGGAGAGTCATGGGACAGGGTTCTCCATCCCGGGCAATGCGGGACTAAAGCAGGAGTAGAAGGGTTCGAGAATTTTCCACAAAAAGCAACCGGTTCGCAACTTGAAATGATCGGTTCACAACTGAACCGATCGGTTCGGCCATTGAGCCGATCGGTTGGACCTGAGCCGATCGTTTGGGGCACTCCAACCGATCGGTTGGTGCCCTGAATCGATCGGTTCATGGTCCTAATCCGGCTCAAAAAGACTTTCCTTTTTTCTTTCCCAATTGGTATCGAATACCAATATTATTCCCAATCGAATTGGGCAATTTGAAACGAAAGGAAAATTATTGCCGACATGACTTTCCCAACTGGTCGGTTGCACCAGTTGAGCCGATCGGTTCAACTCTTGAACCGGTCGTCTCAACCTGGGCATGAGCCGATCGGCCTGGACACTCCAGCCGACCGGTTCAGCAACCTCAGCCGACCGGTTCATCACATGAACCGATCGGTTGGGAGCACAGGTTGGGCAAAATCAGTCAATTGCGATTTCAATCAATCCGATACTCCAATCAATGCGTCCAACACCTTGAACCATACAATATTTAGCCATCGACTGATTGAGTGTTTAATTGAACTACTAAACTCCTTTAGTAATCAATCTAAACATTGCTTTGTGGACAAAACTCCTCTTCCAGGTTAAATCCTATGTGTGTGACCCTACAGGTCCATTTCACGTTGGCAGTGAAAGTCCATAACACTTATGACTTCACAAGCAAAGAGCGGTGCCTAGTCACACATCAGTGCTACCCAAGTGAAAGTAGAAAGTTGGAGAACAACTTTCATCCTACAATCCGTGAATGGTGTTACAGCGAATGTATAATTCCTTTGTCTCTGATATCCCGAATGAACTCGAGGCATGGAACAGTCATCCTGTCAACGTTCATTCACTTCCTTGATCTCAGAGTAGACTGGAAGAGATATGTATGACATCATTATCATATACTGATTCACACATGCATGCACGCCTTTCTCAATCCTACTCATCAAGTGGCCATGGATATCAAACTCCCTCAGGAGGGACAAATCCCATATCTATCACTCACCCCTCAAAAGCCCCATGTGTCAAAGCCACCCAATCATCACCTTTATAACAACCCATGTTTCAGGACTGCGTTTGATGATGTCAAAGTGTGCCCAACGACATGTGTTGAGTGTAGTGATTTCAGGTCTAAGAATCACACTCACCACCATCACTGTGAGTACTGACTGTGACTACCATCTCATGGTTCCATGTGTCAAACTCACGGTGGGTCTGTCCGATACCTTATTCTCTAACAAGTACCTATGTGTTTGGTTTGATATCTCTATATCATGACTAATGAGATTCTGTCATCAACCAACACCACAATCTAGTCTTGGGTGTCATTGTTGTCTATCTACCTTCCACAATGACATCCGACTAGGGACATAAGAAGAATGTACAAACTCTTAGCATCTGTATGATCTCATCGTTCAGGTCATGAACCTGAAGGCATACGTCATTGAGTATTGTCATTCTTTAGACATTCAATCTGTTCTATCACTATCTCATATGACTGAACCAGAAAGAATTGGAAGCTTGCCTTTGATGTTTATCAAATCAATCTTAATGTATCCCACCAATCATCCCATGATTGGCTCTCAGGGCATACATACCAACAGCAACACCACTTGGGGAAGAGAGCATGAACAATGGTAGAGGAGAGAACAACAACTAGAGGAGGAGAGAGAAGAATTTGGCATAGGAGAAAGCAATAGCCATAGGAGGAGAGAGTAGCATTGGCGGGAGTGAGTAGCAGCAGCACCAGTTGGGGCTATTGGTGGGGGCGAGTAGCAGCAGAACCAGCTGGGGGCGTTGGCGGTAGCGACAGAAGAAGATGAGAAATTTCCAAAGCAAAAACCAGTTCCAAAGAAATGGTGATAGGGTATGAGGGGAAAGAGGGGCTTATCATGGGGGTTGAAGTAAGATATTTTGAGTCAATTATCTTATTATCTGACAACGTACACCCTAGGTCATTGGTTGCAAACAAAACACTGCCTACAAAATAGTTGTTTGATGTTACCTTTATTGTCAGTTGAATAGAGAAAATCAACAACTAACTCTACATCTCATATGCAACTCAGTGAACCATAAATCATTGGTTGGGGTGACGACACCTGACTAGAAAAACCAATTGAGGGTGGGAAAATTTTCATAGGACACATTGCGCACAAACCTTTCTTGTCTGTCGATGTAGACATAACTGATTATATATATACACATAAGAATTATAAGGAGATGTTTGACGCATAGACATTTTTATCGTTGGTTATATAACAAAAAATTGATGAAATAGGTTCTTAGAAGCAAATAAAATGAGTCCCAAAACTTTTGCACATAATTGTATTTTTTCACATGATGTATCATGTCGGTTTGTTTGAGAAGAAACCAGCGATAGAAATAAGATGCATCCCATATTTTTTTAGTTGGTCAACTTTGGCGGTTGTCTCTAATGAATCGATGCTAAAAATGACATTATTGTTTCCTCTTGGAAAAACAACCGATGAAATATGTCATATCTATAGTAGTGAAATTAAGGCTTAGAGTGTTTGGTTTGATGAATTTGGACATCTCCTGCTCTTCACAACATGTATGTGGGTTACTTATGACTAACCACTTAACTGCCTTCTGATATCCAATGCAATATGAAGTTTGTTCATATTTGAAAATTGTGTTGTCTTCTTTATTTCTTACACACGATAGATACCTATGCATATCATTATGTCAAGAAAAATATTTGAATTCATTAGGATCTTATAAGTGTATATAGACTAGTATGCCCTTGGAAATTAACTGGGAGCATGAGTCCAAAGTAAGAACATAACTTAGAGTCCATTTTTGGAATATAATGTGAATTCTATACCTAAAACATGAGAACAATTTAGGTCTTAGAGAAAACTCTGGTCCACAATATGAGATCCATGTTATATGGATTATATTTATGAATCAAATTTTATTGTTCATAACTTGCAAAAAAATATTTGATTCTTTATTGTCATATACTTAAATATAACTATATACACACTTTTTGTTGCACTCAAGTACATAGCATGGCAATATGCTAACCCGTATTTGTGAAGGTATTTATTTTAAACTTAGGACCCAAATGTGATGATATGGTTGTTTGAATTCAATAAAAAGAAAGAATCTTTAATGTAGTAGTTTTCTTGGTCTAGTTTTTAGATATTTAGGTTTTTCTTTCTACACTTCTATTTTGAAGTATGTACCAACATCAACTTTGTTAAAACATTATCTATTTCTTGAATTTCATTGTTTTTATTTATATTGTATTTGTGTGGACCTGGTCTAGAAAATATAGATGACAATCCATGCCTATGTATGGCTCATTCCTTGGGGATCACGGGGAAGGGGGTCATTATTGTCCTCAAGAAATTGTGAATCTACAATTAATTCCATGAATTTGCAAACACGACACTAGGGAAAAAAATTATAGATTGATCCAAGTTAGATTACTTCCTTCATATATAGATTCCAAATCTTAATCAAGCATTCAATTAGGATAATTGAGAAATAATATAGTGAAGTTAGGGTTAAGCTTGGCTCGGGGTTCACACTCTGGTTCTAATATATGTTAAAAATTGGTTATTAATATTATTTTTACTAGTTCTATATAATTATTTTATTATATAAGTTTTCAATAATGAATTTCTTTTTATTTGGAGCAATTTGCTATTCTTTTGTATTTTCTCTTTTCTGGAAAAAGTTGTCATATTATGAATTTGGTAAAATAAAAACCACTTCTCTCTAGTATAAATTTTTTAATTGATAACTTACAATCTACATCTCTTTTATTTGATATATACCTAAAGTGATTCAAAATGAAACAATATCCGTTGATCATAATATCAATATTGATTTTTTCATGACTTTACCTACTTGATCCTAAATAACCTTTTTCAAACGTATCTTTCTGAAACCAACGTTGTTTTCTATTAATCATTAAGGATGGATACCAACCATGGAGATCAAAAGATGATTGGGATATACCCATATGTAGAATCATCTAGCCCAGTGATAGAAGCATCTATGGGCACCTAAAGGCCTACCATATTTTCAAACTAAACATGTAACTTTCTTGTTTTTCTTACTCTAAATCTCCATATTGAACCAGAAATATTTTTCTATATTTGACTAAGAATGAGTAATGCCTACTTAAATCGCATGTAATGGGGGTGCATGACATATTCTCCGATCATGATAAGATTTCCTTACCTAATTTTTGGCCATATTTATTGGGTTTTATGGCCTTAGAGTAGGTAGTAGAAGCAAAAATTTTACACGTCATTGACCCATAATAGGAGTTCACATCAACGACTATGTAATGGGAAGGGTGGTTTTAGCGAGATATGCCTAGTCATGGGGCTTTCCCAGTGATAATACCTCACAACCATGCACAGTCTTCAACACCATGTCTTGGACGGTGTCTGTGCCGCTCCTGGTCTTCGCCATTGACTTTGGCCTCCACCATAGACTGCGGCTGATGTGTCCTCTTGAGCGGAAGACATCTCCCGCCTCTACAGATAGTCCACATAGACAACCTGGAACTCCTTCTATTATAGAATAACTAGTAGGAAGGAGACAACCCTTCTGTTGGGGTACTAGCACCAACCTGCTCTCTCGAACTCAGATTGCTTTTCTACTATTGTCTTTTCCTCACCTTTCCTCCCTAGTTCGATAGCACTTACTCGAGCTCTCTTAGTTACCAGAACTAGAGAGGACAACAACTTTGTAGAACAACTGATGTTCTGAGAAGCCCCCAGTACCCCTCTATTTATAGTAGAGGGAAGGATTAGGGTTCCTAGTCTGTTCGGGAGTAGAAGGATCCAAATATTATATGAATAGTTTGTACTGCGTAAGGTGAACCAGACGGTTTACAAGTGAACTGATTGGTTGGGAGTGTGAGATGATTGGTTCACCTAGGGAACTGGTCGTTTCATTTTCTAGACTTGCCTGTAATTGACTTCCCTTAATCGTTTCCAATTAATGCATAGATTAATCCGTATTCCAATCGAATTGAACAAGTGAAATGTGAAATTTTTCCTCTAACTGGGCAAATCCTTATTTCTCGATTGGCAGGATTGTGATCTGCATGGTTCACCAAGTGAACCGGTTAGTTGGCTCACACCATCCGATCAGCTCACAAGGGTGAACTGGTCAGTTGGCAGTCTTGATATTGCCAATGCAGTCTCCAATCGACCAGACACTCAATCTAGCTAGTTCAACACTTGAACTTGATAGTTTCGAGTTCCGTCAGTCAATTGTATGTTTAATTGAGTACCTAAACACCTTTAGTATCAATCTAAACATCATTCATGGACAATCTCCTCTTCTAGGGGTATCATATGTTTGTGACCCTACAGGTTCTAATTTGCGTTGGTAGAGAATGTTCATAACAACTTATAACATCACAAGTAATGAGCGAAATCTAGTCACTCATCATTGCTACCCATGTAACTTAGAAAGTTGGAGAACGACTTCAACCTACAATTTGTGATTAGTGTTACTGTGACCGTATAGTTCCTATATCTATGACATCTAGATTGAACTCGAGGCATGGAACATCATCCTCTTCAACATTCAATCCATGTTCCTTGACCTTGAGCAGATTGTCTGAGATGCATGGGAGTTCACATATCATATATTGAATCACATGAGTATGGTCATACAATTCTCAGTCTCTCTTATCAAGGGGCCCTAGATATCATACTCATTTGTAGGAGGGACGATCCCATCTCTATCACTCACAATCAAGTCCCCATGTGTCAAAGTCACCCAATCATCACCGTTATAACAACCCATGTTTCTGGACTACGTTTGATGATGTTAAAGTGTACCCAACCACATGTGATGAGTGCAGTGATTTCATGTCTAAGAACCACTATCACCACTATCACTGTGAGAGACAATTGTGACTACCATTCCATGGTATCCATGTATCAATCTCATAGTGGGTCTGTCTGATATACTATTCTCTAACATATATCTGTGTGCTTGACTTTATATCATATATCATGACTATTAAGACTCTATCATCAGTCATCACATATTGTAGTCTTATGTATTACTATTGTCTATTTTTCTTTCATAGTAATATCTGACGTGGGACATAACAAGAATGTATGTACTCTTATCATACATATGGTCGCATTGTTTAGGTCCTCAACCTGAAGACATATGTCATCGAGTCACATCGTTCTTTAGACATCTATCATGTATGTGTCATCATCTCATGAGTGAGACAAATATAATAGACAAAATTACCTTTATAATTATCAAATCAAGTATCATATGCCTCATTGCAATCATCACATGATTGGCTCTCTGGGCATACTATACCAACAGACTCCCACTTGCACTTAGAGCCAATCACCCATGAATCATATTCCAAGTGATCTTAACATGTCCATCATGTTTCTGCTGCACAAGTGCTTTTATAGCAGGTAAGCAACATTTGCTTCAAGTCGGTATATTGTATGTTTCACATCCCGTCACTGTACGAAAACTCGTATGAGATGGAAGTTTTGTAGTATGCTCTCTAAAATTCTTTTGCCTAACCAATAGCTCCATTGTTGTCACAATATTACTACCGAGTCACCAATGGTTGGAACTTCCCATAAGTTCATCCATATGAACTTCTAGATGCATATAGTATCCTTTATAGTGTCCGTAATACTAAGGTACTTGGCTTCTTATTGTAGAATTAATCAATTGTTTTATGTTGGAACATTTGCAACTAACAATTCTTATTCTAAGGTCAAACACAATTTTGTCATTTCAGAAGCTTGCATCGGTGTAACTCTTTACACCCAACTCTTCCTTATTACCATAAATAAAGAACTAATCCTTTAGTACTTCACAAGTACACAAAGATGTCCTTCATGGTATTCTAGTAAATCTTACTGGAACTCGACATATATCCATTCGTCATGCCCAATACATACGAGATAATTGGATATTTATATGATCTTGTCATACAAGATGATGATTTCATATCTTCTGGTCATGTCCAATACATACAAGATGATGAGTTCGTATATTTTTGTCATGTCCAATACATTTAAGATAATTATTTCATATTTTCTTGTCATGTCCAATACATATAAGATAACAAGATGAGTTCATACGTGATAGATCCAATTGTGAATGCATATGGCATCTATCCATGTGTTCCTTATTCTTCATAAGAATTGATACACTTGGCTCTTGAGAGACTAACTCCATGGTACATGGACAAGTTTTCTCTCATCATGCTAAACCCTTTCAACATCTTGTCGATGTATGTTATCTTTCTTAGGTCAAGAAGCCCGCTTGATCTGTCTCTATAGATCTTGATTCCTATCACATAGGATGCTTCTTTTAGAATGCAGTTTGTTGACAGATTTTGTAGTATAAGGATGATACTCCCCATCAATATGTGGAATATATATTTTCTCCCACTAAATTCTTGTAATCACACATTACATCTTCATTCTAACTCAAGTCAAACTCTTTGACTATCTCGTCAAATTGAAGATCTAGTTCTGAGGTGCTTGCTTCAATCCAAAGATTGATCTATGCAGCTTTATAGACTTTATTTGCATTATTGGATTTATAAAACCTTTAGGTTGTGTTACTTACACATCCTACACAATATTCCACTTAAGGAATGCGGTTTTAACATTCATATGCCAAATCTCATAGTCATATTAAGCTGCAATGGCAAACATTATTCAGATGGATTTATGCATGGTAACTGCTAAAAAGATTTCACCATTATCAACGCCTTGAACTTGTTAGAAACTCTTTTCAACCAACTTACCCTCCATGTCAGTATTCTTCTGGAAGACCCAAAAGTACCCTATGTGTTTTACCCCTTTAGGTGGATCAACCCAGGTCATACTTTGTTGATGTACATGGAATCCATCTTGGATTTCATGGATTCAAGCAATATCCTAGTTTCTAGCTCTCATCAGCTTCTAGGTAGACTATTGACTCATCATATGACCAACTCACTACCTTCTTGTCCATAAGATATCATATATCATTCAAGATCTAGGTGTGTTCTACCAGAACCATGAGTTATGTGTGTTACTTAAGGAACTTTGAGATTCCCCAACTTTTTTCTCTTTATTCCCAATGTACCTCTTTAAGTTCAATGTTTTTCTTATTTGTCTCAAACCTTTCAAGTTCTACTTTTCTCTCCCACTGATTCCTTTAGAACTAGGTTCTACTCTAGAATGCAACCATCCACAACACCTTTGTTATTGGATTTGGATATCAAAGTAGTATTCAACAAAATAATATTTATGTGATTTGTGGACAAAACATTTTAAGCAACATTTTTCTTATTTAGGCTTTCAATCTGAATATTTATAAAGACATATCGAGACACTACCCATTCCATATCTCATATGGTGTCCTTTGAACTATATTGTTTTAGTGTTAAGCATGTGCCCAAAAGGAAATTTGAAGTTTAGCTAGTAATCACACTCTGACTTATCAAGGTGTGATTCCTTCTTTCTAGTACACTATCATTGTGTTTTAGGTGGAGTCCATCATGATACATTATCATGATCTTCCAGAAGGTTCTCAAACTCTTGGTTCAAAGTATTTCCATATCGATCATATCAAAATTTAATACTTATACCAAGTTTATTATGTACTTCATTTATGATCTCCTTGAACACTTCAAGATATTCATGTTTGTATTTTATTAAATACAAACTACCATATCTACTAAGGTCATCAGTATATATATTGAAGTATTATTGATTACCTTTAAGTTTGAGTTATCATGTCATTCATTACATGTGTCACACACATTTGTCTCTTAAACTATTAAGTATAGTTGATGAGATATAGGCATTTCCATCAATGATCATTTCTTTAAAATGAAACATCAGTCCATAACACTCTTGCTCATACAAGATGTATGGCAATTTCATTGATGGGAGATGTATAATAGCAATTCCCTAATTCTATTATATGCCCATGAATGTCATTTGTAATTGTAATGGTAGCAACTCTTGCTCTGAACAATTTCTAGCTTACTTCTTCTTAGGTCCTGAAGTAGAGATCTCTATCTCTATCATCTTCCCGAGATCCTCTATAAAGAGGTTATTTCCCTTTCACACTTGCCCCTCTCCATATCTTTAGTGATGAAGAGTTGGATCGAAGCTTGCCTTCAGAACACTTCTTGACCTTGCTTTAGTCTATGGACTTCACTTTGTCAATCATTATCATAGGTTTTGTCCTTTCTTCATTCATGCTTTGGCATCAACATGCCAAGCACTTCAGACAGTGGTTTGGCCAAGTTTCTCAACATTTGATAAACTGGCTATATGATTTACACAACGATTGGTAGAATCATGTGTTTGGTCAACTCTTAACCAATAAGAAATCACTATTAATGTATATGCATAATCATATTGAGCATATGATATTATACTTGATCTCCATTTGTCAAATTATACTCAAACATCACTTTGAAGACATTATACCTTTCACACTTTACATGATTCTTAATATGTATAACCATCTCAAGAATTTCCATGCTTCAAGCTATTTATGCAACTCATAGTTCATATAGGTCATCATAAGGTTCTTGATGTCTTAGGCATCATTGGCATACTTCAAGTAAGCATCCAATTTTAGCCTTAGGTGCATTTGGAGTGGTTTAACTGGATCTGGTCTTTCAAGGACTTTAGAGTTTATACTCACCATTGAGAACACTTCTCAAAGGTCCCAAACCAGATTTGAAGTTTATCTCGTTTATGAACTAATCGCAATGATAATGTATTTGTGTTTGTCATTTGGATTCTACAAAAGAATTTTGCAACTTTTCAAAACATTTTTGATTTGTTTGATTTGATAAAGTTGACGATATTAATTAGGTCTTTAATTAATTATCACTCCCATTATTTTTTTAAAAATTGATAACCCTCATGTATCAATTCGGAAGATTGCAGTGTACAACCTTCTAGTGGCCAAGATCCATATTTCATCAAATTATGAGTCAGCTTTGGCTGATCGCCCACAACTTGATTATTTAGGTAGGCCATCATGTCAATTGCATCATATGTAACTCTTAGATAGATGACATGTGCAACTCTTTGCCATGTTCATTTGCATGCCTATAGAGCTTAGACTCTCAAAGAATCACCAATTAAGTATGACCCAAAAGCTGACACGATAAACATGCACCCTGCTTTGGCAGAACCTACATGTCTACCATCACATTTCCACGAGATGGACTGTGCACCATGCTTTGACGTAACCTACACTTGGTCGATCAAGATTTTCATGTGTGCCACTTATGGAAGGCATCTTAGACTTTTATATTTTATTTGAGGTATTTTATATAAGTGCAAATACATATCCATTCACCACATTATTATAATATGTATCATATACATGTTACAACCACAATGAGAAAACATGCAATATCGATAAAAGAGATGATTATGGAAATCCTATTGTAATTCCTTGGAGTCACAAGGAATTACGGTCATCTAAGGTCTACATCACATGAAACCTTTTGTTGATGAAGATCTTTGTGCTTGAACCATTTTGGGTTGATCGGCTCATTCAATGACACAATTGGCTCACCTCCTGGCTGGTTGTTAGTCTGGCCTCCGATGTCTGGACATCTCCAACAATTGGTTGGGACACTGTCCGGTCGGTCCGACTCCTCCTTTGCAGTCCTCCTTGGTCCTCCAGGCAGTCAGCTCGTCTAGTGTAGAACATCTTCTTATTTGATGTAATTGAAAAGAAACTATCCTACTTTTACATAATCTTTGAGAAACTCTGAGTTACATTCAGGGGGAGCAAATGTAGAAGAGAAAGGATCTCAAGTTATCTCAAGTTATATGTGTAGTGGAAGGTAGAGGCTCAGTATGAAAACTGAGATGCAAACAATCATAACCAACTAAGCACACATAGGGTTTATAGGCCATAACCATACTACACATCCACCATCAAAACTGCTTTAGGGCGACACACATCAATTGCATATATGCCATATCATATATGTATATTAGTTTGTGGTTGCATGTGGTATTTAGTTGGATATGCACATTAGTCATTTTAAATATTCACATCGTATGCAATAAATGATGATAAAATCAAAATTCGATCATATTGATTTATCCCAAAATATAGTAAGTTGATGTGGCTCTAATACCACTGTTGGGATTTATGGCCTCAGAGTAGGCAGCGGAAACAAAAATTTTACTGGCCATTAACCCATAACAGGTGTTTGCATCAATGACTATGTAATGGGAAGGGTGGTTTTAGCGAGATATACCTGATCCTAGGGCTTGCCCAACGACATTACCTCGCAACCATGTACGGTCTTCAACGCCATGTCTTGGACATTGTTTGTGCAACTCCTGGTTTTCACCATGGACTCTAGCCTCCACCACGGACTGCACCTGATGTGTCCTCCTGAGAAGCAGGCATCTCCCGCCTCTACAGACAGTCTACACTAAACACCTAGAACTCCACTCATCCTAGAAGAACTGGAAGGAAGGAGATGACCCTTTTGTTGGTATACTAGCACCAACCTTCTCTCCCGAACTCAGACTACTTTTCTGCAGCTGTCTTTCCCTCGTTGTACCTCCCTAGTTGGGTAGCACTTGCTTGAGATCCCTCAGTTACCACAACCAGAGAGGACAACAACCTTAAAGACAACTAATGTTCTGAGTTTTGTGTTCTGAGAAGCCCCTAGTACCCCTCTATTTATAGTAGAGGGCAGGGTCAGTGTTCCCACTCTATTCGGGAGTAGAAGGATTCAGAAATTCCATGAATAGTTTGTACTGTGGCAGGAGAACCAGTCGGTTCACAAGTGAACCGATCGATTGTGAGTGTGAGCCGATCGATTCATCTAGTGAACTTGTCATTTCACTTCCCACACTTGCCTACAATTGACTTTCCTCAATCATTTCCAATTAATGCAAAGATTAATTCTTATTCCAATCAAATTGAACAAGTGAAACGTGAAAGTTTTCCTCCAACCGGGCAAATCCTTATTTCCTCAGTTGGCATGACTTTGAGCCACCTGGTTCACCAAGTGAAATGGTCAGTTAGCTCACACCAGCCAATCGGCTTACAAGGGTGAACCGATCGGTTGGCAGTCTTGATACTGCCAATGCAGTCTCTAATCGATCTGACATTCTAACTAGCTAGTTCAACACTTAAACTTGATAGTTCCGAGTCTAGTGAGTCAATTGTATGTTTAACTGAGTACCTAAAAACCTTTATTATCAATCTAAACATCAATCATGGATAATCTCCTCTTCCAGGGGTATCTTATGTGTGTGACCCTGCAGGTTTCAATTTACGTTAGCAGTGAATGTTCATAACAACTTATGACATCACAAGCAATGAGCAAAATCTAGTAACTCATCATTGCTACCCAAGTAACTCAGAAAGTTGGAGAACAAATTCAACCTACAATCTATGATTATTGCTATTGTGATTGTATACTTCCTTTGTCTCTGAGATCCAGATTGAACTCGAGGCATGGAACAACATCCTCTTCAACATTCAATTCATGTTCCTTGACCTAGAGCAGACTATATGAGATGCATGTTAGTTCACATATCATATATTGAATCACATGAGTATGGCCATACAATCTTAGACTCTCTTATCAAGGGTCCATGGATATCATACTCCTTTGTAGGAGGGACAAATCCCATCTCGATCACTCACAGTCAAGTCCCCATGTGTCAAAGTCACCCAATCATCACTATTATAACAACCCATGTTTCAGGACTGCATTTGATGATGTCAAAGTGTACCCAACCACATGTGATGAGTGCAATGATTTCATGTCTAAGAACCACTATCACAACTATCGCTGTGAGAGATGATTGTGACTACCATTCCATGGTATCCATGTATCACTCTCACGGTGGATCTGTCCAATATACTTTTCTCTAACATATATTTGTATGCTTGACTTGATATCATATATCATGACTAATGAGACTCTATCATCAGTTAACACACACTCTAGTATTATGTATTACTGTTGTCTATTTTTCTTCCATAGTAATATCCGACTAGGGACATAACAAGAATGCATGTACTCTTATCATACATATGATCTCATTGTTCAGGTCCTCAACCTAAAGACATATGCCATCGATTCACATCATTCTTTAGACATCTATCATGTATGTGTCATCATCTCATGAGTGAGACAAACATAATAGATGGAATTACCTTTATCATTATCAAATCAAGTATCATATGCCTCATTGCAATCATCATATGATTGGCTCTCTGGGCACACTATACCAGCAATATTTACCTTGCTAGTCTTCCCTTGGGTGGGTCAAATTCAGTTATTTTTTTTAACCACTCATTTAAATGCATATCAATGTCTTTTCCATATTTTTCCCAAATAATGACGTGGTGACTCCTTTTTCTTATCCATTTAAATATTTTTCCCTTCAGTTTAATTAAACTATAGAAACTCTATCCCGACCTGTATGCATATATCATGTGTACAATACACTAAATAGTTGTTTATAACATAAATACTCAAAAGATAATGATTTAAGGATGTATATCAAGAAGATCAATTGCTGGCAATTTGGGCACAACATTGGGTACTTATAACTATAAATCTAATGGCATATCACAAAATAAATAGTACTATGATCAAATTAAGAACTAGATATATTTCCACTCTTAGTGATATGATATGATTGGTATCTATGAATCAATAATTTCTATTTCATAAAATAATTTTTAGTTTATAGTCAATTGCATTAAAGTTACCATTTTGTAATAAATTTTAGAGACTTATCTCAACTTTAGTGAAAAAATGAGTAAATGAGTGAGATGCAATTTTAAAATCATTCCCAATTTTATTACCTAATTTTAAAGTGGATTCCATATAATCAACAGATGAGGTCAAATGGCAGTTACTTTTTGAATACTTGTGAAACATACTAGGGTTGATTAATGAGAATGTAATATTCTTTAGGTTAACATAGTCATGTGAATTATTTGTATGGCATGTGGTAAGAGAATCAAAATTAGATCTTACATAAATGCTAGGTATGATAATCAATTGAATTTGTGTACACAAATGTATTACTACAATGAATGTACTATCCATATAAACATACTTCTGAATTCCAGTACTAGCAAGCCAAGAGTTAGTATATAGTTGATATAATCAAATAAATTCCTTTTTCCATGAAATTGAGTTATGAAATATGAATAAAATGGAATAATATTCGACCCAATACATGTGATATTAAAATGCCCTGATTACCATTGAGCATTTGTAGGTATAAAACAAAGAAATAGTGAGATGGTTTCTCTTGTAAAGATGAAAGGGTCATTATAAGCTTCCAACAATTGTATTATTTTTAATTTGCACATGAACGTTTTGGCCTTATTTTAGTTATGGATGACACAAAGCTTCTAGTACATCATTACTAGAGGTGAAATGTAAAGAAATGGAGTGCCCACAACTCTAGTTTTAGAAGTCTTAGTGTTTTTATACTTGGTATTGTTAAGTGACATTTGTTTGAATCCCACTGATTTTGGACACATGAACCTCAACATAACCACCCACATTTTCTATTTCTTGAATGAAAAGAGTACCTCTATATAGAACCACGAGTATTTAGTGGGTTTTCTTCCTTTGTGTACTCAAATATTTCCTTTTACTAACCATGGTGTAGATGATCTTATAGGTCCTAATAAACCGTAAGGCTTTTATGTTGATCCACGTGGGTGCAACCCAAACTAAGTAGGAAAATAAATGAAGTAATGCTATTATATGGAGATGAACAAAATGCTATTTATGTTTTCTTACATGTTACTTGTGATGTCTGATATAAGGCAAGCTTGAAGTAGTCTTATTTACTATTTTAACTAATAAAATAATGTCTATAGTATTTTTATAGTTTTGTAATCCCAAGACAACACCTTTGTTAATATGGAGGCTAAAAATAAACATATATTAGGAGCTCTCATTCATGTTTAATATACATAAAATTTAATGTGCATATATGTTATCAAGATGAATTGGGAGTCTATCAACTTATGTGACTCTTTGAGTCTCAATGTTGTTTGATTTAGCATTCTCTAAGTATAATATCAATAAATAAAAGTGTAACAAAGCAAACCCGTGTTTACCTTAACCCTAAATTCACCTTCCTTCTTATACATAACCTCTCTTTATCAAGGTCATCAAGAACCCTAATTCTTGTGATCAAATGTATGCATATTCATGTAAGTAATTGGAAATATTAGTTTGCCAAAGAAGTTGAGAATTTAAATAATTAATTATTAGTATAATGGAATGTTATATAAGACATCAGAGTAATGATTGTTGGTTAAAAATACTTGAAGTTAGTCAAAGGAATATAGGTCATATATGCATGGTTGATGGAAGTTGTGTATAATGTGTTTATCCTATTAAATTTGAAGGGAGACAACGTAAAATACATCTTAATATTGTTTGTGATGAAACATTTATGCAATATATACTTTCGTGTATAAGGATATATGATTATGGAACCAAACATGATTTGATATACTTAGAATCTAGATTGTAAGTTTCTAGGATCTGAGGCCTAAAATTGGCACACCTCGAGCCATATTGAACCAATTTAAGGAGGACATGTGTACCTATTTTTGGATATATAATTTTTTTGTCCATTTTAGTTTGACGAACTTTCCTAAAGTCATGTCAAAGTTGGTTGGCTTCATGGACAACTCTTACTATATATATTGGGTTCAACTAGTAAGTTTTTCTTGCTTGGGGTATAAGTTGGTTGGCTTCATGGATAACTCTTACTATATATATTGGGTTCAACTAGTGATTTTTTCTTGCTTGGGGTATTGGATTGACCGTGAACAAACTTTTACATGAGAAGTTATTCAATCTTCTGATAATTCAAGCCAATATCTTAAGGGCCAAACATTTTTTTATGATTCATTCTTCTAAATAGATTCTAGCTCACTCGCTATGAAGTCAAATGACCTCTTGTATTTTCAAATGATATTGTGTTCTTTAAGATTAATATGTCATGTATCTTTGATCTATTTTATCATTTTGTGCTTTGGATGTCTATTTTCGATTACTGGAGCTCTCTATGGCAATTTTGTGCATGAGGAGGTGATGTAGGGTAATCAAGGTTTTATTGTAGATTTTATCTCAAGATTATTGTTTTCTTTGTTTACAACACAAATATTCACTTAGTTTCTGGTTTTTCAAACTTTCTCATCCCTAGTCCGTTCTTCTACCAAAAATAAAGGTTATTTCTTATTTCTTCTACCTTATTTTCCAAATCCCATTTTTTATTGCTATAGAAGTTTTTTTGAGGCTATTTCTACTACAAGCTTGGCATTTGATCATATTTTCTTACTAGGATTTTTTAAGGCTATTGGTTTTTCTTCTTTTCCTTGCTATTTGAGGTAAAAAGGTATCACATATTTTGCTAACTGAATGCAATTTCATTTTCTATACTTCCTAACCATGCTGTAATCACCCCTTAATGCCTTAACGGATGAACTTAACAATTTTACATAGGAAATGGTATCTATAATTTATCTTTCTTGTTTTAAGAGGCTATACAAATGAAATATAAAATTATAATAATATTATCTTCTTATGTTTATATGTTATATAATAGAAATAGTTGTACAACCATTAGAAAAGGTTGGATTGGCTCTTAAATTATCCATGTTAGGGAGAATCCTTATGGGATATTATGATATTAAGATATTGTGGTAAACATATAGGATATGATATTTACACAAATGTCTAAACTAATGACTTTGATGCTATAACTTCTAAATTACTCATTTATGATATTTAATATCATAGAAGCCCTGGTTTCCTGAGGATGGAAATTCACATGAACCTGAGTGCAAACTTTGTGAATTTAATAAGAGTATTGAGCTAACTAATAATGAAAATGAAACAACCATTTACTTATATAGGTTATGTAACCATTGTAATTGTCCCCTGATGTCCATGCTAGGCAAGAGCAATTGGTCTATCTTGTCATGGATTAAATCTAGGCAAAGAAAATCCATGATAAATTAGATCTCAAGGACTAATATATAAAGGGTTAGAGGGATCCAGAGAGGTGGGAGTAAGACCCCAACTCTCCTACGGAGTTGAGAATGTAGGATTAGGGATAGATACCTCAATTTGGTGTTATTATATGGTCATAATGAGAATTAAGAAACTTGATATGTGGTTTATGTGATATGATGTGGTACGACATAGTCTTGTAATAAGATGTGGGAACCTAGAGGTACCCATGATATAGGCTCCTACGTAGACTATAGTAGATATGGGTTGTGTTAGATGTCTTAGGGTGGTTGGCTGAATCATAAGGCATGCACAACGAGTTGTGCATGTGAGCACTATAATGGATTCTACTTAGTAGGTATGAGTCAAGAAATTTTAAGGCAAATAATGAAAATGAAAAAGTGATTCATAATTTTTACTACATGTTATTATGATCATATACTAGAAATTAAGATTGCTAGTATCATATCTTGTGTATAGTTAAGGAATAACTTGAACCCCTCCCTTTCTATCAAGGATGGGGGGAAGAGCTTATCCACTTAAATGAATTAAGAAGATGACTTTGATATGTTTACTCTTATTCTTATCTACTCACTTAGAAATTTTATATAAATCAATGAACACATTTTTAGGTGTTAAAAGTCAAGTCATCAACCCCTTAATGTTAGTCGAGGGCAGAGTCACACAATCTAAGTTCCTATATTGGGGTCTTTAGGATTATCCTTATGTATGTGTATCAATTCAACAAACAAATATATAATATTTTTAATATCATGTATACATTTCTGGAAACCTACTAACTATATGTTTATAAAAACATCTATAAATTCCTTTTGGGACATCTTAGTGAATATGATATATTTATGAAATGGATGTTGATTCCAAAAGCTCTATTTTGTTGATACTTCCATTGCCACTTCTTTCTTAATCACTAAGAGACTATTTTAGGTTTAGTGCTTGCAGAGGATTTGAGAATCTCTTCTAATAATCATAATGTGGTTGGTTACTAGGAGTGCGTTATGATAAAAAACCTAACTTGAGAAAAATGTAAAAGGTGAAAGTTGGTTAGAATAGAATATACATGCACTCCCACTTTCTCAAAATGAGACTCATTGTACAATGTTATTGGTTTATCTTATGATTCATATAGATGGATGTAAACCAAACTATACATGGATAATGAACTTGATTCATATTTATCAATTTTGAATGCATACATTCTTAACTACTAGATGTCAACCTGAGTCTAGTGGCTTCTGCCTTATGTAGTAGATAATTTGTTCCTAGTGCATCTAGCATCATGTAGTGGGATATGAATGATGTTTAATACAATTAAATTTTGGTATGATGTGTGATTGGATGTTTGGTTTTCATGTATACCAAAAAAAATACTTGCTTTTTCTGACCACCACTTTATTTTATATGATGAGATTGAATAATTTCTTAAACTTGGTGAAATGTTGACCTAAAGAAACCCTAATGGTTGGACTAAGAGTAATCTACAAGGATGATCATTACATTAATATATGTGTGGATAGGAAAAGTTCAACCACTAATTGGAATGAAGTAACTTACTGCAATTTGTGTAACTGTCAAGATTTGCATCTAAAAAGACAATTCACATCCAAAAGGTGATAGATAAGATGAGTCCTCCCCTACTATCTATAATATGTGGCATGGAGAATCTAGGCTAAGGTCCAAAGATGCTGAAATCACATGGAATAAAGATAGTGTATCAGATTTTAGAGTATGTGATAAGGGTGTGTATGACAATGAATAATATAACATAATGATATCTAGAACAAGTAAATTCTACTCTACCCTTTAATCAAAAAGAATTTTGTACATGAATGTGATCTTACTTATGGATTCAACTCAATACTAGTGCATATGATTTAAAATGAATGAATATAATTGTATCATTTTGAAGTATGGTTAATTGGAAGAGACATACATTGTAATATCCTAAATTTTTGAAGCTGAATAATATAAATATAAAGTCATGGATT
This sequence comes from Alisma plantago-aquatica, assembly GCA_963693085.1. Classification (NCBI taxonomy): domain Eukaryota; kingdom Viridiplantae; phylum Streptophyta; class Magnoliopsida; order Alismatales; family Alismataceae; genus Alisma; species Alisma plantago-aquatica. The sequence goes on along the minus strand of OY856409.1, from coordinate 834,871,991 downwards.
GATAAGTAAAGTCCTTAATTGAAGCGATGGAATAATTTTGTATCCCACTTTATGGCATGGGTGCAACCCATAGCCCAAGTAAGGTCCATGAGACTATTTTCTTTGCAAATAGGTCGTTGGGGTAGAAGATAAAGAAATAAAAGTTTTCATGCAAAAATAGAGGATAGTGGCTTTATGAATTGTTGGATAATAGAAATATGAGATAATGGGTATGTTTCTAAAAGAAAATAAGATATATGTTCTTTTAGATATTAATGGAATAATTATCTAAGCCTATTTAGAAACACATGTTGTAAGGAATCAAATAGTATTATTTCTAATTGACTTTTTCTACACTTGAAGAAAATAACAAAAAGAATAGAATTATAGAATTTGGGATAGAAATGATTTTCCATGTAGTCTGGGCAGTCAATCTAAGGATATGTTAAAAGAGAAAGTTTCGTCCATAAAATTTATCCCAACAAATCCCACAAATTAGGTAAAGGATGAGAAAGACATTTAATTAGTTTTCCTCCAAGTTTCATAGAAAAAGGGTGTTCCTAGAAGTCTATAGAAAATTGCGAGGGATAAGGGACCTATTTGAAATAAGTAATTATTGTTTGCTTATTTGAATAGAGAGAAAATGCTATCTAGAAGTATCTCTTCTATACCAAATCTTTCCCAATTTGAGATTTAGTTATCAAAAGGTCTCTCCTAAAATCAGGGCTCAATTGGAGAAAGGATGAGAGAGTTATGGAGTTTCTGAAATTCCATAAAGTAAAGCAGTTTATTTTTTGATGATAATATGTGTCACATTTAATGTGACCAAGACTTTAGGAAAGCAAGGTTTTGGCCCTTTAATCACCATGCGGCTTTGTGGCCCTTTGGTTAGGGATCAACAAATTGGAGGTCATCTTCTACCCTGAGCCGGTTCGAGAAATGGACCTACTCACTCAAAGAATCTAACATCTAATTCTCCCCCTCCTCACCACCTTTTGTTTGGTTCTTTTCACTTTAAAACCAAGAGAGAAAAATGAATCTCGAAAGCCATATTCAACTGCCAACTTGCGGAGTTTTGAAGATGCCCAATCTAAGATAGGACCTGGTTTCTAATAAGAGTTACATCCATCCCTTCCCTCAACCACATACCTATATAAGGCTACCCTTAGTCTCTTTGGGATTCCCCAATATTAAAACACATGCTAATTTCAGCCTTCTACCCTATAGATGTCCTCCCACCTCCAATCTCCTACTTGTTCGACCATCCCCTAGCTCATATCTTGCCAGCCACCGCACAATGCCAACAAAGGTGTTGATGAACTCGGGACTCCACGAATCAGGCCCTTGCAGTCCTAATTCCATCACGTATCACCTGTAGTGAAGAGTCAAGTACATAGTTCACTAACACCATCGTCTGAGGGGGACTGGCTCACATGAAGAAGGGGTTGAAGATGATGACTAATAAAATTACCATTCTACCCCTGAGGTTGACACAATGAGGAATGTTTATCTGAAGTCTTTTCCGGCTCTATCTTGCCCAGCCATGAGGGTGTCACACCAGTTGGTGTGAGCCCATTGGTTGATACTGCAACATGTGTAATGTGAGTAGTGCGTTTAAGTGTTGATTTGGCAATCATTGATTGGCCAATAAATGCTTAGCTTGCAAATATCATAGTAGTTTATAAGATGATCAGATTAAGACAAACTATATATGAAAATTTATTAAGAAAATGAGAGGAACACAGATACAATATGCTTGAGACCCAATTATGATTCTAATTCAAAAGTATGGTTAATACTTGTTCAAGTAGTGATTAGTAAATGGAAATCCTATAATTGATGATATAGGTGTTGAATATCTTAAATGCTTTTATACATGTTAGAATCTGTTATTTTTGAATATAATGATAATCCAAGAGGATCATGATCATAATAATTGATAAGTAAGGTTTTAAAAGTGGATAACCATACATGTGTAGAATTTGGGTTTTGAAACTAAAGAACATATCTTGTGATCATCTTGACGAACTTAATCTGATCTAATTATTTATAATAAAAGAATATGATGAATCTAATAATTAATGTTTATAAAGTCAATGATCATAAACATGTGTAATTAAGGTTTTGAAATAAAAAATCATAACTTGCCATGTTATTAGTACACATAATCGGATTTAGGTGTTCATAGTTTTAGTATATTATAGATATGATGTTTGGGATTTCACCTAATGATTAATATGTAATGGAATTATGGCTTTTACCTGTATTCCTTATCCAAACCCAAACATGACCCTAAACCCAAGATTAGGACCCGAGTAAGGTTTAATTTGATTAATTTGATGGTGACACCTTAGGATTTACATACGTGCAGATTAAATATTTATTTCTTGGAACTGATGATTGGATTGATTGAATATACTTGTAGTATATATTGCATGATATATGCATGGTTCTATAAAGGGTACATGATTACGATTACAAGTACCCACAATTTCATTTGACAATTTTATTTTAGGATTTCTCGAAGATTGACTGAATAAACTATTGGGTGTTTATTTACATTCTACTCAATATAATGCCACTATGAGTATCACATAGAGATGACAACATGTGAAAAGATCCCATCTCTTTAGAAGATAATTGAGTGATGGTATGTTGTTATATTACTTGAATACTTTTGCATGCACCGCATGTACACAATATATTTTGATATACTGATATGTTTTGTTTCACACCGTTTTAGGTAAATGGAAGATATGAAGATACCAAGATATGATAAACTAGATGAAATCACCTGAAGGTATTAAATCTAAGTAAAGGAAGATTAGATGATACTTCTTCTCAACATATGTTAGTTGTCATAGTGAATATTCATGTAACTCCTTAGCGGTACATCATTGTATAACTTGTAAACAATAATTATGAATTAATGGAAATTATTTACTATTATTTTTTATTTATAGAATCTAGATCCTTGGAAATTAGGTAATAACTCTCAACTTGAAGGTCTTTCCTTAATTGGGGGACACTGAAAGTGAGGTCATTATATATAGCTACATAGAGTTATTATAAACATGTCTGCCATGGGTAAAGTTACAATTGTGAAGGACATTAGAAGGATATAATTTATTTATTAACCTACTTAAAATTTACTTATATATAAATATCTCATAAGTATACCTAAAATATAGACCATGAACAAGGACCACCCAGAAGTTCAATTTGCATGCTAACTTGTTGATGGATAAGGGCAAAAAAAAGGAATTATGAATAAAATCATAACTTGATTCTTTAGATTTTAGGGTCATCTTTGACCAGGGTGGATAAATGATATTTTATTTCTTTTGACTTTGTTAATTACATCAAAACTCATGCAATTATCAACTAGGAATGACAGACGAATTGGGACCGCTGAGCCCACTCTGGCCTTGTAGGGCTGTGGGTGCGAGCAGGATAGGGATTTTGTCCTGAGCCATGGGAGGAGGCCCCAACAGAGAGAACAATAAGGAGAAAGAGTGCTCCGCCCGCCGGGTGGTAGGAGTAGTGGGCAAGTGCATTGGTAGGCCAACGGGTGGGGGTTGGGGGACAGACTGAGCAAGTACAAGAAATTGGCCTTGAGATCAATTTTACTTTTTTGGGGCCATTGGATCAAACAAGGGGGGAAATAGTGTATTACCAATACAAACTCTCAATGGATTCCCCACGTGCTGGGCAACATTATAATGTTGATGATTCCCACCAAGAATTTGATCATCGGGTCATGCTAATTCCATATGAATCAGTATTGAGAAGCATATGTCCATCACTCCAGTAATGGAACCGAAGATGAAATATTGAGTACCTATATCCTTGTGGTTAGTGGATAAGAGCCATTGGACCATATTTTTCATTAGAAAAATTGAATTGACTTTCTTTATCAGAGAGGGGGCCCCGGGGGCTGAAAAAGAATTACATGCTCTATTTAGTGTTTGCATTTGAGTGTTCTTATTCTAGGTTATTTTCTATTTTGGTAAGCGACACGACACTAACTCAACTGAAATATTCATGTTTAAGGTAAGGAGCAAACTAACTATACATGGTGATATGTCATTATAAATGTTATATTGGAGTCTTTGGTAATTCCATTTGACTGAAGATCAAACAAATTTGCAGGATGGATGTTTTTGACTCCATCTCCTATAGAACTTCTATCTTCCACCTTGGATTCTATTCTATTTCTTCTCCTCATCTTCCTCCTCCTCTTCATCCTTCGCCTATTTCTATTTTTCTTCTTTGTACTCTCTATTTGTTGGAACTTTTTAATAATGATTTCTCTACTTTTCAGTTGACTTCTATTAAAATTAGTTCTTATTTTATCAACCATTTTGTTCATTTTTTCTAAAAATTTCTCAATGTTTTACACTTTAACTCCCACTCTCAGAATAGAAGAACTACTACAATAAGTTATTAATTCAAAATCCATGTATCCCTTTCTTTGATCAGGTTCACTACTGAACGTTGATGCACCGAGACTAGCTATATTGGTGATTACTTTTGACTCGATATGCACACACTTCTGATTTCTTATAATATTGATAATGTACCCAATATACTAATATCTGGTGGTGTATACAATTACTACCCATTTTGTTATGAAAAAATAAACTAGGGTATTGGATATTTAAAATGTTAAAGGAAACAAGTAAATCTTTCATTCATTCATATGTAATGTTGTTCTTCAGTATGAAAATAAAGTATAAATTTTCTTGAGAGATCATAATTTTGTTATTGAAATAGTTTTTCTCTTGCATGGCCTCATGATGTTGAATGTTAGATTTATTTCTTGTTTGTGGTGGTATGAAGCTAGCCCAACGTCAAACCATTTTTTATAATTTGTCTACAAGTATTGGACTTTTTTTTGTAGGGGTAGTTCATTGTATCTAAGTGAATAAGTTGTATACCTAGAACTCTGAATAAGTCATTTTGGGTAAAGTTTGTGTCTAACTCCTAGCACATGAAAAATGCATTAAAGATTATTGCTATGCTTTGTTGGTAGCTTTATCATTTAAACAACTGTGTTTAACCGATATAAACTATCAATTCATTATTCACATAATTACAAAAACTTAGGCTATCTTATTGATATAAAGATTGTGCATGTTGTTCTGATAGAGGACGAATCTGAATTCAAATAAAATAATAATTTTGGAGATTTGAATGGTTTTACTTGTTTTATTTAACTTTGAGAAGAAAAACACTACAAAAAATGTATACAATACAAAAGTATATGATATACAAATAAATGCACACGAAGTATATATATATATATATATATATATATATATATATATATATATATATATATATATATATATATATATATAAGCCCATCTTTAAAACCCGCGCAGGTAATTACCCGCGGGGGTAGTTACCCGCCCCCTGTTTCGGTTACTTTTTTTCAAATTGGTTACTTTTGACATGTAGAGGGTTACTTTACCTTGCAAACTGCTGAGTTTAATGCATATATAGTTGCATTTGTAACAACAGATTTCAAAACACTGTTACATATATATATATATATATATATATATATATATATATATATATATATCTGCTGTGTATTTTGTACGGGATTACTTTTTTAGTCGTATAGTTATTTTTTTATCAACATAGTTACTTTTTTGATAGTAGAATTACTTTTAATGTCAGAACAGTTACTTTTTTGGCTGTCGGGTAGCAAAATCCAGGCTACCCACGCGAGTATTAAAAAAATGGTATATATATATATATATATATATATATATATATATATATATATATATATATATATATATATATATATATATATATATATATATATATATATATATATATATATATATATAGAGAGAGAGAGAGAGAGAGAGAGAGAGAGAGAGAGAGCACAAATTATCCAGAAGAGTGCACAAAAAAGTTATATTGAGCTAACCATTAGTGTTATGATTGAATCATTAGCTCGTAACTGGAAACCGATAATATATAAAGAGAAGTAAAAAAGACTATGCATGGACAGTAAAGAAGTATTCAATAAAGTACATAAACTATTGAACCATTATACACCGTTGTTGTGTAGTGTTGAGTAGTTAGCTCAGAGTACACAATATATAGAAAAGAACATATAAACAGAGTGGTACAAGAAATATTCGATATATTACTCATAGTACACAATATATAGAAAAAGAACATATAAACAGAGTAGTACAAGAAGTATTCCCTAGAGCATAAAAAGATAGACTCTCGCATACAATTGTTGTACTTCCATTGAACTTTATACACAATCAACACACATAACAAATACACAGATATACTTAAAAACATAAACCATTGCCAACTGTTAGTAAATTATTACTGAAAGGTTACTGTTCCTTTAGAATCAGAACAAAACTGAATCTATTTGGCTGCATTGGAATGGCAAGCCAAAACAAAAAACTGTGAATAGTTCCACGAAATAAAGTACCACTGATAGGTCGGCATATCATTTTCTTCGGAAGAATCCAAGACTTGGTCTGCAACTGTTACAGGTGATTCCAAGCCGTCCCTATGTGGCGGTTTGAACTCCACGTCGCCCTATTTCTTTAAGATAAAAGGAAGTCCTGATACCCGTACATCAGTGTCCTCAGACTTCAATATCACAGCCCACACGCTCACACAGGGAGCGCTCATGTTCTTCCCCTCATCTCTTCACAAACCAGGTGGCATTTGTTTGTTCGTAGTCTTCCTCTTCCGCTTGTACTGCCGGCCTTCCCAGTTGTCTGAGGAATTGCTGATGGGATTAGTAGAATTGAAGAAGCGTCCGAGTACCTTTGGACTGGAGCATCCGGAGGCGATGATTATATGGGAGACAAATGGATATCCTGGGCGCACCGACTTGAAAGCGGATTGACAACCTAATAATTAAGACCGTTTTGTTTGGTTATGTGATCCGTCGTCATCTGATGGTTGTATAATATTAAAACCCGTTACTGGAAGTGTTAGATTATATTAAGAAAAAGAATAGATCTTCATGGTCAGTGTGATTAGTGAACAATTAGAGCATCTGTTAAAATGATACAGTTCACATATGCGGGCATCCGCACAAACGTTTATTTTCTTCCAAGAGATTTGTCAACGAGCGCTGGGTATTCTCTCTTAATTTGAAATAATCGCTTTAGACCATTTAGTTTCTAAGAACAAATTTTCATGGGATGTGTGTGGGTGGCCTAATTGTTGCAAGGGATGGTTTTAGAATAGACTGCAAACGTAATAAGGATATTATAACATGCTCTTGACTCTTTATTTCTTGTCCAGTGGTATTTATGTGAAATGGAAAACTTATTTAACATTCTTGTTGAACATGTTTGAAATTTTGTTTTAAACTTGAATGATAAAAGTTTTGTCTGCATGAATCTTGTATCTTTTGATGTATGACATAGTCGATTTGGACGTGTTAATTTTGGCTCTACGAGATGAATGTTGAATCTAGAATTAATTCCAAGATACATTGGTGTTAGTAGATGCAAAAAAATTTGTGCAAGCTAAACTGTCTAGAAAGTCTCATCATGTGAATAGGAATTTGGAAATCATTTATTTAGTACACACTGATATATTTGTGAGTTTAATAAGATTGCAAGTAGGGATCAAAAACTTTACTTCATAACTTTTATTGACGATGCAAATAGATACTATTTATGTCTATTTTAGTAAGTGTTAAGACGAGGCAGTGGATAAATTTAAAATATATGAGAAAGAAGTTGAAACTCAAAATAGTAAAGTACTTAAAATATTATGGGGTGACAGGGGAGGAGAGTATACCTTGAACTTGTTCTTGGAATTATGTCAATCCCATGGTGTAGTTCATGAGGTTAGTGATCCTTATTTACCACAATCTAATGGGATTGCAGTAGATAAGAACAAAACTTAATAGATATAATTAATACCTAACTCAAAACCTCAGGTCTACCCAACTTTATATTGGGAGAAACTTTGAATGAAGCTTGTCATATTTTGAATATAATTCCCCATTAATATAAAGAAAGTAGTCCATTTGAACTATGGAGAGGGAGAAAACTGAGTCTCAAATATCTTGAAGTGTGGGAGTGCCTTTCTTAGCTAGTTGTGCCTGAACACAAAAGAAAGAATTTGGGTTCAAAATGGTTGATATCATCTTCTTATGTTATGTAGAGATAAGTTATGCCTATAGATTCTTGATTATAAAATCTGATATCTCAGACATTGATGTCAATACAATTATAAAACTACGTGATGCTACATTCCTAGAGGATATTTTTCCTATGATATCCGCTACACCTAAAGATTTATCACAAGAGGATTCATTCACCACAGGTTCCACTCCCGAGCATGTGGAAAGGATGACAAATGTGGTTGGGGGGCGACTCAAAATGAACTTTTTCTGAATCTAATGATTTTGAAGAAATAGTTGAACCAAGGAGAAGTAAACGACCAAGGACATCGAAATATTTTGAAAGTGAGTTTCTCAATTACAATATTGAGAATGATCCTATATTTTTCAAACAAGCTATCCATTATCCAGAAGCCAAGTTTTGGAAAATGAAATCCAATCAGTTCTAAAATGGAACTTGGGAATTAGTTGAATTACCTCTTGGTTATTATGTAGTTAGATGCAAATGGATCTTTAAGAAGAAATTTAATGCACATGAGACAATCAATAAGTATAAAGATAGGTTAGTTGTTAATGGTTACACACAAAGCGGAGGATAAATTATTTTGATATATATTCTCCTATTTCTTGTATGACTGCAATCTAAGTGCTCATATCATTGGATTCTATTTATATTCTCTCTATCTATGAAATGGATGTGAGGACCATGTTCTTACATTATCATCTTCAAGAGGATATATCTATGGAACAAGCCAGTGATTTGTGGGTCGTGGGAATGAGTACAAAGTGTGTAAACTTATTAACTCAATATATGCCTTTAAACAAGCCCCTAGGATATCACATGAGAAGGTTGATTCTGTGATATCATCATTTGGATTTGTTTTTAGTAATTTTGATAAGTGTCTCTACTAAAAAATTGACATTAATGGATTCATTCTGTCATGCTTATTTGTCTATGTCTGGTTCCTATATGAAATTAGTAAATGAGACAAAGTCATTCCTGTGTAGCAAGTTTGAGATGAAGGATATAGGTGCCATTGATGTGATTTTATGGCCTAAAACCATAAGGTCTGTGAATGATATAAATCTCTCTCAATCTCACTATGTTGAGAAGATACTGGAGAGGTTTGAGTACAATCATGTAAAACTTATTAAGACTCCATATCACTCATCCAATGCCTTGTTCAAGAATGATATTGGAGTTCTAATGTCTAAATTATGATACTCACATATTATCAGATGCTTGATGTATCTTATGAAATGCACCCAATAAAAATTGCATTTTCCATTTGTAAGTTAAGTAGATAAACCAATTGTCCCAATAGGATCCATTGGAATCTCTTGATAGAGTTCTGAGGTATAAAAAGGGAACATGTTCCTTTGGTCTGTATTGTGACAAATATCTTTGGGTAGTCGAAGGATACAGTAATGCAAGTAGGATTGTCACGAACTATAGGACTAATGTTATCTCAAGATATGTATTCATGTTGGGAGGAGGTGTTGTTTCCTGGAGGTCTAAGAAACAAACCATATTATTTTAGTCTACTTTTGAGGTAGAGTTTTGTGCTTTAGATGAAACTAGATTGGAAGTTGAATGACTACATGGACTTATGTTCAGTTTATCTATGGTAAAGAAGTCACTTCTTATAACTTTATTTCACTGTGATAGAGCTACAACCATTTCTAATATAAAGAGCTCTGAGTAAAAGAAAAAACAACATAGACACTTCCAAGTCAGACTCAATTCTATAAGGGATTAGTGTCTAATGGGGTCGTGGATGTAGACTACGTCGGTACCAAGGATAATACAGTTGATCCTTTCAGTAAAGATCTTAACATGGTCTTACTGGAGAAATATAGGTTGGGGATGGGACTGAAACCCTTCATATTTAAACGCAGCAGCCATCCAACCCGAAAGAGTAGAGAAACCAAAAATTAGTTTCAATGTGGTAATAACAAGTTGTCGGGTGAAGTAGATGACACTTTGTTTCTCATTGATGCTTCTTATATTTGTGTGTATATCCCCTAGGAAACCTGTTTGTGTCATGATGGAAAGTTCGTAAGGGATTAGTCTCCGAATGGTGTCAAATCTTAGGTCAGAATGTTAGTAATACATATTCAGAGACTCTAACTAAATGATGATATTATGTGTGCTACAATAGGAGAATTGGGTTGTTCCTTGATATCACTCATGACATGTTTTCTGGATGCATGGCATTAGTATATCATATTTTTTTCGGTCACATCTTTATTGTGTTGTTACCAACTGATACTCTTACACCCAAGGTTTAGGTTTAATATTTTTGTTTATCTAGTTCCCGTGGGGGTCAAAGTTGGATAACTCAGGTAGATTCAAACGTAAAGGTATCTACTGAAAGTACAATATGGAGGACTGAGTGAAAAAACACACTACACATTATACTTTGTGGGGGAATTGTTAGATATATGATTGTTGCAACTATTTATTTAACATGAGTTAAGCCCAATATAGTGCAGCTAGTACATAGGTAATATACATTTGTATCTTGTGCAAATGAAAAGAGTCTTTAGTCCCACAATACTCACTCCTAGAACATTTATGGTCCTTATATGTAGTATCATGTATAACACTAGTGTGCAAAGGGCTCTAGGGGAGAGTATGTTCACATTCTTAGTGTGCATGATGACCATAACACACACGCACACACGCTCCATGCCATGCCTGGCCTACCCTAGCTAGGTTGTGTCGGCTAGGATAGATATGGGTTCGAGCTTATGGCTTGTGGGTTGTGGGATTAGGGATTTATCTTCAGTATTATGCCTTCTTTTTACACAAGGATATAACTACATAATTAATTAATAATTTAGTTATTTTTCTTTAAGAAACTAATTTATTAATATTAATTAGAAATTATTTGCCTCGCGGTTGTCTGCTACATGTAGAAGAGCTGTCGAGTTATCTTGTTTTATTAGAAATAGTATGTGAGGATGTGAAAAGGCTATAAATAAGTTTCTCATCATTAGGATTAAATACATCTTTCAAACACCCACCATCAATTGTACGTGCGTGTTTGTGAACCATAATCAAGTATCTTTCTGAAGTCGCTATTTCTGAACTACTTCTAGAGATTTTTCTCCTATGCGAAGCGAGTTTGTCCTTCCTTTCTCCTAAGGCATGATCTATCTAAGTGGTGGTACGTGCGATTGTTGGGATGCAAGACTCGTAGTGCACGCTAATCATTGTCAAGCGTGAGTGAGAGACAATAGGTTGGTGACTGAGTCGACTAGAAGAATGATGTTCATCTTTGAGGACTATGAGTTGATGATTTCTTTAAGTATCATGTTTGTTTTTCAACGAACCGTCTAATCTATGATTCTAACTCTGCTTTAGTTTTATTCTCCTGTTTTGTTTATTATATGTGTTTCTTATCTGGATCTGACCTGAATACGTTAATTGATTGCTACTGTTGTTGCTGAATTGACAATGAAATATGAAATTAACTAGTACATTCCAACTTTTTGTGGCAAGTTTCATGTTGTAAATCACAAAAACTGACGTAAGTACTATGTTTTGGTTTTCATGTACCCATCAATTAGGTTCAAGGATGTAGTCATCATGTTGACTACAACCTCCTCAGTTGCAGATGAGGCTACTTTTTTTTCCTTCTTTGAATGAAAATCCTTGTTCTAGTGGCCAACCTATCCATAATTACAACAAAGTTTGTTCTTTAGTTTCTTCTATATCTTAGCCTTAGGATTTTGCATATTCTTTGATTTCTTATATTTATTCTTAGCAACAGTAAAGTTGGCAGTAGGGTTTACATCAGTAGGTAACTTGCCATTCTTCTCTTTGAAGGTCCCTTGTTGTATGTTAATGTCCCTCATGAGATTGTTCATCGACAAGTCCCTTTCAGTGAAGCTTAAGAGTCATTCAAATGATTCCCAAGATTTATGGAATTTCTCAATTGTGGATATAATATAAACATTCCAGGAAATACCTGTAACATCCCTGACCTGGGTTATGAGTCAACCCTAGGTGTTTTGCCTAAATATGTAATTAAATCTTGTGATTAACTCTGAGCATATAATTAAATTCCCAGAAACGTATATTTCAGTATTTGCTCCTTTTTATTTTAAAGTTGTAGCATTGTTTTGATATACAGGGATTTATGTGCAATTTACCCAGTTAAAAGGGTTAGCTTGCAATTTGCACATGATGAGATGTTCCTCTGATGTTGAGACATCATGAGAATCTCTTTGGCAAAGTTTGAGGGATTTCCCAAGCTAGAGCACCAAGGTGCAGCTGTGGAAGCAATCCCAGGGCTTGAAACCCTAATTTGGGGTAAAATGCAATTTACCCAAATTAAGGGATACAATTTGTGAAATATGTCATCTAATGTATCCGTTTAGACTCTTGCCATCATTTAGAGAAGAAATGATGAGGAATGCACCTCAATTGAATTATCAAGTTATGAGATATACCTTGTGAGTGAATAATCAGGGTATATGTGCAATGTTTCTCTATGTATGTACCTCATTATTAGATTGTTCTTCCTTGCCTTCTTTTCTATAAATTAAGATAAGGTTTGTCCTTAGAATAAAGAGTAAGGGACGAGCAAGTAATAAAGGAAGGACTTAGTTGGAATTAAGGGAAACTTATGAACTAATGTTGAAAATCCTACCCCATGTATATAAGCTCTCCTTCCCTTAGTTGCAAGGGAACTCACCCTTCGTTCCCTTACTGTTTCATTTCACCAAAGATGACCAAGGACTGCCTTGGAGCTAAGGAGGACGACCAAGGGGTGCAAGGTAGGTTTAAACCCCTCTTCCTGCCTAATTCCATGGTTAGAATTCGAATTCAAGGTCAGCTTCATGGCTAATTCTCGAAACCCTATCTTTCTAGCCATCTCTCTCTTCATCCTTCCTTGGAGTTTTCACCTTGGCCAACCTGTGGGAACTCAAGGAAGCCATTATAGCTTGGAGCTTGAAAGCTTGGAGCTCAAGAAGCAAGCTTTAGGCGGGTTTTATAACTCTAAACCTATGCTTTACTATGTGCATCTTTATATGCGTTGTGATGATAGCTCTTAGTGTTTCCCTACTTTTCCCTGCTATTTTGCAAGCAAACCCGTGGAATATCTGTATTGTTCTTGAGCTAGAAGATGAAGGCGTGATTTCCAAGAAAAACCCACCGCTTTTCTTTTCCTTAAACGGTCCTAACAGTTTGCTCTCTCGGACTCAAGACCGCGAGGTGAGCAAACGGTCTCGAGACCGCGACAGGGCAAACGGTCTCAAGACCGTTTGGACCCGTTGATCGAGCGTGGACCGTATAAGAAATCTGTTCCTAATTATATAGGCTAATTACCCTCAAAATTTGGGAGACTAACTCCAAATGAATCGGGAGATATGACCTTTTTAAGTCACAACTTTAAATGAATTAATTGCTGATTTTCAAACGGTCTGAAATTGCCTTTTTGGGCAAACGGTCTCAAGACCGTGTAAGGTCGTTGACTAAGCGTTGACCGTATGAGATTACTGTTCAAAATTATGTGAATTAACAACTCACCAAGTTTGATGGTCTAATTCCAAACGGGCTAAGAGTTGAAGGGTGAATACTAGGGCTAACCCTAGATAAAATCAGTACTGAAATTATGGTGACCTAATTAGGGTTTTTAGGGTTGATTGACCTAAACGGCCTCAAGACCGTTTGGGGGTCACCAAACGGTCTCAAGACCGCGAGGGCAATCAAACAAGACCGTTTGGAGGTCTGGGGTCAAGATTTGTTGACCAATTGAAGGTATAATTACACCAAATTACATTGCAATTAAATATTGACATGATCATCAACTCAATTTGTTCAACCTTGATGAATCTGCACTAGAATCCAAAAATTGGATGGGCAAACGATCTCAAGACCGTTTGGAACTCATCCAAACGGTCTCAAGACCGAGAGGACAATCACCCAAGACCGTTTGAAGGTCTAGGGTTGAGTAATTTGACCAATTGAGGACCCAATTGCAAACAAGTTATTAATTTAATCAAAATTCTGTTTTGTGGTTCAATCATGGTTCAACCCCTATCAAATCACCTTAGACTTTGATGAAATCTTGGGGAAACGGTCTTAAGACCATGTGGGGTCCACCCACATGACCTCAAGACCGTTTGGGCCAAGTTTGGGCCCAATTGGAGCTCAATTGAAGGGTTCAACCTTGTGTTGATGCACACTGTTGAGTGTTGATGGGTGAACATTGATAGACCCTAATTGAATCGATTTCAACCATAATTGGTTAACCATTATGGGTCAATTGAATGACCAAGTGATCAAGCATAATCTTAATTGACTAAATACATAAGTGGTCAACATAGCTTTGACCATTTGAGGGCTTCAACATGGGTTGACATTATCGGTTGCATCTTTGAGCCTTGTTGAAGGACCAAGCGGCTGAGACCATGTGAGCCTCGCGGTCTCAAGACCGTGAGAGGGCTCGCGGTCTCAAGACCGTGAGAGGGCTCACGGTCTCAAGACCGAGAGGAGGCTCGCGGTCTCAAGACCGTGAAGGGCCTCGCGGTCCTGAGGTCAAAGAAGGGCAAACGGTCTTCATGACCCTCGCGGTCTCAACTCAAATTGGTCTTCGCGGTCTCAACATTAACTTGAACCAATGGAAGGCTTCGCGGTCTTGAACCCTTGAAGAGGCTCGCGGTCTTGAAGCCTAAGGGGGCTCGCGGTCTTGGATTTAGAAAGAGGCTCGCGGTCTTGGAGGGTCAAAGTGGGCAAACGGTCAACACTTTCAACCAATCTCAACCCAATTGATGATTAATGATTGAAATCAATCAATGTGATTCAAGGTTGACCTCATTCAATCATTTGATGATGTAAATGGTTCAATGTTGCTCAAATCAAACCCTAATGATAATCTAGGATAGTAAGGGGTTATTTGACTAAGGTTTTTGACCATGATGATGATCAATGGGGTGAATTACCAAAATACCCCTGAAGGGTCAATTAAGTTATACCTTGCTCAATTCAAACCCTAATTACATGAGAATGATGTTTTTAGTCATAATGACTCTATCTAACTTGATCTAGTGTAATGTTACCATCAACCATTAGTATGATGAAAGAAAGAGTACTCTAGAGAGAGAAAGTAACCTAGAGAGAGAAAGTAACTCTAATCACATAATGATGATGTTTTTGGCTATGTTAGCCTATGATGCCTCAATCCAACCTGTTTTAGAGTGATGTTGACATCACCTAACATTATGATGAGAGAGAAAGTACTTCTAGAGAGAGAAAGTACTTCTAGAAAGAGAAAGTACCCTTTTTAAGTGGAAACTCGAGTAAAGTATCTCCAATGCACATAAATGAGCATAATTAGGGTATGATCCACCTGTGTGAGATTATAGAAACCCTAATTATGATAAATGATGAACCTTTAACTAAACCAAGAGCATAAATGAAGATGTTACTCATACATGATGATGTTATGAGTTTAATTCACCTTGATGTGAATAGTAAACCCTAATTCAAGGGTAATGGCATGCTTTTGAGTATTAAACTCTATTTGATTTGAGTTAAAGATTTAACTCTTATGACAAGAGTAGGAAGTACATTCCTTATTGTTGTATTACCTTTATCAGATATATTAACCATGCAGGTTCTGATATGAAGGTAACCATATCCAGGTATGGATGTTGATGTTATATTCATTAAAGGCATGTTGTTAGCCTTATGAATAAGTAAAGTAATCGGATACCTTGTCAGTGGCATCCTATGCTGAAAATGGGCTATGAGAGCCATGAATACCATCAAGGTCATGCCTTAGAGATGACTTGTGATGAGGATAATGAGAAATGATGATTGATATAAGTTAGGCCTGTTACATTTAGTATTCTTCTTTTATAGCTGCTATGCTATTGTTATTGTTTGCAGAACAATGTATGCTGTTAAAGAATACTAAATGTACCTAACTAATCAAGTATAATGTAGAGCCCTGATCATAGATCCATCATTGTCAGAAATTAAATGATGGTGAAACAGGTTTTCCTCAGGGAACTCCTGGAGCACATACTTTTGAGTATGTGGGGTACATGGATGTGTAGAACCTTACATCCTAGTGTAGGAAAGTGATGTAGATGTGTAATCCATCCATCCTTCACTATAGTTCCATACCGTATCAGTGGTAGGTAAACATGAAACCTCCTGATGACGAAGACAGCACAGATATCCGTATCAGTGGTAGGTAAATATGAAACCTCCTGATGACGAAGAGAGTACAGAACGCCACTGTGACTCTAGAATAGCGAAGGACCAGTTTACCCTGGTGAGCTATAGTAGTAGAGACACGAGATGTCCTACAAGTGATCCTCTTACTGACTGAGGAAGGTGAAGGTCATGAGAATCCGGCTCTCTTAATGACCTATGTATGATACTGATGCGGCTTCTCAGCGATCAATTGGAGTATGAGTGGTAAGCCTCATCTCCACAGGGCATAATGTTGTTTGTAAAACATAATCAACCATATAGTATAACTTGTTAGAGATAACTCCAAGTTAGTTGATTGATGTTACATTGCAATAGTGTTTATATTCTCCATATCTCCTAAATGGTTGAGATCTTGTTATACCTGCAACTGTTACAGAATGCTTTGAAGGCTTTACTGTTTAAAATATTCTTTGATGTTATAATAAAGCTTCTGGCGAAGA
This sequence comes from Alisma plantago-aquatica, assembly GCA_963693085.1. NCBI lineage: Eukaryota > Viridiplantae > Streptophyta > Magnoliopsida > Alismatales > Alismataceae > Alisma > Alisma plantago-aquatica. Next base: position 834,855,196 of record OY856409.1, on the reverse strand, counting down.
GTTATAACTCTCGCTGGGACAATTATGTATAATTGTCTCACCCCGTAGGCTTCCACTTTTTAGGAGGACGTCGGAGACGAAGGAACCAGCCTACAGGTGACCAGTCTCAGCAGCAGTAGCACCAGGGGCAGCAGTAATCTCAGGTGGAGATTTGTCCTGCCATGTGGTGTAGTTAGAGTCAGTCCTATGTGTCCTCTGTACTCTCAGGTCTTGGAGTCTTGTGTTATGTGATCTTGAGATTTTGTATCTTGATGTATATAATTACTCAAGAAGTAATTATCCTGAGATGTAAACAGTTACCTCTCTTTATGAAAGAAGCTTTTATGGATCCAAGCTCTTGTCTCGAAAAGTTTTAATTTCCCGTGATTTTTGTCTTCCGCTGATTACCGACTCACTTCCGCTAAGTTTTAATCGTGTTTATGTCATGGGTTGGAGATCAGAGCCCACAACTAGTGGTATCAGAGCTCCAGGTTCAGTTGAGTCTACAGAGGCATAGGACTTAGGATGTTGAGTCTACCTTTAGTACTCCTTCTTCATCTAATAGAATCTTCTGCTCCTCAGGAGAAGAAGATACATAAGAATGTCAGAACATCGTGATGAGCACATGGCAGAGAGTAGTGCTAGTGCACCTCGAGGCGGTGCAAGAGTTCTGAGAATAGAACAACCTGCACCTGATTCGCCAAGAGAGCCACCCCAGTTCGACCCAGCTGACATGAGTGATCCAACTGTACAAACGATGTTCGGGCAGTTCATGACTGCCATGACACATATAACCGATAGGATGCCCATTCCTGCACCTAGGGCACCTGCCCAGCCTGAAGCACAAGGTATCGGTAAGACATTTGAACGACTTCGTCATGTCGGAGCTACCGAGTACTTCGGAACTGCCGACCCTGCAGATGCTGACTTATGGTTGACAGAGTTGGAGAAGGCTTTCAGGATTCTTATGATTCCGGAAGCTGAGAAGGTTAGACATGCTGTCTATCTTCTCAAAGGCAGTGCTGGTCACTGGTGGAACATGGAAGAGCAGAAGAGACCTGGAGTAGAGTTCTCATGGGAAGAGTTTCATCGGGAATTTATCAATAGATATTTTCCAAAGACCTTCCTAGATGAGAAGATCTCTCAGTTTGAGAAACTAAGGCAGGGTATGATGAACATTAGTGAGTATGAAGCTAAGTTTATGGAGTTGTTGCGGTTCTGTCCACACATGGCTGCTACGGATGAGGAAAGAATCAGAAGATTCGAGAAGGGTTTGAATTCTGATATGTCAACCCCTGTGTCTGCCTTAGAAAACAGAGAGAGATTCTCTACCTTCGTTGAGTCAGTCCGAAGGATAGAGAGATCTGTGGTTGAGAAAAGACAAACCCATAAAAGATATCCACAGTTCCAGGGTTCTTCATCTAGGGATTCCAAGAAACCTAGATTCTCTGCACCTAACCCTCCACCACCCAGATCAAGTTTTCAAACTCAATGGACACCAAGCAGAGGTAGAGGGCGGAGTCAACCGCTTCAAGGGATGTACAGTTCTGCATCAGTGTCAGTTACTGGACCACCCAGACCACAGCAACAGGAGAAGAGTTGCTACAACTGTGGTAAGGTGGGACACTTGATGAAGGATTGCCGTTCTAGGCCTGTCGGTGTGACACAACAACCTCCGAGACAGAATCAACAGGGATCTCAGAATAGACAACATCAAGGAGCAGCTCGAGGACGTGGACAAGCGTCTCAAGCTGGATCATCAGCACCACCTCAACACCAGGCGACTGCGAGGTTCTATGCTATGAACCCACCTGAGGCAGTGGTCAATCCACGGGTAGTGGCAGGTCAGATGAAACTTTTATATTCTGATATGTCTATATCCTGTGTTGTATCCGTTCTGATTGATCCGGGTGCTACGCACTCTTTCATCACTCGTGAAGTGATTCGTAACTGTAATGTGATTGTTAGTCATAGAGCAGATAGTTTGTTGTTAGAGACTCCGTTGAGTGGGTCTGCCGTTTTGCAGGAGGTATGTTCTCCCTGCATCCTTTTCTTTTCTGACCATCGCATTCAAGTGGATCTTATACCACTTGATATGCAGGGATTTGATATAATCCTCGGGATGGATACCTTAGAAAGGTATAGAGTTGTCTTGGATTGTGAGTCCAAGTTGGCTGTGTTTGCTGATGAAAGCAGCACATGGATCTTTCAAGGAGAAAGAAAGATTCTGCCCACCTATCTTGTATCAGCTATGGTTGCTGATAAGCTGTTGAGGCAAGGATGTTATGCATTCTTAGCCCATGTGGTAGATGTTACCAAGGAAAGGACCAATCCTGCTGAAGTTCCCATAGTCAGGGAATTCGAGGATGTGTTTCCTGAAGAACTTCCTGGTATACCACCACCTCGGGAGATTGACTTTGAAATCAATCTGATTCCAGATACGAAACCCATAGCTCAAACTCCGTATAGAATGGCTCCTACCGAGATGGCAGAACTCAAGAAACAGCTTCAAGAGCTACTTGAGAGAGGTTTTATCCGACCGAGTACTTCACCTTGGGATGCTCCGGTCTTGTTTGTTAAAAAGAAAGATGGGTCAATGTGGTTGTGCATCGACTATAGACAACTCAATAAAGTAACAATAAAGAATAAGTATCCTCTGCCGAGGATTGATGATCTCTTTGACCAGTTGCGTGGTGCAACAGTCTTTTCAAAGATAGACTTGAGGTCTGGATATCACCAACTCTGTATTAAGGATAGTGACATATCCAAGTCTGCCTTTAGGACAAGATATGGTCACTATGAGTTCACGGTTATGTCGTTTGGACTAACTAATGCACCAGCTGCATTTATGGAACTCATGAATAGAGTTTTTCGACCTTTCCTTGATCAGTGTGTTGTCGTCTTCATAGATGACATTCTGATCTATAGTAAGGATGCTCAGCAGCATGAGCAGCATCTTCGCCAAGCTTTGACCTTGCTAAGAGAACATAAGCTGTACGCTAAGTTTAGCAAGTGTGAGTTCTGGCTGCCGGAGGTATCTTTTCTTGGACATGTAATATCCGCCTCGGGAATTCGTGTTGACCCTACAAAGGTAGAATCTGTTCTTCAATGGGAACAACCGAAAACACCGACGGAGATTCGAAGTTTCTTGGGGTTAGCTGGCTATTATCGAAGGTTCATAAAGAACTTTAGTTCTATAGCTTTACCTTTGACCAAGTTAACCCGGAAAGATGTTCCTTTTTCTTGGAGTGGTAAGTGTCAACAATCTTTCCAGTTGCTGAAGGAGAGGTTGACAAGTGCACCTGTGCTAGTGCTACCTGAACAAGGAAAAGGATATGTAGTTTTCTGTGATGCTTCCAAGAACGGACTAGGATGTGTGTTGATGCAGGATAAACAAGTGATTTCTTTTTCTTCCCGACATCTTAAGAAACACGAGGAGAATTATCCAACACACGATTTGGAGTTAGCTACTGTGGTTCATGCTTTGAAAATCTGGAGGCATTATCTCTACGGAGAGACATTCCAGATTTTCACAGACCACAAAAACCTTAAGTATATCTTCTCTCAGCATGAGCTCAACATGAGGCAACGTCGCTGGATGGAGATAATCAAGGACTACGACTGTACAATTGATTACCATCCAGGTAAGGCCAATGTTGTTGCAGATGCCTTGAGTAGGAAATCAGCAACATCAACCATGAATAGAGCACAACTAAACTCTTTAGTATGCTCTAGAAGAGATATGCTTATCTCTTTAAGGCAAAACAATGTACAGTTGAAGGTGTCATTGTTAACCGGTTTGTTAGCTGAGATGCATATTAAACCTACTCTAAGGGAGCAGATTAAAGAGGCACAGCTAGGTGATGCTGCAGTTCAACATATAAGATCTGAGTATGGAAATGAGAAGCAAGATGGGTTTCATGACTCAAAAGATCAAGTAGCTTGTTATAATGGAAGAATGATAGTGCCGGATGTGGACAACTTAAGGAAGTTAGTCCTGGAAGAAGCCCATTCTTCCATGTATGTTATGCATCCAGGGAGCACCAAGATGTATCGGAATTTGAAGGATCTGTATTGGTGGCCTGGGATGAAGAAGGACGTTGCAGAGTTTGTTCTGAGGTGCCCTGTGTGTCAGCAAGTTAAAGCTGAACACCAGAAGCCTGCAGGAACAATGCAACCTTTACCCATATCACAGTGGAAATGGGACCATGTGACCATGGACTTTGTTGTTGGCCTACCCAGGACAAGCAAAGGACATGATTCCATTTGGGTAATTGTTGATAGGTTGACTAAGACAGCACATTTCTTACCTGTCAAAACAACCTATTCTGCTGAAAGGTTATCAGAGTTGTATGTTCAAGAGATAGTGCGTTTGCACGGAGTTCCTGTCACAATAGTTTCTGACAGAGGTCCTCAGTTTACAAGTCATTTTTGGGAACAGTTGCACAGAGCCTTAGGCACCAAGCTAAGATTTAGTACGGCCTTTCATCCACAGACTGATGGACAGTCGGAAAGGACCATACAAACCTTAGAAGACCTGTTGCGAGCATGTGTTCTCCAGTTCACCGGAAGTTGGGATCTACACCTAATCCTGATAGAGTTTGCCTATAACAATAGCTACCAGCATAGTATTGATATGGCACCTTATGAAGCCTTATATGGTAGACGTTGTAGATCACCCTTGTGTTGGTTTGAGACTAGTGAGCACCAGTTGTTAGGTCCTGACCTGGTGCAGCAAACCACAGAAAAGATTAAAGTTATACAACATAAGATTAAGACTGCTCAGGATAGGCAGAAATCTTATGCCGACAAACGTCGTAGACCCTTAGAGTTCCAGGTTGGAGACAGAGTGTATCTTAAGGTCTCACCTTGGAAAGGGATCCTTCGTTTTGGAAGGAAAGGGAAGTTAGCTCCTAAATATATGGGGCCTTATCCAATCATTGAACGGATTGGAAAGGTAGCATATAAACTAGAGCTTCCCCCAGAATTACAGAGGTTACATCCTGTGTTTCACATTTCTATGTTGAAGAAATGTCACCCAGACACCGAGTCAGTTCTACAACCTATGGAAGTAGAATTGAATGATGACATATCCTATGAGGAGGGACCAGTGTCAATCCTTGATAAACGAATTAAAAAGTTAAAGAAGAAAGATATAAGTCTTGTGAAAGTCCTCTGGAACCATCGTGGTATTGAAGAAGCCACGTGGGAGTTAGAGGATGAGATGAGAAGGAAGTATCCTGCCCTTTTCTCGTAGTATGTTTTATCGATTTCGGGGACGAAATACTTGTAAGGGGTGGATAATTTGTAACATCCCTGACCTGGTTTATGAGTCAACCCTAGGTGTTTTGCCTAAATATGTAATTAAATCTTGTGATTAACTCTGAGCATGTAATTAAATTCCCAGAAACGTATATTTCAGTATTTGCTCCTTTTTATTTTAAAGTTGTAGCATTGTTTTGATATACAGGGATCTATGTGCAATTTACCCAGTTAAAAGGGTTAGCTTGCAATTTGCACATGATGAGATGTTCCTCTGATGTTGAGACATCATGAGAATCTCTTTGACAAAGTTTGAGGGATTTCCCAAGCTAGAGCACCAAGGTGCAGCTGTGGAAGCAATCCCAGGGCTTGAAACCCTAATTTGGGGTAAAATGCAATTTACACAAATTAAGGGATACAATTTGTGAAATATGTCATCTAATGTATCCTTTTAGACTCTTGCCATCATTTAGAGAAGAAATGATGAGGAATTCACCTCAATTGAATTATCAAGTTATGAGATATACCTTGTGAGTGAATAATCAGGGTATATGTGCAATGTTTCTCTATGTATGTACCTCATTATTAGATTGTTCTTCCTTGCCTTCTTTTCTATAACTTAAGATAAGGTTTGTCCTTAGAATAAAGAGGAAGGGACGAGCAAGTAATAAAGGAAGGACTTAGTTGGAATTAAGGGAAACTTATGAACTAATGTTGAAAATCCTACCCCATGTATATAAGCTCTCCTTCCCTTAGTTGCAAGGGAACTCACCCTTCGTTCCCTTACTGTTTCATTTCACCAAAGACGACCAAGGACTGCCTTGGAGCTAAGGAGGACGACCAAGGGGTGCAAGGTAGGTTTAAACCCCTCTTCTTGCCTAATTCCATGGTTAGAATTCGAATTCAAGGTCAGCTTCATGGCTAATTCTCGAAACCCTATCTTTCTAGCCATCTCTCTCTTCATCCTTCCTTGGAGTTTTCACCTTGGCCAACCTGTGGGAACTCAAGGACGCCATTAGAGCTTGGAGCTTGAAAGCTTGGAGCTCAAGAAGCAAGCTTTAGGCGGGTTTTATAACTCTAAACCTATGCTTTACTATGTGCATCTTTATATGCGTTGTGATGATAGCTCTTAGTGTTTCCCTACTTTTCCCTGCTATTTTGCAAGAAAACCCGTGGAATATCTGTACTGTTCTTGAGCTAGAAGATGAAGGCGTGATTTCCAAGAAAAACCCACCGCTTTTCTTTTCCTTAAACGGTCCTAACAGTTTTCTCTCTCGGACTCAAGACCGCGAGGTGAGCAAACGGTCTCGAGACCGCGACAGGGCAAACGGTCTCAAGACCGTTTGGCCCCGTTGACCGAGCGTGGACCGTATAAGAAATCTGTTCCTAATTATATAGGCTAATTACCCTCAAACTTTGGGAGACTAACTCCAAAGGAATCGGGAGATATGACCTTTTTAAGTCACAACTTTAAATGAATTAATTGCTGATTTTCAAACGGTCTGAAATTGCCTTTTTGGGCAAACGGTCTCAAGACCATGTAAGGTCGTTGACTAAGCGTTGACCATATGAGATTACTGTTCAAAATTATGTGAATTAACAACTCACCATGTTTTATGGTCTAATTCCAAACGGGCTAAGAGTTGAAGGGTGAATACTAGGGCTAACCCTAGATAAAATCAGTACTGAAATTATGGTGACCTAATTAGGGTTTTTAGGGTTGATTGACCTAAACGGTCTCAAGACCGTTTGGGGGTCACCAAACGGTCTCAAGACCGCGAGGGAAATCAACCAAGACCGTTTGGAGGTCTGGGGTCAAGATTTGTTGACCAATTGAAGGTATAATTACACCAAATTACATTGCAATTAAATATTGACATGATCATCAACTCAATTTGTTCAACCTTGATGAATCTGCACTAGAATCCAAAAATTGGATGGGCAAACGGTCTCAAGACCGAGAGGACAATCACCCAAGACCGTTTGAAGGTCTAGGGTTGAGTAATTTGACCAATTGAGGACCCAATTGCAAACAAGTTATTAATTTAATCAAAATTCTGTTTTGTGGTTCAATCATGGTTCAACCCCTATCAAATCACCTTAGACTTTGATGAAATCTTGGGCAAACGGTCTTAAGACCATGTGGGGTCCACCCACATGACCTCAAGACCGTTTGGGCCAAGTTTGGGCCCAATTGGAGCTCAATTGAAGGGTTCAACCTTGTGTTGATGCACACTGTTGAGTGTTGATGGGTGAACATTGATAGACCCTAATTGAATCGATTTCAACCATAATTGGTTAACCATTATGGGTCAATTGAATGACCAAGTGATCAAGCATAATCTTAATTGACTAAATCCATAAGTGGTCAACATAGCTTTGACCATTTGAGGGCTTCAACATGGGTTGACATTATCGGTTGCATCTTTGAGCCTTGTTGAAGGACCAAGCGGCTGAGACCATGTGAGCCTCGCGGTCTCAAGACCGTGAGAGGGCTCGCGGTCTCAAGACCGTGAGAGGTCTCACGGTCTCAAGACCGAGAGGAGGCTCGTGGTCTCAAGACCGTGAAGGGCCTCGCGGTCCTGAGGTCAAAGAAGGGCAAACGGTCTTCATGACCCTCGCGGTCTCAACTCAAATTGGTCTTCGCGGTCTCAACATTAACTTGAACCAATGGAAGGCTTCGCGGTCTTGAACCCTTGAAGAGGCTCGCGGTCTTGAAGCCTAAGGGGGCTCGCGGTCTTGGAGTTAGAAAGAGGCTCGCGGTCTTGGAGGGTCAAAGTGGGCAAACGGTCAACACTTTCAACCAATCTCAACCCAATTGATGATTAATGATTGAAATCAATCAATGTGATTCAAGGTTGACCTCATTCAATCATTTGATGATGTAAATGGTTCAATGTTGCTCAAATCAAACCCTAATGATAATCTAGGATAGTAAGGGGTTATTTGACTAAGGTTTTTGACCATGATGATGATCAATGGGGTGAATTGCCAAAATACCCCTGAAGGGTCAATTAAGTTATACCTTGCTCAATTCAAACCCTAATTACATGAGAATGATGTTTTTAGTCATAATGACTCTATCTAACTTGATCTAGTGTAATGTTACCATCAACCATTAGTATGATGAAAGAAAGAGTACTCTAGAGAGAGAAAGTAACCTAGAGAGAGAAAGTAACTCTAATCACATAATGATGATGTTTTTGGCTATGTTAGCCTATGATGCCTCAATCCAACCTGTTTTAGAGTGATGTTGACATCATCTAACATTATGATGAGAGAGAAAGTACTTCTAGAAAGAGAAAGTACCCTTTTTAAGTGGAAACTCGAGTAAAGTATCTCCAATGCACATAAATGAGCATAATTAGGGTATGATCCACCTGTGTGAGATTATAGAAACCCTAATTATGATAAATGATGAACCTTTAACTAAACCAAGAGCATAAATGAAGATGTTACTCATACATGATGATGTTATGAGTTTAATTCACCTTGATGTGAATAGTAAACCCTAATTCAAGGGTAATGGCATGCTTTTGAGTATTAAACTCTATTTGATTTGAGTTAAAGATTTAACTCTTATGACAAGAGTAGGAAGTACATTCCTTATTGTTGTATTACCTTTATCAGATATATTAACCATGCAGGTTCTGATATGAAGGTAACCATATCCAGGTATGGATGTTGATGTTATATTCATTAAAGGCATGTTGTTAGCCTTATGAATAAGTAAAGTAATCGGATGCCTTGTCAGTGGCATCCTATGCTGAAAATGGGCTATGAGAGCCATGAATACCATCAAGGTCATGCCTTAGAGATGACTTGTAATGAGGATAATGAGAAATGATGATTGATATAAGTTAGGCCTGTTACATTTAGTATTCTTCTTTTATAGCTGCTATGCTATTGTTATTGTTTGCAGAACAATGTATGCTGTTAAAGAATACTGAATGTACCTAACTAATCAAGTATAATGTAGAGCCCTGATCATAGATCCATCATTGTCAGAAATTAAATGATGGTGAAACAGGTTTTCCTCAGGGAACTCCTGGAGCACATACTTTTGAGTATGTGGGGTACATGGATGTGTAGAACCTTACATCCTAGTGTAGGAAAGTGATGTAGATGTGTAATCCATCCATCCTTCACTATAGTTCCATACCGTATCAGTGGTAGGTAAACATGAAACCTCCTGATGACGAAGACAGCACAGATATCCGTATCAGTGGTAGGTAAATATGAAACCTCCTGATGATGAAGAGAGTACAGAACGCCACTGTGACTCTAGAATAGCGAAGGACCAGTTTACCCTGGTGAGCTATAGTAGTAGAGACACGAGATGTCCTACAAGTGATCCTCTTACTGACTGAGGAAGGTGAAGGTCATGAGAATCCGGCTCTCTTAATGACCTATGTATGATACTGATGCGGCTTCTCAGCGATCAGTTGGAGTATGAGTGGTAAGCCTCATCTCCACAGGGCATAATGTTGTTTGTAAAACATAATCAACCATATAGTATAACTTGTTAGAGATAACTCCAAGTTAGTTGATTGATGTTACATTGCAATAGTGTTTATATTCTCCATATCTCCTAAATGGTTGAGATCTTGTTATACCTGCAACTGTTACAGAATGCTTTGAAGGCTTTACTGTTTAAAATATTATTTGATGTTATAATAAAGCTTCTGGCGAAGAGTTATAACTCTCGCTGGGACAATTATGTATAATTGTCTCACCCCGTAGGCTTCCACTTTTTAGGAGGACATCGGAGACGAAGGAACCATCCTACAGGTGACCAGTCTCAGCAGCAGCAGCACCAGGGGCAGCAGTAATCTCAGGTGGAGATTTGTCCTGCCATGTGGTGTAGTTAGAGTCAGTCCTATGTGTCCTCTGTACTCTCAGGTCTTGGAGTCTTGTGTTATGTGATCTTGAGATTTTGTATCTTGATGTATATAATTACTCAAGAAGTAATTAGCCTGAGATGTAAACAGTTACCTCTCTTTATGAAAGAAGCTTTTATGGATCCAAGCTCTTGTCTCGAAAAGTTTTAATTTCCCGTGATTTTTGTCTTCCGCTGATTACCGACTCGCTTCCGCTAAGTTTTAATCGTGTTTATGTCATGGGTTGGAGATCAGAGCCCACAATACCATACTTACATCTGAAAGCTCAAGAACCAAGAGTTGAAAGTCATGAGTTTGGTCAGAAACAAATTTACCCTCAACCATTTGAAACTTTAGAAACTTGGAAACACAATACGTCTTCAACACCCTAATTTTCCATACTACATTTTTTTATAACACCCCCCACAAAACCTTGTAAGTAGTAATAGGAAAATCATATAGTTTTTTATTTGAAGCAAACAATATTAACTCTCAGTACATCATATCACCCGTCTTCCAATTTGCAACTAATTTAGCATTATCTTGGACAATTTCATCAACTTTAGGTTCATCCTCTTCTAAGAACTAATCATAACCCACCATATCAAGACAAATTTACATCCTACTTTACCAATGGGCAAAGTTGGTACCAGATAATTTTTTAGGCATATTCGTATTGTTATTTTATTGCCAAAAAAAAGGTCGGCCATTGTTAATTAATAATGGGAAATGATTTCTTTTAAGATTGTTATTAATTTTATGTTACGTCATTACATGCAGGAACAACAGTTGCAATGAATTTACATATTCATGCCAGATCTAGATAAGATACAAATAGAACAAATAGACCAGGAGAACAAAAATAAAGAAGAGTCAGAATCTCATACCAGATTGTTTGCTAAAAATGAACATGATACTTAAATAATTCAGCAACTCGCAATTCTAAAAGATGAACATTGTTCTTCTAGTCGATTCGGTCATGAACCGGTAGCAGGTTGTCATCTTGCTCATGCTTATTTGCATAGCTTCTTCTCTCAAATTATGAAATCAAGTAATCTTAGCTTCTTTGCATAGTTTTTCATGCTAAATCTTCTCTCACATGTCAAGATTCCATACCTCCACTGATTTGATTGGAAATGATATCAAGTCTCCCTCTTTTCTCACTCCTTCTCTCCTATTCTCCATTTCTAGGGATTCCAAGTTGAGAGGTGGAAGTCATGGATTTAGCTTCTAGAGTTTGATTGGATTTATAGAAATTCAATACATGACCTACATTTTTAAGATCCTTGTCACCTTAGGTGAGTGTTTGTCTCCTTCTTAAGCTCTGCATTCATGTTGAAAGCCTAATTCTATCCGACTAAAATAATCAGAAGCCTTGTATTTTTATGTGATTGGGTATTGATTTGGAAAGGTATTAGAGATTCAAATTTTGACTATTTCTCATTGAACTAAACTTTCTTAGTTTTTGATATATTGATTGACGCTCCATGGAAAATTCAACAGATAGAGGACAATGTTGTTTCTGTGAATATTGCCTAAAAATCAATCCAATGCTCGATATGCTTGGGAATTGAATTGACATGTATATAATAATACTTGAATTGTATTAGAATGAATTATACAAGTGTATTGTAGAATCTTATAAAAATTGAATATGATACATAAAAAAGGATCAATATGAGGTGGTAATTTTTTGTGTTTAGGGTTTACATTGAGGTATTAACTCAAATGAGCTAATGATTCAATGTATACTTATGATTAAAATCATATTATGGAGGAATTTAATGAGCGAGAAAACTTTATGCTTTTGTTAAATTTAGAATGTTTTGGTTCTAGGAGTTGTAGTGAACATGATATTTAAGAAGTTAAGACTAGTGATTATGAAATACAGGAAAAATGAACAAAGGTAATAGTTGGATCTAAGAACCTAAACCCAACCCCAATGTGGTGAGATGCATGATTTAAATGGATAATACTCTTAGACAAGGGATTGGATAATATACATAAGAATAGTTTAATTAAACTATAGGATGGATCCCAAGGATGTCAATTGAATCATAAGAAAAATATATGTTTGGAATGCAGTTGTATGTTAGGATACTTGTATTCTAAGAATGGCCTTCTCTGATAGATTTCAAATGAGATCACTTATGTGTTGAATAGTAGCCTAATCAAATAGTGATAAATAGCGAGAGAGAAGTATTAAGTGTGTTGTGTATGTTTACGCTTTGAGATTTATCAATATGCATAGAAATTGAATGAAATAACTATATGTTGCATCAAAGCTTATTCTGACCATTATGAATGATATGAGATCTTTATATGCTTATGTTGTTTCTAGTTCTAATGTCTCTATTGATATTAGATGAGAATTTTCATATGAAATAAATAGATAAGAAAAATATTGAGATTGAATTAACATGAAGTGATTACTTCTAAGAAACCTTGTTTAGGGTAAATGATGACAATGAGATTATGTATTGGGCTGAAATCCCACTGATGATGGTGAAATATTGATGAGGCTAAATGCTAGGTGATGAGATTATGTTTTAGGCTAGAAGCCCACTGATGATGACTGCTATGATATGATGTGGAAAATGGAAAGAATCATATGTATTGCAAATTATAAATTTGTTGTGCTTCTTACTTTAATCATTATCTTTTAATAAGCCTAATTTGTTTCATGTTATTGGAGTTATGTGAGAATACACACATATGATACATGATGTTTTGAATTCTTTTAAGATGAGTAAAAGAGATTACTAACAAGTGAAATGATAACACATCTAGTTAGGTGCCCTGAACACGGTGAGTTTCCCCCGAGGTCCACATTGGGAAAACAATATAGATCTCATTGTAGTAATCGATCAATTATGAGAAGTATTTCCAGAGTGTGGATTGAGATCTTAAAGGTTAAACCACCAAGATTTATGAGTGACTCATCTTGAGTGGCTCTGCACCTATATCATTGTGGTGAAAGTCTATGTCCATGAGGTTTAGACTCTGATGAAATGAAATATGTGAAATATGAAAATATGAGAAATGTTGTGATATGTGATATATTGTTTTGTGGGTTCTTATAATGTGTACCCAAGATGAGGACGTGAGCCACTTTAGGAAACCCTAAGATGGCCAGGGTCTATTTTTGATATCTTAGGGTGCCCGGCTAAACCCTAAGATAGTAATAATGAGTCGTTGACATGAGAATCAAGTGTAACGACTTCTACATGGTGAGGTATAAGATAAGTAGTTTTAGGATAAATGAATAAAAGATGACAAGCTATATAGAATATGATTTGAATGTTTGTTACATTCCTTTTACGGTTAGCTGATAATTTTCCATTGTTGATTATGTTACTTCTATTAGAAAATAGACATTCTATTATAGAGATTATCTCTTTCATATTTTGATCTGTTTTGTTGACAACTAGTAAATGTTGGGATTTATATTCACTCTGAATATGATTTGGAGTGCTTGATATTTGATAGTGCTATATGGTAGGCATGTCTTATGTGTACTTCAACTTTAGATGTGTTCTTGGTCTGGCTAGTGGAGTATCACAAAGATGATGTTATTATTATTTATTAATTATGAATGCTTAGATCTTGACTTGTTACTCATGCTAAAGTATTGTCATTCTAAATTAAGTAGCATATATTGATATGTTTAGAGACATGCTCTACAAAAGGATTGTCATTTTGAATTAAGTAGCATCTATTTATTTGTTCCAAGAAATTCTCTAAAAGATGTTTGGATTTAGATTAACTCTAAGTGATTACTTATCTATTTGATTAGATGATCATTGTAAATTGGATTTTATTAGATTCTAGAACTATGTGCTAGACTTTTCAATATCCACATGTTTCTTTTAAGTTCATTATACTTAATCTGATGTTGATGCATATACCTAGCTTGAGTGAGACGTATACACTCACTGGGGCTCTATGTGAGTCTCATGAGATTGTTTCAAATGTTTTAGGTATAATGTTATACAGTAGAGAGGTCATGAAAAAGAAGATATAAATAGAATAATCCAGATAGATTAGATTGTCCATGCACTCTCTTTTTCCCAAGATGGGTAGTGTATCAAATTATTTATTAATGTACTTATATGTCGTGTGAGACAATAAGATTTGATTCTGGTTTTAATGGAGATGAATAAGAATTGTGAAATCTTAACGTGATGTCCTTGATCTGACATTAGTCTATGAAAATTGTGAAGAAAGAAAAAGGAAAAATTTATGTGTGATTTTTGCAATCTATTTTAATCGCCTTTATTGAAAATTCCTTGTTTTGTTTCATAATTAGGATTTTAGGGTTTCTCTCTAATGGTCGGCAGTTATGCTAATCAATAGAGAGGGCCCGATAATGTGGTATCACATCCTGGGATAGAGGAGTCTACAAGGATAATAGGATTTAGGAATAAATGATAATGTAAATGTTGAATATAACTTGAATGATTTGCATACTGAATGAACTCAGTATCCTAATACGTTGGTCAAGTATTTGGGTATTGAGATAAGATAGTAAGGAGCTTCCGAATGTACTTTTGGATGCCCTGACCAAGCCTACATATGTCTACAATTTGGGAGTATAATAACATGCATGATTCAAATAAAATGATAAAATGGTGAAGGAGAAAGGATTTAATAATTCAATATAATACCTTAGACAAGTATGAAATGTTATATGAGAAAAATGAAAGTGTAATGGCTTATGAAGATTATACCAAATGAGTTTGAATAAGAGTATGAATCTAATATTATAAGAAAAAGTTGATAACTGAGGATGAAGCTCACTAAATAATCTTTTTTATGAAGAAAAATGATGAATGTAGTTAATAATGTAGAATGAATCATAATCTTGATCCATGAGATAGATAATCAAATTCTAAAAGAATATGAAAGGTGATGTAAATCACATCTTGATAAATGATGTATTACTAATTATTATAAATTAAGTGTTTATAATACTCAATGTAGGATATGATGATAAGGGATGAAATATCCATTTAATGCTAAGAAATACATAATTCTAATGTAAAAGATCCAAGAATCAAGAAAATGATGTCATATGATAGAAAATATATAATGGAAATCATTCTACTTGATGCCAAGAGAGATGAACCATTAGAACTGAGAGTGCATCTGCAAGACTTCAGGGGGCTACCGTTTCAAGTGTTGATATTTGTTCAATATCTTTTCATTTTGGGATGAAATCCTAAAAGGAGGGGAGAATTTGTAACATTCTATTTTCAAATTAGTCATCTAACTAGGGTTAACTTGGATGATAGTATGCTTAACTAGAGTATTGATTGTTTAAAGCTTGATTACTGATGGTGGTGTAACCAAGATTATTTGAACCTAATGAAACAATTCAAATATTGTTTTATTTCAAATAATTAAGGTTAAATAATTTAAAACCCTAATTGGTAAAAAATAGCGTTTTAGTAGCATATGAATACAAAATTTGATAAGTATAGTAGTGCACTAAAGTATTTTTAATATTTTATATACAATTTTGGTTTAGTTGAAATTTGGATATAGCTTGAAGAACTCAAATGTAAGAAGTTTTGCAAAATTTTATAATTTTTAATGTTGTATCACATGTTTGTTAGATGAGTTTTGTTACAACCCGTTCCTAGCTTTGTTGGTAATCCTAGATATTTAAGATAATTTTAATTCTTGTCATGTTTTTGTTAGTAATATTTTATCTTGTGCTTTATATTAACTTTGGTAACCTTAAATACTTGTTTGGGCAACTCATAATCATGACTCAAGCCTACTATAAAGGTTCGAGTTGGAGTAATATAACATTAACCCATACATTTATGCAAGAAGAGAGTTAATGGCATTAAAGGAAATAATTCATAAATAATTTTTCCTCTAATAATATTGTAACATTTTAGAGAATTCAATTGTAAATTCAACGTATAAAGAATGAACCAAATCAGAGTTAAAATGATAGAGTTATGTCCTTTTTAGTAAACATGTACAGAGTGCCACGACCGTGACATTGTGTCGTGTGCCGCGACCATGATGTTGTGTCATGTGCCACGACCATGACGTTGCATCATGTACCACGACCATGGTGTTATGTCGCGACCACGACCGATGCCGCCTAGGACAACCAATCATAAAATGATCATATCCTGGGATATACTTATCCATTTTCAACGAAACATAGTGTGTTGGAACTGCGATTCGATCCTCTATCATCTCAGACTCCTTGTTCAATGAGAGGGTGAACTAGAAGGCAATTTCTAGGAAAATTTTTGGAGAAGAACGTGAAGAATGGAGGAAATCCAAAAGGGTTGTCATAGATTCGACGTGGTAAGTAGTTTTAAATGTTGATTCTTCCTTCCCTTCATTTCCACTTGCTCAGAACCCTTGATCCATTAAATTTGAGGTTTGGGTGAACCTCTAACCTTCATCTTCTATCTACAATAGACCTTGTTTAGGGTTGAAAGGAAGAAGGAATCACTAATTTTATTGGGATCTTGATATGGATTCAAGATTTTCAGAGATGCGTTGTGTTTTTAAGGTGTTTTCACACCTTAGGGTGAGTGGGTACTTCCTTTAAACAGTAAATTGCACAAAAATGAGTTAAATGATCAATAATTTTAAATTTCTTAGTATACAAGTACCAACCCTAAATGGTCTTTTTGATCTAGCTTTTGCTAGATGATATGAAATGGATTATTTCTTTTTTGTGATGAATTTCAGATGATTAAATCACATTAGAAATGGTTACAATCCGTCTAAATAAGAAATCTTAAAGTAATTGTAGAGGTTACATGAATGTATTGAAATTTAATGTTTTCGGCAATGATTGGAATTATTGTATAATTAAATAGAGAAATTTGTCTATATCAATCTCATTGATTATTAATGAACTATTTATCTGAATGGGTGGTACATAAATGTTAGATACTATCTTGGATTTCATGTGATGTGAATAGTGTTTGCTTGATATCTCAGTAAATAGGGTGAAACCCTAAATGTGTGGAAAGTTGGAAATTTGTGAATAGATATTGTGAAATCCATTTGAAGTACTTTTCTTGACATCATAGACTTTATTTATTTGTTATTATTCTTGATGCATGATATCTCAGTGAATGGTGAGGAAACCCTAATTTAGCTCAATTGCAGGATTTCATATATATGTTTATTATATATGAATTGTTGAATGTAGTCTTTCTTCGATGAATGTGTATGACACATTAAGTCCTTATGTGTGTCATGTGATAAGTGAATGAGGTAAATGAAACCCTAATGATGGGGTATTCAATGAAACAAGTATTGTAATATCAATGTTTCTCAATTTGAGATGTGGTGATGCTTAATAGTTCAGTTGTGGTAAATGTTATTAGATGGTTTATGAAATGAACAGTTTACAAAGATGGAAAGAGATATGTTGATGTGATGATTTAGTTGTGAATTTAAAGAGTGAATTAGACATGTAGATGCCCTAAACATTGTAGAATCCTCACAGGATGAGGACTGCGCTATGAGGAGGAAATGGCTTCCTGACGGGAGGTAGTCTAGATCGAGGTAAGTCAGAGCGCACCAATAGGGTGTGGGAGTCTTGACCAGTAGGGCAGACTCCTTATAGTTGTGTGGTACCCAACACCAATCAAGGATGCCAGTGATACTTGTATCACATGTTGAGTGATCAGTGGTCAGTAGGTCCATTGATGCACAATAAGCCTGAGGGTTTTGACTCACTGCCTGAGTACCTAGATTGAGAGGTGGAGTCTGAGATATACGTCTGCTCCCATTAGCCGCCGAGAGGCAGATGTGCCTAGGCCCACTATAGACGTGGTCTTACTCAAGAGATAGGCTTAGGAACCCATACATGCTTCTAAGCCTTGTACAATGAGATCGTAGCTTGCTATGATTCTTACACATGTTGTGGTACACCTCATGTGGGTTCAGGGCATTATAAGATGAATGAGAGGTTAAACAAGTGTGTGAAGTATTTCAATTATTCTTTGTATGTTTATGAATTATCAATTCTCTTTATGATCAATCAAGCATTTTATATATTGACTTACTCTTGTAGATATCTAGAGTATCTTGCCATATTTATGATTGTGAATGATTAGACTTTTTAAAGCATATTGCTATTATAATTTCTATCAGATGCTTGACAATATATATGTAATTATTTGTGTGCTTTAAATTGTTTCTTTGAAGTATTCATTCATTGATCGGCTCACCCCTCTACTCACAATTTTTAGGGAAATCATGTGGACTTGAAGAAGGTCAATACATCAGAGTAGATCTACCACATGAGTTAAGTATGAGATCACTTAAGTTCAGTCGGTCCATGTCACTCTAGGTCCTTGTATAGATGTGAGAGAGTTGTAAATGATGTTTTGTATCTTTTGTTCCTTAATAAGAGAGAATGTATCTGATTATCATGTCATATATACATGGAAGTGTGAGAAACAGAATGAATGTATGGATATGTATCATTAATGTTGAGATCATATTAGAGTAATCAAAGTTTAATTCTCTTGTAAAGTTTGTTTATGTGATTGAATGCGAGAAAACAAAGAGTTTGAAATAAAGGGAAAAAAATGGGAGTGAACTTTGTATTAAGTATAATACCCAAACTTATGCCCTAATCTCATGATTAGTGGTAATTGTGGGATGCAGGTGTAACAGCTTGGTATCATAGCTTAGGCTGAGTCGTCAGGGACCATTAGGATAGAAAGCCAGAGTTATAAGTGTGACAGTTAAGAGGTGGTGTGTGGATAGTTGTAGGAGGTCTGAGTAATTATATACCCTGGCCTGGTATCTAAATACTTCAGTTGACAAGTATCAAGCTACTCTATCTATTCTTCTCTGGATGCCATGGCCAGGTATGCAAAGGAAGGATGGGCTAGAGAGAAACCCTAGAAATATTAGGGTTAGGAGACTAGAAAGTAATGAAGGAGTAAGAGATTAAACATAGAATGTGATACAACTCTTGCTTTATATTTCTTCTTTGATTGGAGATCAATAGAAATGCTCTTGTATGTATGAATACATATTATCAGTTTGTAGAATATGTATGGTTCTTTTATATCGTTGTGTATCATGAAGTTGATTGTAACGTCCCCAGATTGTGCCGTCTCGAGACTTAGAAGGCCTGAGAGGACAAATCCAAAAATGTTAGGCAATTGTATCAAAGTGCGTTGCGGAAGCAATTTGCACATACATGAACATACACATATCACATACACCATGCAACATTCTCAACATTCAACATATTTATATTACAACATGAATTAAATTTACAACTTACATTTACATAGTTTCAAGAAAATTTTACAAGTCTATGAATATGTATGCTAATAGGATCTTAACACAATAGGTACAACCTAGACAATTGCTCACTTCCCGTCTTTTATCCCACGCTAGCTCTGAACCTAAAACATACATGAAACAAAGAATCAACACACAAGGTGTTGTGTATGTGGGTAGAAAGATACATACTAATATGCTTGCATAATTGGAAATAACATGAGAAAGAAAGAGTAAAAGAAAACATTATTTAAAGCGATAATCAGGTAAACACATATTTTTAGATGTCTTTTGATGTGTTTATAATACTAAGTGGTGTATCACTTCATTTTTTCCCCACTCCTTGGGCTATGGGGACCGAGTGTCGACCTTATATTTAGAGGGGAGAGAGAGAGATGTCACAATTCATTTTTCCCCACCCCTTGGGCTATGGGGACCGATGTTCCGACCATATATTTAGAAGAAAAGAGAGAGAGGTTGCATAGAGAGAGAAAGAGAGAGCGTATATCAACTTAGTAGCTACAAACCATCTATATTCTTTGATGTTCTTATTGTCATGGTGAAGATACTTTAATCATAGTACATCCAAGCAATAGTCTTAAATAAAGACAAGCAATACAGCATAGCTATTGCACACAAGAAAACTAGTCATATACTTAGATATAGCCCACATACCTGAGTTCAGAGATTTCAATCATTCTTTCTCATCTAGATATCTGGTCATCACCTGATTAATAATGATAATAATAATCATTAATATGATTTTCACCATTATTAATGATATTTAGGTCCAAACTAGAGTTTAAGCCAAACCTATGTTCAAACTGGCCTTAACTAATTTATGATATTTTTGTACCGATCTAGATGTTATTATTTAGGCCTGACTCAATTTTCATATTTTTCTAGCGACTGGTCTATTTTCTAGAATTAATATGAGGTTTAAAGCATATAGTTGTATTTTAATACAAAAGGCCTAACATTTGACATAATAATCATCTTAGAGTCCAAGTATCGTTTCTAAATGATTCCAAGGTTCAAAATAATATTTTCTGAGAATTTATATCAGCTGGATATTATTTATTTCACTTAATGAAATATAAAATAGGTGTATTCATATACAACCTAAATATATTCAATAAGAATGTTTCAAAATTCTGATCTAGGGAATTTATAAGAAAGAGGGCATTTTTTTGGTTTTGTGGATATTTTTGGGAAAATATTTGGACACAGGAGCTATTTTTAATCAGTTTTCTAAGTATTGCCTAATATCTGGAATTAATCAGTAGACCGGCCAATTCATTTACCTACTAGACCCAAACTCTGTGTGTTTCTCTCCCTCACTTGTGACCTTGTCGCGTGAGCACTGACCTGGGTGTGAAGCCACTACAGCCGTGACCTGGATCTCCGGCGAACAAGGATAGAACCCTGTTATCGTCTCACAACCATCTCGTCCTTCCTCTTCTTCAAGTTCTTCTAATCTTCCACAGGGTTTGGGTCGTTGGATCAGTCGAACCTCCCTCTAATCCTTGCGTTCACAGTCCGCCTCCAGGCGCCTCCGCTAGGTCTGACCCCCACGAGGTCTCTACCGAGCTCCAAGCTTCCATGGTCTAGGATAAGGGTTTTTCGAAGCACTAAGATCCATCTCGGCGGTGACAGATGTTGTGTTGGGGCTCTACCTCCCGACCACATCGCTGGCGTCTGCCGTCATGGTGAAGATGAAGGGGAAAATCACCCCCCCTTCTTCTCAAACTCTTCCAAGACCTGAAAAGGGCTTCACAAGGGCCTGGCGAACTCATCCCAACCATCCAACAGGGAGTTTGTAGCCCCAGGTGTTACAACCCCCAAATTTTGGGTTCCTTTGGTGAGAAATGTAATTTCTCATACTAAAGATATTTGTACAAATAAAGATATAATTTGTTGTGAATAAATGGATTTCATTTAAAATAGCCTTGTTGTTTGATTTGTGGGCTTTATTGACTATTGGGCTCAATAACAAGGAAATTCAATTAATTAATGAATAATTAAGAAATCGAGAAAAGAAAGATGTGGAAACCTCTAGAAGGCAAGGAACTTAATCCAAAGGTGGATTTCATGCCACATGGGTTCCTTGGGTTCCAAGGAGTCCAAAGTTGCAAAGGAAAGGCAATAAGAAAAGAAAATGGTAATTAAATATTTCTTTATTAAGAAAGAAATTGAAAACAATGGTAAAATGTGGAAAATATGTGAAAAAAAGATATAATTGAGTTATCCTTAGTGGAATTTCGTATTCCAAGGATTCCTTATGTTAAAAGGAATTACAATAGTAAAATAGATGAGAGATAAAGAGAAATCCTTAAAAAGAGAATCAAAAAGGAAAAGAAATGGATTAATAAAAAGGGAATATGAGAAATTGAATTTCAAAAGAAGATAAAGGCAAATAGGTTTTCCCCAATATGGGAATCCATGCCTTTGGGATTCCTCGAGGTCCAAGGGACCCAAGATAACAAGATAATGGAAAAAGAAAGAGGAAATATCAATTAATTTGGTTTTATTAATGAATAACTTGCATATAAAGGAAGCACCATTTTCCTTTGGAATTTGGGTTCCAAATTCGGTACTCGAGTAGATAATACCAAGATAAAGTTTCCTGTAAACTTTGACCGAAAAATAATTAACGAGGAGAGAGATATGATTTTCCCAAGTTTCATTGTTAAAACACCCTTTATAACTCGTTTTTAAGAAAATAGTTTTGGGAGAGCAATGCCAGCCGTGGATGTCCAGTGTGGTCCAGGGGGATCACGAATCCAAGGGCGGTTTCTCACCGCCTACCCCTATTCACATAAGGAAACAGATAGGAAGAGGAATCCGACTTTCTCCCACTCAGTGCCTTAAACCGATGAACTGATGAGTCCATCATCTTCGGGGGACTGATTCGAAGAATCTGAACCCTATTTGTGGGTGCTTTGGTTGCCGATGGGGAGAGTCCCCAATCCAACAGAACTCCTCCGTCGACCCTGTATATAGGGGAGTGGTCGTGCTAGCACTGGTTCATCATCTATCTACCCTAGCATCTCTAGAGAGCTCCGCGGAACCTGTGGATGAATCCAATATGTCAAGCAACCTCGACTTTCTCCTCTGGAACATGTTGATCCCACCGGAAAATCTAGCGGCTGGTGGGCAGTGTAGGAACGGAGCCGCCACCAATTAGAGACCTCGTCAAGTTCGTCGGAGGAAGGAGGAGCTTCTTGTACCATCACCAAGCTAGCAGGCAGCAAGGACCTCAGAGTCAACCAGGAAGTTGACCATCGGATCAGAGGAAGGAGCGTCGCGAGGTTGAAGAAGGGACCCCCATAGTTTTACTGGTGTGCCCCTCATCTCCTGTGTCGAGGTAAGGGTAGTTTGGACCTTTGCAAATTAAATCAAAGTTAGGTGCACGGATATGGAGCCATCAGATCCTGCGTGGTCCAGTGGACCAAGGATCCAACGGCCTACTTTATTTTCTAAAGATAATAGATAATTCAGAAAAGTGATTTACCTTATAAAAATCATATCTTGAGCTAGGAAACCCAGATGAGAAAACTTAATACATGAAAAGTGATTAGAAAAATAAGAGGAATATAATAAAAATAGTTTGGACATCTAAATCTGTATATTTTTGTAAAAGTGTATCTTTTGAATAAGAAAAGGGAGTAATTTGTAACTTGAAACCCTAATGGTTGGTAAAAGATATATTTAGTCTTGCAATTAGGTTAATTCGATCATGTTTAACCTGAGTAATGATTAAGATGGTTTTTAACCTGTTTTGATGATAGAATTGCATGTTTAGGGTTTTTAATTCAATATGTTGATTAATATGTTGAAGAACCCTAAATTAGAGAAAAAGAAAAGAAAAGATAGAGTAATCCGAAAATTAGGGTTTTTGTGGACCAAACCTGATCTTAAGAATCTTAATGGAAAATAAGATAAGAAAATTAGGGTTTGATGTATTTTTTTGATAAAAGTGAAATAAAATTGGGAAAAAGGTAATGAAACCCTAAAATTGGAATAGCAATCCTAAGGAATAAAAATGAAATTGGATAAATATTGATAAAGGAAGTTGGAATGTTTATTTCAGGATTTCTGTGCACCATGCTTGCTTGATTGGACTTTTTCTCTCTCTACATAAATTATGTCTCCAAACCTGCGATACATGTATGTGGTTACGCTTATGACTACACAAATTAGTTTTCTGGGATTTTATCGATGTTTCCATCGTGGCTTGAATTAAACTGTTGGATGTATTTAATTCATGCAAAGTATAATGTGAATATGACTATCACATAAGAAATATGCCTACTAGCTCAGCTCCTAGTCCCCTCTGTAGCTTAATGGGTTGACCTAGTAAAAGGCTACCAATGGGGTAGGCCCATCAGGTCATTGAATGACTTAGTAAATGGCTACCAATGGGGTAGGTCCATCAAGTCACATTGAGTTAGAGATTGGACTACTTATGAGTAGTGCCATGCGACTCAACCCTAGATATTGATCTACCTGTTAGGTAGGATCATGCGGGGTCTAATAAGGATCTACCTAGAGAGAGGTAGTATCTCAGTCTGTTGCAGGGACAGTACAGAGATAGGGGATAGGAAAGGATTGAGTATTATGGTTTAAAATGTTATCTTGGCTGTTAAATGATAATTGGCTGATTACTTTGTTATGGTAGTTACATGATTATTATTTCCCCCACATACCAGCTTCTTGCTGACCGACGTTTTGTTTGTCGGCATTTTAGGTACAAATGAAAAGGACAAACAGTAAAGTGGCAGATGTGAAATTAAATGAGATATAACGTCCATATGAGGATTAGTTAGTTTAGCATATTCATGGATAGAAGCTTAGAAATCCCAGTTTCTCCAAGGTAAGAAAAGTTTTATTTTATACCAGTTTTCAGTTTAGTTGGTAAAGTTTATTAATTGTTATTGATTATTTGTCGAACCTTTGATCCTGTAATTGAATAACATCTCTGTTCTTCAGGTATCCCTTAATTCGGGGTTACCGGGAGGCGGGGTCATTACAATTGGTATCAGAGCATAGGTTCCTCATCTAATCATTAATAATTATTAAATTTTACAAAATTCCATAGAACCAAGGGAGTTATTAGAGGAGTGTCCAAAAGATTGAGGTGTCTAAAAAAGGATTACTTCCGGGGGCTGGCAATATTTTCCTCCGCACCGCTAGTTAGAATACGAGGACTCCTGGATTGTGTGACTGCCTGGCCGATGTCTTAGGATATGACTCGAAATATGATACCTTTAGGACCCTCTCATCTTGTTCATCCCTTCTCAACCCAAATTCTTTTAAGGACCTTAAGGATTAGGGTTTTCTCTCTCCTCCTCACCCTCTTAAGGTATGGGTAAGGTTAATAAGGTCTAAGGAATCCTCCACCAAATTAATGAAAAGCATGTAAATAAGATGCCATGGACATAAGCTTAATAGATTAAGCGCAAACTAAAGAATAGATACATGCTTAGGTCGTATGACATGAGTTGTCATTTCCCTCAGGAAAGGCCTGAGGATAGACCTCCTTGTCAGGAGGATGAGTAGACAGAGTTGTCTTGGAGGTAGAGACCTCTATTAAAAGTAGAGACCTAGCACATCCTTTGAAGATGATGTTAACCCTAACCCTAAGTGAAGGTTAGAGAGAGAGATGACATGATGAGATAGATGTCATGGTTGACCAGGTGTTTAGTCAGACATGCCTGGGGATCGTCATATGAGCCATGAGAGGTTGGATAACCTAGTACCTTTGGAAACCCAACCCTGGAGAGGGTCGTGCATGTTTGAGCGAAGGATAGATCCTTCATGGATGAGGCTAGAGAAGAACCTATAGAAACCTTTTGGGCTATTGCAAGTAGGATATAACTTGCACCCAGAGTGCGTCAGTAGTGTTGACAGTTAAATGAAACCCTAGACAAGGGATCATGATGGATGGCTTATGAGATAAGCATAAGGGGTTATGGATAATCTTGAGTAAACATAAGTTCGAGTATAGGCTTCACTCAGGTAGGGGCATGCTTATGAGCTTGATCCTTCTTAAAGAAAGGACCTATTATAGAGAGGTTGGTTGTAGGATTAGCTCTAGTGAGAGAGAGTAGACCTCAGCCAAGAAGGTTGGAAGCCTAAAACCTTGAAACTTGAGGAACAGTGGGAGTTGAGAATGATGAGACCTATGTGGATGGTATGGTTGCCTCAAGCATGATCCCTGGA
This sequence comes from Alisma plantago-aquatica, assembly GCA_963693085.1. Taxonomy (NCBI): domain Eukaryota; kingdom Viridiplantae; phylum Streptophyta; class Magnoliopsida; order Alismatales; family Alismataceae; genus Alisma; species Alisma plantago-aquatica. The sequence goes on along the minus strand of OY856409.1, from coordinate 834,829,556 downwards.
GGTTGATGATATCTTGGTTACCTTTAGAGGAACCAAACCCTAAAGAGAGGATGATGCTTCTGGTACCTATGGTATAAGTAACTACCTACTAGATGAGATAAAGAGTTCCTTAGAACCTGAGGAGGTTTAAGTAACCTGTTGTGAAGTTTTATACCTAGTTGAATGTTCTTGAGGAGGACTCAACTCCGAAGTGTTTCTTGAGTAGAAGGATCATGGAAGTACAAGACATACCTTGGACATGCTTGATTCGTGGTAAAGAGGTTGCGCATGCAGTTGGACACCCAAAGGTGAACTTAGGGTTTCTAGGCCTAAGAGGGGAAGCAGTGTACCCGATGCTCATGATAAGATTCGAGTCTATATAGCTTCAAGCATGTGTAGAGGGAAAATAAACCCATTAAGTTAAAGGTATGTGTGATGAACCCCTCACAACTAAGTTAGTTTAATGTTGAAGAAAGAGAGCAAGTATGACCTGGCATGGTTTAATAGGTGGTCTGCTGGTGCCTTAAAAGCTGTTGGGTTAGGCATGCTCATGTGAATGCAAACCCTAAGGATGGTTGTGACCTTGTTGTCAAGAGTTGTAGTTTCCTCCCATCCTAGGAGAGGGACCCTTTTGTAGGGCGTATATCAGTTTTGTTGTTTTTGAGGTAATCTAAAGAGGTTTCATGGTAAGAGAATGAACATGTAGACCCATACTTAACCATCTCTAAGTGCATGTGGATGTGTTACCATGGAGGTAACCGGTATGAGGCCTGACCAAGGTAGGTTGGTCGCCATGACCCTTATGAAGGGATGAAAGACAACCCATGAATGCAGAGGGAGATGATGAAGGCTTAGGTAAGGTTATAAGTTGGACATGTACTATAATAGAATCGTAAGTCTATCCTAGGGTCAGGTAGGGATAAGATTGATGGAAGGAGTTGCCTAATTCCCTAGTTGCACATGACCATAGGGTCGGTAGGTAACAACTATCATCGCCTGAGGGCCATGGGTTAGGAGATTGATCAACTTCATGAACTTATGGGACCCAAAGGGTGGATGAGTAGGGCACTCTCTAGATGCATAAGGGAAGAGGGATGACCCCAAAGTGCCGGAACCCTATAGACCTAGAGGAGATGACCAAGGATTGTGCTTGGACCAAGTAAGTTCAAGACCAATTTTCCATAGAAGTAACTTTGTTATAGAGATGTTCGTGAAGTAGGGACATATGTGGCACGTTTCAACTTGGATTTGAAAGTGTACTGGCAAGGTGGGATGTACCATCTCTACTCTTGGAATAGGAAGAACTCTGTGTTTGGACTGCAACCAAATTCTTATTTCCTCTGGTTATGGGAGTGAGAGATAGGACGGTACGCATGCCTTACACCAAGGATAAAAGATGATGGAAGTTGGAACGTTGCTACAAGGTATGAGGATAGAAATGACAACATACCTTGGTAGGGTGAATGATACATGGATGGTTTACAAACACTAAGAGTATTAAGGAAATCATCTTGTGAGGATGTTTTATCATGAGCTATGTGGAATTTGCAAGTTATGCAAAGTTGAGTTGAATCACCATGAGGATGAGCTTAGAGTTTCTTGATGAAGACCAACTTAGAGTTTGAGATGAGATGATAAGTGGAATACATGAAGGAGTATGTCATCAACATTACTTAATACATAAGGAGTGGTAATGAATACTCTGGTTGAGATATAGCTGCCTAGTTTAGCTGGAAGCTAGAAGAAGTTGAGGTTGTTTGGCTAACCCTAAGTTTGGAAAGAATATGTGTTTTGGCTAATCCTCGGAGGAAATAAGATATGTTGAACAAGTTAATGGTTGTTTGGGTAGCCAGTTTAGTCCTTGATGTGGTAAAAGTATGGTGATAGAACCTCAGATACACTTCTTTGGATAGGAAGGTAATAAAACCCTTTTGAGAGTGGTTAGGGTTTCCGATGTATCAAGCTTGAGGAATCATAACAATACATGAGGTCATGATATACCTTGGTACTACAAAGATAGTATGTGATGGTAGCATTCTGGATGCTTAAAACAAAGTTGCATGTAGCATGTGGCCATGCAAGCCAGGAGGTGAAGGACGAACACCATTAACCCAGTGCATGGATATAAAGTATGAAGAGTTCCTGAGAGGGAATGGGAGTTCATCATTATGGACAGTGGCGGAGCCAGAACTTAACGAAGGGGTAGGCACCTTATAGCTGCAGCTAAGTAGGTAGGGCACACTGTAAGGTAACACATACTTTTTCCCCAAAATCTGTAGCAAATACAACTCAATCGGTGTACATTTTGGCAGGTACGGGTGGGGCACGTGCCCACCTGTGCCTCCATGTGGCTACGCCACTGATTATGGATGTTGTGAGTCTCTCCTAGACCAAGAAGGTCAAGATACAATATGGGTTATGGTAGGTCGCCTTACCTAGATGACATGAGAAAGTAAGAGTTCTGTCAAGGGACAGATCTGGTTGAACTACATATGAAAAGAGATGGTTCAACTACACCATGATGTGAATTCAAAAGTTCTTGATGTGACCTAAAGGTTCACTTCCATGAGGTGGAAGTAGATACATGAAGAGCTCAGTGTCTGTACAGTTTATCACCCCATACTAATGGACAGTATGATCCGGACTAGAGGGTCTGATAAGAGCATGTGTGCTCATTTAGGGTGATATATAGAGATAGTTCTTAAGATGTGATGTTAACCACCATAGCCTTTATCGGGATGCAAGAAGTTCTATAGGGAGGTTGTGTCGGTCACCCCTTCATTATGATGATGTTGGTGAAGGAGGCCTCACGAAGGTCAGAAAAGAACCATTAGTGTGTGCAGATGAAGTTGCTTTGATCGTGCAATGGCTGAGAGAGAGCCCAGTGGTGATATGAGTCACGAGCTGATGCAAAGCAGACTGATATGCAGTTCACTGTGGGAGAATATGTGATGTGAAAATCCGACCCCTCTAAGCTACAACTGAGAAAGCTGAGTCCCCGATATATGGGTCCATTTGATATGGATTGGTGGAGATGGTTGTGTTTAACCTTACCCTCAGGATAAAATGATGTCTTGCATGAGTCCGATCTAGAGCACTATGTGAGGTACCCAAGCCAAGTGTTGTGCCATGAACCTATTCAACTTTTGAAAGGCTGAAAAGTCCTGAGTCACCTATGAGGGTACGATATACCAAGGTAAGAAAGAACTCAGATGGAAGAAAATGAGATAATGAAGGTTCTTGGGAAACACCATGGAAAGGGTGAAGCCACATGGGAGCCCTGATGGACATAAGAAGACTTATCCTATTTGTTTGCTTGTTTGATGGAATTTTGAGGGCAAAATTCTCATAAGAGGGGAAGGATGTTACAACCCCCAAATTTTGGGTTCCTTTGGTGAGAAATGTAATTTCTCATATTAAAGATATTTGGACAAATAATGATATAATTTGTTGTGAATAAATGGATTTCGTTTAAAATAGCCTTGTTGTTTGATTTGTGGGCTTTATTGGCTATTGGGCTCAATAACAAGGAAATTCAATTAATTAATGAATAATTAAGAAATCGAGAAAAGAAAGATGTGGAAACCTCTAGAAGGCAAGGAACTTAATCCAAAGGTGGATTTCGTGCCACATGGGTTCCAAGGAGTCCAAAGTTGCAAAGGAAAGGCAATAAGAAAAGAAAATGGTAATTAAATATTTCTTTATTAAGAAAAAAATTGAAAACAATGGTAAAATGTGGAAAATATGTGAAAAAAAGGTATAATTGAGTTATCCTTAGTGGAATTTCGTATTCCAAGGATTCCTTATGTTAAAAGGAATTTCAATAGGAAAATAGAGGAGAGATAAAGAGAAATCCTTAAAAAGAGAATTAAAAAGGAAAAGAAATGGATTAATAAAAAGGGAATATGAGAAATTGACTTTCAAAAGAAGATAAAGGCAAATAGGTTTTCCCCAATATGGGAATCCATGCCTTTGGGATTCCTCGAGGTCCAAGGGACCCAAGATAATAAGATAATGGAAAAAGAAAGAGGAAATATCAATTAATTTGGTTTTATTAATGAATAACTTGCATATAAAGGAAGCACCCTTTTCCTTTGGAATTTGGGTTCCAAATTTGATACTCGAGTAGATAATGCCAAGATAAAGTTTCCTATAAAATTTGACCAAAAAATAATTAACGAGGAGAGAGATATGATTTTCCAAAGTTTCATTGTTAAAACACCCTTTATAAGTCGTTTTTAAGAAAATAGTTTTGGGGGAGCAATGCCAGCCGTGGATGCCCAGCGTGGTCCAGGGGGATCACGAATCCAAGGGTGGCTACTCACCGCCTACCCCAATTCACAGAAGGAAACAAATAGGAAGAGGAATCCGACTTTCTCCCACTCAGTGCCTTAAACCGATGAACTGATGAGTCCATCATCTTTAGGGGACTGATTCGAAGAATCTAAACCCTATTTGTGGGTGCTTTGGTTGCCGATGTGGAGAGTCCCCAATCCAACAGAACTCCTCCGTCGACCCTATATATAGGGGAGTGGTCGTGCGAGCATTGGTTCATCATCTATCTACCCTAGCATCTCTAGAGAGCTCCGCGGAACTTGTGGATGAATCCAATTTGTCAAGCAACCCCGACTTTCTCCTCTGCAACCTGTTGATCCCACCGGAAAAACTAGCGCCTGGTGGGCAGTGTAGGAATGGAGCCGCCGCCAATTGGAGACCTCGTCAGGTTTGTCGGAGGAAGGAGGAGCTTCTTGGACCATCACCAAGCTAGCAGGCGGTAAGGACGTCAGAGTCTACCGGGCAGTTGACCATCGGATCAGAGGAAGGAGCGTCGCGAGGTTGAAGAAGGGACCCCGTAGTTTTACTGGTGTGCCCCTCATCTCCTGTTGTCGAGGTAAGGGTAGTTTGGACCTTTGCAAATTAAATCAAAGTTAGGCGTGCGGATCTGGAGCCATCAGATCCTACGTGGTCCAGTGGACCAAGGATCCAGCGGCCTACTTTATTTTCTAAAGATAATAGATAATTCAGAAAAGTGATTTACCTTATAAAAATCATATCTTGAGCTAGGAAACTCAAATGAGAAAACTTAATACATGAAAATTGATAAAAAAAAATAAGAGGAATATATTAAAAATAGTTTGGACATATAATTATGTATATTTTTGTAAAAGTGTATCTTTTGAATAAGAAAAGGGAGTAATTTGTAACTAGAAACCCTAATGGTTGGTAAAATATATATTTAGTCTTGCAATTAGGTTAATTCGATCATGTTTAACCTGAGTAATGATTAAAATGGGTTTTAACCTATTTTGTTGATAGAATTGCATGTTTAGGGTTTTTAATTCAATATGTTGATTAATATGTTGAAGAACCCTAAATTATAGAAAAAGAAAAGAAAAGATAGATAATCCGAAAATTAGGGTTTTGTGGACCAAACCTGATCTTAAGAATCTTAATGGAAAATAAGATAAGAAAATTAGGGTTGGATGTATTTTTTTTTGATAAAAGTGAAATAAAATTGGGAAAAAGGTAATGAAACCCTAATTTTCATGAAACCCTAAAATTGGAATAGCAATCCTAAGGAATAAAAATGAAATTGGATAAATATTGATAAAAGGAAGTTGGAATGTTTATTTCAGGATTTCTGTGCACCTTGCTTGCTTGATTGGACTTTTTCTCTCTCTACATAAATTATGTCTCCAAACCTGCGATACAGGTATGTGGTTACGCTTATGACTACCCAAATTAGTTTTCCAGGATTTTATCGATGTTTCCATCGTGGCTTGAATTAAACTGTTGGATGTACTTAATTCATGCAAAGTATAATGTGAATATGATTATCACATAAGAAATATGCCTACTAGCTCAAATCCTAGTCCCCTCTATAGCTTAATGGGTTGACCTAGTAAAAGGCTACCAATGGGGTAGGCCCATCAGGTCATTGAATGACTTAGTAAATGGCTACCAATGGGGTAGGTCCATCAAGTCACATTGAGTTGGAGATTGGACTACTTATGAGTAGTGCCATGCGACTCAACCCTAGATATTGATCTACCTGTTAGGTAGGATCATGCGGGGTCTAATAAGGATCTACCTAGAGAGAGGTAGTATCTCAGTCTGCTGCAGGGGCAGTACAGAGATAGGGGATAGGAAAGGATTGAGTAGTATGGTTTAAAATGTAATCTTGGCTATTAAATGATAATTGGCTGATTACTTTGTTATGGTAGTTGCATGATTATTGTTTCCCCAACATACCAGCTTCTTGCTGACCGACGTTTTGTTTATCGGCGTTTTAGGTACAAATGAAAAGGACAAACAGGAAAGTGGCAGATGTGAAATTAAATAAGATATAACGTCCACAGGAGGATTAGTTAGTTTAGCATATTCATGGATAGAAGCTTAGAAATCCCAGTTTCTCCAAGGTAAGAAAAGTTTTATTTTATACCAGTTTTCGGTTTAGTTGGTAAAGTTTATTAATTGTTATTGATTATTTATCGAACCTTTGATCCTGTAATTGAATAACGGCTCTGTTCTTCGGGTCTCCCTTAATTGGGGGTTACCGGGAGGCGGGGTAATTACGCCAGGTGTGTATCGGTGGGCTCCAAGGTTCGAAATTGGGAAGGTTCCGCCACCACAGTGGACAAGGAAGGGGGAAGTGCAACCCCTATAGCCTCCAGCCTGAGACCTTGAGGACTTCTGTCAACGTCCCCACAACCTCAAAAAACATCTTGGAGGAATGCTAGGCCATATTGCACTCTTGTTAGCTCTTCATATTAACAATGATGCTCCATACCAGGTCCCTAACCTCGGCTAGCTCCTTGATCGTGGCTTGGTTAGGCAGTACTAGATACACCTATGAGCCAACCATCGCCTTCTGCTACCCTCACAGGGCCTCTCAGGTCCCTTTCATCAGTCTCTGAATCTTCCTCGCCCTCCCTTTCATTTGCCTCCTACCTCCCTTCACGTTCTGTATTGTCATGGTCATCAATTGAGAAGAGGTAAGAAGAGATATGTTCATGATCTCTCAGATCCAGAAGACTCACACTGCAGGTCAAGACTCTAAAATTAGATCCTACAAATCTATTCTCAACTGACCTGCGATAGGATCGCTCTCAAGAGTGGTGATTTTTAGACCTGATATTATGGGTGATCTCATCTCTTGGCTACTTGGTCCTTCATTTGTTTTATAGAAGGTGGATTTAGCTCAGTTACATGTATCTATTATACCACAAAAGTGGAGCCACTGGCCTAAATAACGATTTACTACAACAACATATATGTTACCTCATGGGGGGGGGGCTTTGTGGCATTAATGATAAATAAACTTAATTCTCGTTTCATTGGACACTTTACTCACATGAATCAAATATTCAAATGTCAATATCTCTCAAATGGTTAATCAAAATTCCATGACATTTGAATCATGGCTCTTCATCACCTAAATCATCACATTATCAAGTATGAACTCAAAATTCCCGCTGTTCATCATTTAAGTTGACTCTCAAATAGCCTCATAAATAATTTGTAAATCTCGAATCAAATCGCTTAATCCTCAACAATCAAACAAGTCCAAAACTACCTTTCATAATCCTAACATACCTTACATTTCATCAATTTGGAACTTGGGTTCATTGAGAATATTAAACAAACCTCTTGGTCTCCTAAACACCCAAGTCGGAGAACGAAAAACTATTCATTGTAATTGAATTCAATTAGATCTAATAATCATTCATTGCATCTATGCTTACCCTTTTTAAGTGAAAAGAGTCCATGATTGAATAATCAATTCCTTAGTTTGGTATCATCATTTACATGACACTCATGGTCTTAAAACACTATATTGTGTATCATAATCCGAAAATTGGGGTCATCACATTCACCCCACCTTATATGGAATTTCTTCCTCGAAATTCAATTGATCTTATACCCAAAGGGATGCCAAGAAGTCCAGATTCATATAGTCACCACTCCTAGGTACCAAAACCATCATAATTCTGGATGTAGCCAAAGTTTTCATCTTTAGTTCATAGTATCTAGGGTGTACTCACCCCACCTTAAATAAGAAGAACCATCATTTAATGTATTAGTCATAACATGCCATTCTAGTATTTTAGGGTTTACATCCCTCCTTCCCCTAAGAATTAGGATTTGTTCATATTTTTGAAGTCAAAGAGGTATTATTACTAAAGGTTTCATATTTCATCTCACTAAAACATACAAGGTGATATCAAGTGTGCACCTCATTTGTTTCAGAATCATCCTTAGTGTGGGTTTAAGATCAACATCTTACTTAGATTTGATCATTGTATAAGAGATTACTTTACATGCTTGAAAATAGAGTTTCACCCTAAGGTCTGAGGGTTTTCATCATACTAAGATCATAGATTTAGAAGCGTTGAGGTTAGGTACTATACTTTGTGATCATATAATCTAAGATACAAGGAAATCTTTATTTCAATTTCATGATTTCAGACTTATATGTTTCATATATGATATGAAGGGAAGATAATATATTAAATCAAGCTTATCATGATTTCAAACTTGGATATTAGATGTATGATATAGAGATGGAATATAGAATAGGTCAAGCTTATATGAGTGGCTCTTCATACATATTTCATCTCTATAGCTCAAGTGAGGTTTCTAACATCATATATAAGAAAGAGAAGTGTAAGGAATGATATTTATGAGTATCTTATGAACAAAGCATTTTACTCTCATAACCAGAGTTTCATAAATTACCTCACTTGCAACTAATGATGAGCTTCACAAGCTTAAGTCACTCGAGCTAAGACATAAATAAGCCAAAGTATTGACTTTCTCATTATGAGTCATCTACCCATCACTTCTTTTACCCAACTCTCACATTTAAGATTTAGATCATGCACTTGAATCATGCATAAGGACTCAAATCATCTACTCAAGAGTAATCTAATGTAGGACACATCATTTTAAACATATTTCATATTCCTCATATATTGGAGGCTAGGTCCTATGACCCTCTCCTTGTGGGTCTCACTCTCTCTAGAGTTCGCCACGTATCTCATCCTACCACTAGAGGCCCTCTTTGTAAAAAATCATGAGGCTCATGCATATTCAACTTTATCTTAACTTAGCTGATCTTAAATAAGAAAAGGAAATGTACTTTCATCATCAAAACTTAGCTTAGATTATCCAAATTTGGATTCAGACCTCATTTACAACTTAGGTCTTTATAAACAACATATAACTTAAAGATTGAATTTATATTAGATCATCCTTGCTTACATCATCTATCATTCTATTGTCAATCTATCTATCACATATCCTTATAAGGCTCTAGACATCTATTCTAGATATACTCTCTCTTCTAGGCTGATGTCACCCTCTTTCACTTAGGTTACATGAACACTAACTACTCTCCAATGTGAGGGACACATTTTATATTTACATATATTTAATAAAATATTATATAGTTTTTCTCCAAGAAAGAAAATGTCAGAGAAAACTATCGAGGCTCGAGCCAATTGAAAAAAAAACCAAATCAGCAAAATCGAGTGTCCCACACACAATAGATAGTCAAATGCTATGTCACCTAGTGAAATGGTGAGAATGAGATGTAGACTAGTGTAGATACCCAATACATATGAGCTCTATATGCAAAGGGTTTCAGACACTTGTCTAAACCTAGTTCTCGAACATCTAGGTTCTAACCTAGAGGCTAAGTCAAACCTAGTTCATGTAGAGCAACTTGCTATGTTTCTAGGGTTTAAAGTGAAAGGTGAAATTTAGTTTTATGTTTCATTGTGAGCAATTGTCAGGTGTAGCTATTATTCATTCTCTAATACCAATTGTAACGTCCCTAGATTGTTCCATCTCGAGACTTAGAAGGCCTGAGAGGACAAATCCAAAAATGTTAGGCAATTGTATCAAAGTGTGTTGCGGAAGCAATTTGCGCATACATGAACATACACATATAACGTACACCATGCAAAATTCTCAACATTCAACATATTTATATTACAACATGAATTAAATTTACAACTTACATTTACATAGTTTGAAGAAAATTTTATAAGACTATGAACATGTATGCTAACATGATCTTAACACAATAGGTACAACCTAGACAATTGCTCACTTCCCATCTTTTATCCCACACTAGCTCTGAACCTAAAGCATATGTGAAACAATGAATCAACACACAAGGTGTTATGTACGCGGGTAGAAAGATACATACCAATATGCTTGCATAATTGGAAATAACTTGAGAAAGAAAGAGTAAAAGAAAACATTGTTTAAAGTGATAATCAGGTAAACACATATTTTTAGATGTCTTTTGATGTGTTTGTACTACTAAGTGGTGTCGCACTTCATTTTTTCCCCACCCCTTGGGATATGGGGACCGAGTGGCGACCTTATATTTAGAGGGGAGAGAGAGAGATGTCACACTTCATTTTCCCCCGCCCCTTGGGCTATGGGGATCGATGTGCCGACCATATATTTAGAAGAAAAGAGAGAGAGAGGATGTAGAGAGAGAGAAAGAGAGAGCGTATATCAACTTAGTAGCTACAAACCATCTATATTCTTTGATGTTCTTATTGTCATGGCGAAGATACTTTAATCATAGTACATCCAAGCAATATTCTCAAATAAATACAAGCAATACAACATAGTTATTGCACACAAGAAAACTAGTTATATACTTAGATAAAGCCCACGTACCTGAGTTTAGAGATTTCTAATCATTCTTTCTCATCTAGATATCCGGTCATCACCTGATTAATAATAATAATCATCATTAATATGATTTTCACCATTATTAATGATATTTAGGTCCAAACTAGAGTTTAGGACAAACCCAGGTTCAAACTGGCCTTAACTGATTTATGATTTTTTTTACTGATCTAGAGGTTATTATTTAGGCCTGATTCAATTTTCATATTTTTCTAGTGACCGATCTATTTTCTAAAATTAATATGATGTTTAAAGCATCTAGTTGTATTTTAATACAAAAGTCCTAACATTTGACATAATAATCATCTTAGAGTCCAAGTATCGTTTCTAAATGATTCCAAGGTTTACAAATTTTTGAGAATTTATGTCAGCTGCGTATTATTTATTTCACTTAATGAAATATAAAATAGGTGTATTCATATCCAATCTAAACATAGTCAATAAGAATGTTTCAAAATTCTGATCTAGTGATTTTATAATAAAGAGAGCATTTTTCTGGTTCTGTGGATATTTTTGAGGAAATATTTGGACACATGAGCTATTTTTAATCAGTTTTCTATGTATTGCCTAATATCTAGAATTAAGAAGACGAAATACCTTTTCTATTTACTGTGTCCATTAGATCTTTCTCTAAGTGGTGCAGGTGCCCTCCACATAGCCTTTTGTTGAGGGCATGCTATCCACATCAGGGTCAGTAGACTGGCTGGTTCATTTGCCTACTAGACCCAAACTCTATGTCTTTCTCTCCCTCACTCGTGACCTCATCGTGTGAGCGCTGACCTGGGCATGAAGTCATCGCAATTGTGAGCCTGGATCTCCAGTGAACAAGGAGCGAACCCTATTATCATTTCACAACCATCTCATCCTTCCTCTTCTCCAAGTTCTTCTAATCTTCCATAGGGTCTGGGTTGTTGGCTCAGTCGAACCTCCCTCTAAGCCTTACGTTCACAGTCTGCCTCTAGGTGCCTCTGCTAGGTCTGACCCCAACGAGGTCTCTACTGAGCTCCAAGCTTCCATGATCTAGGATAAGGTTTTGCCAAAGCACAAGCTCCATCTCGGCGGTGACTGATACTGTGTTAGGGCTCTGCCTCCTGACCACATCGTTGGCTTCTACCACCATGGTGAAGATGAAGGGGAGTAGCACCCCCTCTTTCTCCTCAATCTCTTTGAAGACCTAAAAAGGGCTTCACAAGGGCTTGGCAAACTCATCCCAACCATCCAACAGGGAGTTTGTATCCCCAGGTGTGTATCGGCGGGCTCCGAGGCTCAAAATTGGGATGGTTCCGCCGCCGCAGTGGACAAGGAAGGGGGAAGCACAACCCCTGTAGCCTCCAGCCTAAGACCCTGTGGATTTCTTTGAACATCCCCACAGCTGCCAAAAACATCTTAGAGGAACGCTAGGTCATATTACACTCTTGTTAGCTCTGCATATTAACAATGATGCTCCATACCAGGTCCCTAACCTCGGCTAGCTCCTTGATCGTGGTTGGGTTAGGCGGTACTAGATACACCTATGAGCCAAACATCGCCTTCTATTACCCTCGCAGGGCCTCTCAGGTCCCTTTCATCAGTCTTTGAATCTTCCACACCTTTCCTTTCATTTGCCTCCTACCTTCCTTCATGTTCTGTATTGTCTTGGTCATCAATTGAGAAGAGGTAAGGAGAGAGATGTTCACGATCTGTCAGATCCAGAAGACTCACACTACATGTCAAGACTCTAAATCAGATCCTACAAATCTGTTCTCAACTAACCCGTGATAGGATCGCTCTCAGGAGTGGTGATTTTTAGACCTGATACTACGTGTTCTCATCTCTTGGGTACTTGGTCCTTCGTTTGTTTCGTAGAAGGTGGATTTAGCTCAGTTACATGTATCTATTCTACCACAAAAGTGGATCAATGAGCCTAAATAACGATTTACTACATCAACATATATGTTACCTCATGGGGGGCTTTGTGGCATTAATGATAAATAAACTTAGGTCTCGTTTCATTGGACACTTTACTCACATGAATCAAATATTCAAATGTCAATATCTCTCAAATGGTTAATCGAAATTCCATGACATTTGAATCATGGTTCTTCATCACCAAAATCATCACATTATCAAGTCTGAACTCAAAATTCCAATTGTTCATCATTTAATTTGACTCTCAAATAGCCTCATAAATAATTTGTAAATCTCGAATCAAATCACTTAATCCTCAACAATCAAACAAGTCCAAAACTACCTTTCATGATCCTAACATACCTTACATTTCATCAATTTGGAACTTGGGTTCATTGAGAATATTAAACGAACCTCTTGGTCTCCTAAACACCCAAGTCGGTGAATGAAAAACTATTCATTGTAATTGAACTCAATTATATCTAATAATCATTCATTGCATCTATGCTTACCCTTTTAAGTGAAAAGAGTCTGTGATTGAATAATCAATTCCTTAGTTTAGTATCATCATCTACATTACACTCATGGTCTTAAAATACTATATTGGGTATCATAATCTGAAAATTGGGGTCGTCACATTGATTCAGTTATTCTTTGTATCAAGTAGACCAGAAGTTTTTTTTAAATGAGTTTGCCCTAAGTGGATATTCTTTCCACATGTTTTATATGAATAGGAGTTGGTTAATCTTGGGTTGCTCTTGTTTTCAGGACTACAGGTTTGGCCTGGTTCAACTGGCAAGGTGCGTTATTGGGATATAATGACTCCTATTAACAATATAATAAGAGTAGACTCTGGATAAATTAAACCCAAATCATAGTGAGAATGTACATGCACTAAGATGTTGAAATATAAGGGAAAGATTAGAATAACTAAGAATTAGTTGGAACTAATATATGAGATCCAACTTTGGGGCCTCATATGAGAAACCCTTAATTGGGAATAAAGGAACACAACATAAGGTTTAGATTAAATTTAATGATTAGTATTATATGAACTCTAAATATGAAATATGGAAAAGATATGAGAAAAGTATGTAAGGGCCTAGATTGTAAGAATCAATTATAAGGAATGGATCATATAAGCGAGTAAAATGATTTTAACTTTTAAGTACTCCATAGAAAAGGGAAAATAGACGAAAAGAGTTAAGTATACAATAAGTAGATTGAAGTGACGAGTCTTCATAATAGTTAAACTAAGGAGAACTAGATGAACATGTAAATCATAAGACTGGGATAAGAAACTTAGATGAAATAAAGACAAATGTTGGAAATGATGAGCTTGATTTAGGAATGAGGGTTACATGATATAATTGAGAGCATGGAATGTATACCTTTATTATGAAGTTTAATGCATTCATCCTTACTCCCTGTGGATTCTAAGTCTCTATAGAACAATTAGTTTCTAAAAAAGAACAAAAGTGTAGCTAAACAAATGAGTAAGGCATACAAAGGTAGACTATATTTATGAAGGAAAACTTGATTGAAAGAGAAACTAAGTTTGACCCATGCATGGGTCATTTGATTTATAATGAAGGATATGTAATGTATTAAACATGAGGTGAAACTAGTAGAGAGATTATTGATTTAGAATTTCAACTTCACATTAGTAGAAGGATAAAAAGAAATATGTGCAACATTGTATACATGATCATACACATGAATAAGCAACATGATCATAAGAGAAAATTAGAAGTTAAAGATGACAGGTGGAAGAGTAGTATATGGTAAGAGGTTTATGGAAATAAGGAAGGGTTTGGAACATGATGGGGTAATATAGATTATATAAGAAAGAGGTTGTGAGATTCAAGAAAGTGCAAATTAGTCAAGTATCCTTGTTGATAATTAATGAAACCAACATATGCGAAATGCATTAAGGGAATGTTTGAAGATAAGAATTCTAAGTCTCAGAATCATCTTCTCTTTCATATACTCCCTAATGAGAGTAATGTGGGGATGAAGTAATAAGAAAATGGATCATATATGATGCATACCTACCATGGTAGAGACTTCTGGTGAATGTAATAATGACGCACAATATGATGATGAAACCCTAGCAGGGTAAATTGAGAATGTAATCTATCTGAATGGCCAAGTAAGATAAAGGAAATTCAATTGATAAGATAAGGAAGACTTTAGTAAAACTTGTGAGATCTAAAGTTTGAGTTGTAAATTAAAGGAGCAAAGTCACATCACAATAATGTCAGGCTACTGATAAGGACCAAACCCTAGAATGTTTTGAGTTGTAGTAGTTCAAGGGATGTCACTAGTGATTTGACCTTGAATACTAGCATCTTTATAAAACAAGATCATGAGATTTCCACTATGAGAAGTAAACTAGCACTGATAGTAATCCAGGGTTTAAAGGTAGCTAATTTGAAAGGTACATAAATAATATGGAAATGATTTAGAGCAAAGGGTAAGAAATAAATTTGAAATGTAACAAGTGTGCTTTGAATAAAAGGCGAAATACAACATGAGTAAAGTGTGATATGAAATAAATTCTTGTGGTTATAGAAAGAATGATGAATAATCTATTCTTACCTTGAATGTTTCAATGTTAGGGATGTTTATTCATATGATCAAAGTGAGAAGGATAAGTAACGAGAAGTAAGTAGTAATGAATGAGGAGAGAAATAAGAGTTAATAATGGCTTTCGGTAAAATGTGAATTTGTTTTTAGAAGTGTAAATTGTTGAATGTATATTAAGGGATGTAAATTGATTTTATGTATGATTTCAGTTGTACATGTACAAGAAATATGTTAATTAAAGGTGTATAATAGTTATAGTCATTTGTGCCAATAATCCAACTTAGTATTGTACAATTATGGTTGAATCTAGTCTTCCAACTCATTAGTGCTTTGCTATTTGAGTAGCACAATAGTAAAATTCAAAATAACATGGTTAACTCTCTTTTGTGACTCAGAGGTAATAAAAAATAATAGTACATATTGAGCCGTATGAATTGATATAGTTGGATCATATTATCAATGTTGAGGTAACACCTCAAGAGTATGGAAATATTGAAAATGGTTGTTTCTCTTTCTCTTTCCTATGATTGATTATGACATAGAGAATTATTTTGTTATCATTGAGAAGGATTGCTGAAGATCTATTGTGATTAGAAGAGGAACAAATGACTCAATGTTGAAAATAAAATTCTAGATCGCAAAATTTGAAAGCTTAAAAAGAGAGAGATACCCTTAGTAAAGGTTCTTTGGAGGAATCATGGTGTAGAAGAAGCTACCTGGGAAGTGGATACAAAGATGTTTAACAAGTATCCTTTCCTCTTTTGGAAATTTTGAGATGAAATTTTTATCAGAGGGGGAGAATTATTACAACCTATTCCTAGCTTTGTTGGTAATCCTAGAGATTTAAGATAATCTTAATGCTTGTCATGTTTTGTTAGTAATATTTTATCTTGTGCTTTACATCAACTTTGGTAACCTTAAATACTTGTTTAGGCTACTCATAATCATGACTCAAGACTACTATAAAGATCTGTGTTGGAGTAATATAGCATTTACCCATACATGTTTGCAAGAAGAGAGTTAATGACATTGAAAGAAGTAATTAATAAATATTTTTTCCTCTGAGAATATTATCAAAATAATATTGTAGGATTGTATAAAATTCGATTATAAATACAAAAAACAGAATGAACCAGATCGGAGTTAAAATGAGAGAGTTATGCTCATTTTAGTAAACATGTACAGAGTGTCGCGACCGTGACGTTGTGTCGTGTGTCGCAACCGCGACGCTACGTCGTGTGCTGCGACCGCGACCGATGGCGTCCAGGATAGCCAATCTTAAAATGATCATATCTCAGATTATACTTATTCATTTTCAACTAAACGAAGTGTGTTGGAACCGCGATTTGATCATCTATCATCTCAGACTCCTTGCTCAACAAGAGGGAAACTTGGAAGGTGATTTCTGGGGTGATTTTTTAGGAAGAACGTGAAGAACGATAGAAATCCAAAAGGGTTGTCATAGATTCAACTTGGTAAGTAGTTTTAACTATTGATTCTTCCTTCCCTTCATTTCCCCTTGCTCCGAACCCTTGATCCATCAAATTTGAGGTTTGGGTTAACTTCTGGCCTTCATCTTCTACCTATAGTAGACCTCATTTAAGGTTGAAAGGAAGAAGAAACTGCTGATTTTACCAGGATCTTGATATGAATTTAAAATTTTTAGAGATGGGCTGCATTTTTAAGGTGTTTTCACACCTTAGGGTGAGTGGGTACTTCCTTTAAACAGTATATTACACAAAAATGAGTTAAATCATCAATAATTTTCAATTTCTTAGTATACGAGCACAAAGCATAAATGGTCTTTTTGATCTAGCTTTTGCTAGATGATATGAAATGAATTATTTCTATATTGTGATGAATTTCAGATGATGAAATCACATTAGAAATGGTTACAATCCATCTAAATGAGAATTCTTAAAATAATCATAGAGATTACATGAATGCACTGAAATTTAAGGTTTTTGGCTATGATTGAAATTGTTGTATAATTAAATAGAGAAATTTGTCTATATGAATCTCATTGATTATTAATGAATTGTTTATCTAAAAGGGTGGTACATAAATGTTAGATACTATCTTGGATTTTGTGTGATGTGAATAGTGTTTGCTTGATATCTTAGTAAAGAGGGTAAAACCCTAGATGAGTAGAAAGTTGGAAATTTACGAATAGATATTGTGAAATCCATTTGAAGTGCTTTTCTTAAGCTCATAGACATTATTTAGTTGTTGTTATTCTTGATGCATGATATCTCAGTGAGTGATGAGGAAACCCTAATTTAGCTCAATTGTAGGATTTCATATATATGTTTATTGTATATGAATTTTTGAAAGCAGTCTTTCTTCAGTGAATGTTTATGACACATTAAGTCATTATATGTGTCATGTGATAAGGGAATGAGGTAAATGAAACCCTAATGGTAGGGTGTTCAGTGAAACAAGTATTGTGATATCAATGTTTCTCAGTTTGAGATGTGGTGATGCTTAATAGTTTAGTTGTGGTAAATGTTATCAGATGGTTTATGAAATAAATGGTTTACAAAGTTAAACAAAGATATGTTGATGTGATGAATGAATTTTGAATTTAAAGAGTGAATTAGACATGTAGATGCCCTGAACACTGTAGAATCCTCACAGGATGAGGCATGCATTGTGAGGAGGAAACAACTTCCTGACTAGAGGTAGTCCAAATCGAGGTAAGTCAGAGCATACTAGTAGGGTGTGGGGGTATTGACCAGTAGGGTAGACTTCTTACAGTTGTGTGGAACCCAACACCAACCGGGGATGCTGGCGGTACCTATGTTACATGTTGAGTGATCAGTGGTTAGTAGGTCCACTGATGCACAATAAGCCTGAGAGCTTTGACTCACCGCCTGAGTACATAGATTGAGAGGTGAAGTCTGAGATATCCGACCGCTCCCATTATCCACCGAGAGGCAGACGTGTCGAGGACCGCTACAGATGGGGTCTTACTCAAGAGATAGGCTTAGGAACCCAGACATGCTTATAATCCTTGTACAATGAGATTGTATCTTGTTGTGATTCTTTCACATGTTTTGGTACACCTCATGTGGGTTCAGGGCATAATATGATGAATGAGAGGTTAAACAAGTATGTAAAGTTATTTAATTATTCTTTGTGTGTTTTTGAATTATTAGTTCTCTTTATGATCAATCGATCATTTCATATATTGATTCACTCTTGTAGATATCTAGAGTATCCTACCATATTTATGATTGTGAATGATTAGACTCTTTAAAGCATATTGTTGTTATAATTGATATCAGTTGCTTGAAAATAAATCTCTAATTATTTACGTGCTTTAAACTATTTATTTGAAGTACTCGTTCACTGAGCGAGTAGGCTCACCCCTCTACTCACAATTTTTAGGGAAATCATGTGGACTTGAAGAAGGTCAATGCATCAAAGTAGATCTACCACATGAGTTAAGTATGAGATCATTTAAGTTTAGTCGGTCCCAGTCAATCTAGGTCCTTGTATAGATGTTAGAGAGTTGTAAATGATGTTTTATATCTTTGTTTCCTTAATAAGAGAGAATGTATCTAATTATCATGTCGTATGTACATGGAAGTGTGAGAAACAAAATGAATTTATTGATGTGTATCATTAATGTTGAGATCATATTAGAGTAATCAAAGTTTAATTCTCTTGTAAAGTTTGTTGATGTGATTGAATGTGAGAAAACAAAGAGCTTAAAATAAAGAAAAAAGAAAATTTGGGAGTGAAATTTGTATTAAGTATAATCCTCAAACTTATGCCTTAATCTCATGATTAGTTGTAATTGTAGGATGCGGGTGTAACATGTTTCCCCAAGACAAACTCAGATGACTATGCATTCAGACAGAAATATAGCAGTCTGATGTTTGAATTTTATCTTTTTATGGTACACTAAATTGATCTAAAATTTAATCTATAGTTGGGAATTCCATATTAGATATCCTATTGATTTTCATAATTCTTTGCTCATGTTTTAATTTTACAAAGTGTGGTGTCCGTCAAGTTTTTTTAATAACAACTCAGCCGACCGTGCTACAGACTACAATATAGCAATGTAATACTTGATTTTTATTTATTAATAAATAATTCTGAATGGTCTGAAATTTTTACTAGAGCTCTAAAATTTCGTCTCACACATCACTCTAAAGTTTCACAATATATGGAGGAGGTTTGACCAGTTAAATGATTTTCAGTAACATTTTTATGATAGAAAATTCAGCTAAAATAAAATAAAGTGTAAAGTTGGGTCAATTTGCAATTGACCCAAGTACCTTAAATAAACTATATGATTAACCTAGAAACCAATGATCTCTCGTATTTATTCATTCCTATTAGATAAATGAAATTCTTGAGAGAGAGGAGATCTAGGGTTTTGAGAGGAGAAAGTGGTGGAGATGTTGACCTAGAGTTTCACCATCTGAGAAATGATAAAATCAAGTAAGTTTAGATTCTTTGCATAGTCTTTATAGTGAATCTTCTCTCACTTGTCAAGATTTTTCCCCTCCCATGATTTGATTCAAAATGATATCAAATCTCCCTCTTTTCGCTCTCTTTCTCTCCTATTCTCCATTTTTAGGGTTTTTGAGTTGAGAGGAGGAAGACATGGATTCAGTTGGTAGAGTTCAATTGAATTTCTAGAATTTTGCATATGATCTACATTTGTAAGGTGCTTTCCTTCTTAGGTGATTGTTTATCTCTCTCTTAAGCTATGTATTCATGTTGAAAGATTAATTCTATCTGTCTAAAATAATCAATAACCTTGCTTGTATATGTATGTGATTGGGTATTGATTTGGAAAGATATTTGAGAATCAAACTCTACTGATTTTTATTATTTCTCATTGAATTGAACTTGCTTAGTTCGTAATATATTGATTGGCATTTCATTCAAAATTCTACGGATAGAGAACTATGTTGTTTCTTGTGAATATTGCCTAAAAATCAGCCCAATTCTCAAAATGCTTGGAAATTAAATTGACATGTATTGAATCACGCTTGAATTTTATCATAATGAATTATACAAGTGTATTGTTTAATCTTACTGAAATTGAATATGATACATACAAAAGGATCTATTTGAGGTAGTGATTTTCTCTATTTAGGGTTTGTGTTGATGTATTAACTCAAATGAGCTAATGAATCAATGTGTACTTATGATTGATGAATGAGATATGAGGAAATGGAAACTAGGGTTTCCATGTGTGTGAATAGCCCTAATGAACCCCTATGCACCATGATGGAATGACTGAATGATATGATTCTTATAATATTTTGAATCAAGAATGACTTCTTGAAAACCCTAGAAATTTACTATTAATACGAGTAAGAGTGATAAAGCTAGAACTTGTATATAATGTTGTAAATGTGATGAAATGTAGAATTATAGATATTAATACTTCAATTGAAGATGGTGAGTCTTACTAATATGATCTAAGCCTAATGCATCTATTTTAGTATGACTTCTGAACTGACAAGTAAACCTTACATGATTGTGGGTCCTATTATACAAGCTACATAACAATGAATTGGGAAGGATGATTAGAGATTATAATGTATGAAGATTAACCTAATTATTCTTTAAGCTAAAGTAGTAGTATTATAAGGAATAGATAGATCTTTGTTATTTAAAAGAATGACATTGGAAGTCAATGACATG
This sequence comes from Alisma plantago-aquatica, assembly GCA_963693085.1. Classification (NCBI taxonomy): domain Eukaryota; kingdom Viridiplantae; phylum Streptophyta; class Magnoliopsida; order Alismatales; family Alismataceae; genus Alisma; species Alisma plantago-aquatica. The sequence goes on along the minus strand of OY856409.1, from coordinate 834,808,715 downwards.
GTACACTAATCTAATTAGTAGAAAGTAAATGGAAAAGAATGAACTGAATGGTGATGACAAGTTAGAGTGAAATTAATGAAATGGGTATGATAAAGTATATTTATTTAAATTACATGTGGGTTGACCTAGAATAAATGATGTACACTAAACTCATACTATGAAGGAATTCAATGAGATAGAAAACTTTATGCATTTAGTAAATTTAGAATGTTTTGATTCCATGAGTAGTAGTGAACATGATATCAAAGAAGCTATGACTAGTGATTATGAAATAAATAAAAAATGCAAAAAGGAAATAATTGGATCTAAGAACCTAGCCCTAACCTCTATGTGGTGAGATACATGATTTTTGGGATAATACTTTTAGAAAAGGGGTTGGATAATGTACATAAGTATAGTTTTATTCAACTACAAGATGAATCCCATGGATGTGAATTGATTCATAAAAAATATATGTTTGGAATGCAATTTTATGTTCAGATACTTTTATTCTAAGCATGGCCTTCTATGATGGATTTCAAATGATATCACTTATGTGTTGCATAGTAGCCTAATCAAATAGTGGTAAATAGTGAGAGAGAAGTATTAAGTGTGTTATGTACATTTATGCTTTGAGATTTATTCATATGCACAAAAATGGAATGAAATAAGTATATGTTGCATGAAAAGCTTGTTCAGAGAATGATAAATGACATGAGATGTTTATATGTTGATATTGTTTCTAGTTCTCCTGTCTCTATTTATACTTGATGACAATTTTGATATGAAATGAACATATAAGAAAAATGTTAAGATTGAATTAACATGTACTGATTATTTCTGAGAAACCCTCTTTACAGTAAATGATGAACAATGAAAATATGTCTCGGGTTGAAAGCCCACTGATGATGATGAAACCCTGATGAGGGTGAATGTTGGACAATGAGATTATGTTTTGGGATCCCATTGATGATGATTGTTGTGAGATGATGTAGAAAATGGAAAGAATCATATGTGTTGCAAACTATAAATTTGTTGTGCTTCTTACTTTAATTATTTTCATTTTAATAAGCCTAATTTGTTTCATATTATTCTAGTTATGGGAGAATACACATACATGATACAAGATGTTTTGAATTCTTTTAAGATGAGTAAAAGAAACTAATAGCAAGTGAAATGATAACACATCCAGTTAGGTATCATGAACAATATGAGTTTCCCCCAAGGTCCACACTAGGGAAATAAAATAGATCTCCTTGTAGTAATTGGTGAATTATGAGAAGGATTTATGGAGTATGGATGGAGACCTTATAGGTTAGACTACCATGATTTAGGTGTGATTCACCTGGAGTGGCTCTGGCTTTAAATCCTTGCTGTGAAAGTCTATGTCCATGAGGAATAGACTCTCATGAAATGAAATATGTGAAATATGAATATATCAGAATTTTTTTGATATGCGATATTTTTTTATTGGTTCTTATCTCCTGTACCTGAGATTAGGATGTGAGCCTCTTTAGGAAACTCTATGGTGGTCATGGTCTATTTTTTATATCTTAAGGTAGTCGAATAAGCCCTAAGATAGTGACGGTGAGTCATTAACATGAGAATTAGGGGTGACGACTTCTACTAGGTGAGGTACAAACCAAGTAGTTTCAGGAAAAATGAATAAAATATGACAATCCATGTAGAGTTTAATTTTAATGTTTTTTACTTTCCTAGTACTGCTAGTTGATAATTTGTGATTCTTGATTATGTTACATGTTATGGAAAATAAGCATTTTATTATAGAGATTAGTTGTTTCATATTCTGATCTGTCTTGTTGACAAGTAGTAAATGTTGGGATTTATATCCACTCCGAATATGACTTGGACTGATTGCTATTTGATAGTACTATATGGTAGACATGTCTTATGTGTACTTCAACTTCATATGTGTTCTTAGTCTAGCTGGTGGAGTGTCACAAAGATGATTTTATTGTGATCTATTAATTCTAAATGTTTAGACCTTGACTTGTTACTCATACTAAAGTATTGTCATTCTTAATTAACTATCATCTATTGATATGTTCAGAGACATGCACTACTAAAGGATAGTCATTATGAATTAATTAACATCTACTTATATGTTTGTAGGCATGCTCTAAAAGATGTTTTGCAGTCAGATTTGATCTAAGTGATTACTTATCTGTCTGATTAGATTATCATTGCATATTGGATTTCATTAGATACTAGAGCTATCTACTAGAATTTTCAATATATTCATGTTTCTTTTAGGTTCATCATACTTAATCGGATATTGATGCATGTAGCTAGCTTGAGTGTGACATATCCACTCATTGGGGTCTATATGAGTCTCATGAGGTTGTTTCAGATGTTATAAGTATAATGCTATCCAGTGGAGAGGTCGTAAAAAAGAAGATATAAATAAAATAATCTAGATATATTAGATTGTTCGTGTACTCTCTCTTTCCCGGGATGGGTAGTGTATCAAACTGTTCATTAATGTACTTGTATATGTTGTAAACTAAACTGCATGTGAGCAGTAAGATTTGATTCTGGTTTCAATGGAGTTGAATAAGAATTGTGATATCCTAATGTGATGTCATTGATGTGATATTGGTTTATTAAAATTATGAATAAAGAAAAAGTAAAAAAAATTGTGATTGTCGTATACTATTTTAATCGCCTTTATTGAGAATTTTTTGTTTTGTTCCATGATCTGGATTAGGTTTAGGGTTTCTATCTCTTGGTTGGTAGGTATGCTTATCAATAGAGAGGGTCCGATATCAAGGCTTTTCCCATTTGCACAAGAGATAAAACTACATTTCCTCTATGTACTTGTTGCACTACATTGGGCTTAACCCAAGTTAAATAAATGGTTGTAGGATCCATATATCTAAAAGTACCAAATTATAAAATCCCAATAATTATAGTTAATTGGATTTCAACCTATTTCAACTTTTTTATTGAAGAAAAGACTTAAATCGGTAAGAAAACACTAAATGAAGCAAATACCATATAACATATATCATTGTTTTTAAGGAAGACTATAACACCTTATTATTATACATCACTTCTATAAGACCATTATAGAAATTGAAGGCCGATCCACAAACAACACAAAATTTGTAATAAATTTTAGATATTCCCTAAAAAAATTATATGATCATTCAATTATCTTTTCAGATGCCTTCATAACATGTGACATGGTTATGTTTTCAGTTTGGTCCTGCTTGGTTGATGTTTGAGCTTGTTATGCTTGTTTTGGACCAAGTTGCAATTGACGCATGTTGAGGGTTATCTTGCAATTTGTCACATGTTGGATGTGCCCTTTGTGTCTTGGCATCTTGAGGGAGAGTTTGGCTCCTTGTTGTGCCTTAGTTTGATGAGGATAGAAGTGGTGATCTGTTGAGTGTTGCTTCTAGGGTTTGCTTAGATGCCCTAGATTGATGTTGACCTTATGTTGACAGTTTGGGTCCTTGACCTTTCAGTGACAATCCATGATGTTTCTTGGTGTTTTCTCTGTGGTTGAAGGTGGTTGGTGTTTATGGAGGAGTTCCCTTCAGTAATAGAAGGATGGAACTTCCTTTTTGGGTTAAAGATGACCTAGGGTTTGGTGTGGTCACTTGAGTAACTTTGACCATGAGCCTTTGTGGCCATGTCTTCCCTTCGACCGATGTTCCTCTAGGATCAAGTGATGTCTCTAGTTTATCTTGTTTTGCACGACATATTTTTCATGCATTGTGGTTCTTTGGAGGACATGTGGCACTTATGTGCATGACACCTAACCCCATTCACTTCTCTCCTACCCTTTAGTATAAAACCCCTCTCCTTCACATGCAAGTATTTCTTTTAGCCCTCCTACTTCTCTATTATATCTTTTATTCAGCTCTTGTGTGCTTGGTGGTATGAAGGAGCTCATCTTTGCTGCTTGGTGGCCGAAATCCTTTGCATGTGGTGATCCAAGTGTGGAGCTACTACTACTTGGTGATCTTTGGTGATTCTTTGATTCTTGGTAAGTGAACCATCTCCTTGATTTCATTTATTTGTAAAACCCTACCGCATTCTTCTTCTCTTGGTCGAATCCATGGAGCTTCCATGGTGGTGCTTGTGTTAGGATAGAGGTACTCCTGTTTCTTCAGCTGAATCCTTGGTTCTGCAAGGTATTGTTCAAGTTGAGTAGAGGAACTCTTCTCCCTTTCTCTCCCTTCTTGTTCTATTTTGGCCTTGGGATTTTGGTTCTCCTTCTTTCCTTTTTGACCTAGGGTTTTCTTCTTCTTTGAGGTGGTGACTAGCTTAGTCGTGGAGGAGATAAAATTTCGGTTTCTCTCTTACATTTGGAGCTTCTTGCTTGGGGGTGGTTGCACCATCATCTAAGGCAGGTTATATAACTTTCAACTCTTCTATTATTGCACCATAATATTGCTTGCATGCTACTATTTTATCCCTAGAACAAGATAGTGACATATAGCATATTATGATAACGTTTTATCTCTAAAATGTTATCATAATATGCTATATGGCACTATCTTGTTCTAGGGTTTAAGATTTTGAAGCATACTCACCTAGTTTGCTCATTCCCCTAAACTCTAATTCATGTGGTCGAGTTTCAGTTGATGGTGATGATGATGGTGTTACATGCATTTTCAACCTTGGTTTTGTTATCTTGGTTTTGGTTAGGTTCTCTTGCATGAGATGGAGTTTTGGACTTGTTTTCATGAGCTTGATTGTGGGTTTCATCTATCATATTTTGGTCTACATGTTGACTTTATGTGATGCATGATTCTATGGTTTTGGACATGTTTTTCCTTAATGGATTTCTTTTCTTGAACTTTTTAGTTTTCAAGATGATAAGCACCTATCTTGGTCATGCTTTGATGATAGTTTTTCTCTCTAGATATCCTTCTTGCGATGTTCAAGTTGTTGAGGGTCTGGAGGTGAGGTTTGGTCAATGAGATAGTTTCTTTTGGCTTTTGTCACTTAAATGACCCTTTTGACTTTGAAAATGTTGTTCTGATGGTTTCCTTCAGTCGCATAGATGGATGACCTTTGAATTTGTTCACTTTGACCTGGACTCATTTAACCTAGATCTTCTCTTCAGTCGAAGGTATGCATGTGCTCTCTTTGTTTGCTAGATAATGGTCTTCGACCATGTTGTGTTGTGCCATCTTCGACCACTAAATTAGTGATGTTCCTAGTCATTGAAGTGGTCTTCGACCAAGGTGTCTTCAATCATGATTTTCTTTGACTGCTGGTGTGTTGTGGTGGTGCTTGGTCACTGGTTTTAATCATGGTCTTTAATCATGATGGTGTATGTTCTTGTACCACATATCTTATAACCTTATACCTTCTTCGGCTAACTATATTTCTTGAGATGGTTGTTCTTTTTGTTGTAGAATACCAATGCCAATGGTTGACCTATGGGTTTCATGAATATGGGAGGTAATGACATTTAGGAATGATGCTATATAATGTCTTGTAAAACCTAATTGACTATATATGAAACCCTAACCATAATTTTGGAACATATGAGGTATTTGTCGATATTACTTGAAGTAATTAGCATGAGATGATATTTTCTCTCTCCTACTTGTTCAACTCTAGCCTTGTAGGTGTACTGAATGTCATAGCTAGTGAATTCTATGGTGTGTTGATATGTCATAGGGTAATATTGTGAGCCTTTTTAGGAATGATGAATTAATAATGATGTGGCATGGGTCTTATTACCTAGTGGAGCCTCAATGCCTATTGTGAGACAATATCCTCTAGTGATGAAATGAGGGATTCATATCCCCTAGTGATGTGATAATGTTGATAGCCTTGAATTGTGATGATATAAATTGATTTTGTGGCATGTTTATACTCATACATTTTATATCTTCTGGAATTGCAACTTACATTTATCTTTATAGAGTTTTTTATGGTTTGTACGTTGTAACTTGATTGATACTAAAAGACACTCAATTTTCTTAATTAATCAAGTGAAACCCTATTCATGTAGGTTTACTATCATAGATCCATTCTAGTGTCAGAACTTGTTGGGTGGTGAAATGAGTCATTCTTATGGGAAACTTGGAGCGCATATTTTTGAATATGCAGGGGTGCAAGTCAAGTATCTCCTTGCATCCACAATTATAGGTTGGGTAGGATGATTTTGGTTATACCTAGCCCTCAGTTGAGACGACCATGCATGACCTGTTCTCCTTTTTTGATATGTGATAGGCAGTTTTATAACTAAATTTGATGCCTCTTTTTAGAACAGCCATGCATGATCCTATTCTCTAGCGTCGTGCCATGTACCAAGGTGGGCTAGGTGTTTATCAACTTGACTATATGTCGTTGTTTCATTTGACTGTTAAGTCTCTATGATGTTTCTCTCATACTAACCTAGACATGTTGGTGTAATCATGGATTCTGACTCTTCCATTGATCTTGTATGGCACCTATTTCGACTTCAAAGTGGTCGGTTGGATTTGAGTGGTACGCCTCAAATCCTCAGGGGTAATAAAAGATGTAATACAGCTGTGTAGCATTGATGCCTAGGATCAAATACAATTCACATTAGATGACCCCTTTACTACCTTATTTCTTGTACTAGCTTCTTGAATTATAATGCAGTAAGAGAAATCAAATGTTATACATGTTCTTCATATTCCTTCTAAAGTTATAAGAGGTTCTATTATTCAGTTGTAAATGCTTGAACTATCTAGTCAGAGATACATATTTAATCTTATCATTTAACGAAATGTTCTCATCTTTATAATAATAATATCTACCCGCTTAGCTTATTTTTTCTTATAATAATTGTTGGCGGAGAGTTATGTCTCTTGCTGGGATGTTTGGTCTCACCCCGTAGGTTTCCACATCTTTTAGGTGGTCATGCATGACGAGGTAGAGAACGTGTTGTTGAGGCTGAGCAATAAGAGGATCACTAGCAATTCAAGGTTGGGTATGTTGATATTGTTTTGTAGTAGAGTCTTATGTGTCATCCCTGTACTCTCAGGTCCTTGGGGAAGTTTTGTAGACATTGTATATTGACTTGAGTTTTGGCAGCAGGCCATGGTTGTACAGATATAGTCTGTATATATATGAACATGTTATCATATGTAACATATTATGGCAAGGTGTCTAGTGAATAGTTGGCAATATTATGGATCCAGATGTGATATGTTTTGGCTTGAGATGATGTGTTGTGATCGATTTTAATTTATCATGTTTTCTGGTAATTCATATGATTAATATTAGTTTTGTGCTTTGCTTTGAGTAATCTCACTTTGTGTGACATGGGGTGTCACAGTTTGGTTGGTATCAGAGATCTAGGTTCACTGAGTCTACAGGGACATAGGACTAGGGTTTTGTCTATTCTAGTGTCCTCCAATATATTTAATGGTAACTTCTTCTTATGCAGAAGAAGAAGAAGACAAGAGAAGATGGCTAGAGAACATGCTGCTGAGAGTAGTGTTGCTACACCAGGAGGTGGTGCAAGGCAGTAGGCTAGAGTGCCCCATTTTGATCTTATGGTGGTGGCCAATCCCCCTTTCCAAACCATGTTTGGACAGTTTATGGTCACGATGACGCATATGGGGGATAGGATGGTGGTACCCCAAGCAAGGGAAGTTGTCCCCAATACAGAATCCCACAATTTTGGGAATACCTTTGAGAGGTTTGGAATGTGGAAGCATTGGAGTATGTCAATGCGTCAGATCAAGCTAGTGCTGACATGTGGTTGATGGAGTTGGAGAAGGGCTTCAAGATCCTCAACATCCCATAAGAGGATAAGGTGAAACATGTTGTGTACCTATTAAAGGGAAGCGCTCTCCATTGGTGAGCCATCAAGGAGGAGAAGAGGTCTGGTGTTGTGATTAGTTGGGAAGAGTTCTGACGGGAGTTCATGAGTCGGTACTTCCCGGAGACCTATCTGAATGAGAAAATTGCACAGTTTGAGAAGATCTGGCAGGGATCTATGATGATCAACGAGTATGAATCCAAGTTCATGGAGCTTCTGAGGTTTTGTCCACACATGGAAGCAACGGATAAAGAGATGATTAGACACTTTGAGAAATGTCTAAATTCTGAGTTGACAATGCTAGTGTCATCCTTAGAGAACAAAGAAATGTTTCCCACGTTTGTGAAGTCAGTTAGGAGGGTGGAGCGGTCAATTGTTGAGAAATGTGAGACGGAGCTCAAAAAGAGGCATGTGTAGCATCAAGGACAGTCGTCTAGAGGTTTCAAGAAACCTAGGCTTTCAGAACCTCAGTTTCAATAGAGGTCGGTTGTACAGTCACAGTGGTCACTTAGCAGAGACAGAGGACATAGTTGTGATGCCCCATGCCACAAACCACAAGTTAACTCCAAAACTAATTGTGGAAACAAAACTTAACAAATAGATAACTGGAAAAAATTGGAAATTAAAACCATTTTCATTAAGCTCCCAAACAGCAAGAACCTTTACATATGAGTCCTTTCATGTCATAAGGTACTTGCCATGTATGTCATCAACCTGTTACAAGAAAACTTGTCCCAAACATATATACATATCAAATGTAGCCATACATGAAAAGAACACACAAGACAAATTGTGTATCGAAAGTACGTCTACAAAACACACCCAAAAACCATCCCAAGGACATGAGTGTACATGGCTGACTCTAGGACTCTAACAACAAAAGGACCACCAAAAACATTATCAACCTTGTCAGCTATTGTTCACCTTGTTGCTGCTCAACCTCCGATGCACGACTACTACTTCGTCATGCACGTACACCTAAAAATATGTAGGAAACCCATGGGGTGAGATTCTAAATCTTAGCAGGAGATATAACTATCCACCAACACTATTATCAACACAAATAAGATGATTAAAGAACATCAGTAAGGCTACAACTCTGATGAGTAGGTAATCATCACTAACAGAATAGGCAATTGCAATTAGATTATGAAACATTTCATCATCATAAAAGGAATATGAAGAACATGTATATTCACTACCAACAATACTATACAAAAACAAGGAAGGTCTCATCCAATATTTCCATATTTGATCTTATACAAGTATACTAAATAGTCGATTACATGTTTTATTATGACATGAGGATTTAAGCCGTACCACCCAAATCCAACCACCACTACTAAGTCAAAATCAATGTCATACAAGGTCTATGGAAGAGTCATAATCCACAACCACACCCCCTCGATTAGTACGAGTGAACCTACAGTGACATCATCAGTTAAACTACTGCCAATGACATATAGTCTAGTTGGACAACTCTAGCCCGCCTTGGTCTAGGTCATAGTGCTAGAGGAACTGAGCTACAACCCGCAGCCACACTCTCACCAGGGTATGGCTCACAACCAATCATGTATCACATATCACTGAGCTACGACTCGCAACCGCACTTTCATCAGGGTATGGCCCGTATCCAATCTTGTATCACATATCACTGAGAGACTAGCTCATGCCCAGCTATTTCATATTCTTGGACGCAAGAAGATATTCATCCTCACCCCCACATATTTAAAAACATGCACTCTTATTTAAATGCATTTTACCATTCAGCAAGTACTGACATTGAATGGATCTATGGCACATGGAAAAACTACATGATTAATTTCCACTGGATTAGTTAAAGTCAATTAAGTGTCTTTTAGCATCAATCAAGTTACTATGTATAAAATCATAATAAATTCTACAGAGATAAGAGCATAGTACTCTTCCAGCAGATATAAACATATAGGGTATGAACTTGTCACACTATCACCACATGATGCTTGACTTATCACTGTTTATCACATCATCAACAAAGTCACATGCCATGGGACATCAATCCCTCAACTCATCTCATATTGGGCCACAAGTCACTACCAGGTCATAGGACCATTCACAACATAATTTTGATATCACAAGTGCCTCAACATTCCCCTCAAGGCTCATTCAACATGTATCATATCATGTTCATCATAACATGCACTAGCTCATAATACATGCATGGCCAGAAGTTGATAAGAAAGGGATAAAAACAACCTCATAACATTATAATCCTTTCATGATAGGGGAACAAGAAAACTCATTATTCACTTATTAGGTTAGGGTTTACTTCTTAACTAATTAGGGTTTACAAGACTAGGCTTCAACCATCACTCTCCATCATCTTGGAGTGTCAGGATTAATGGGCATCAGTAGCGTTGATTAGATAACATTCTATACAACATTATACATGGCTTATGCATCATAATTATATGATTATCATTAGGTGTTTACAAGTGTTTCTCATCCACCTACCATCACCCTATGTTGACCACATAACCACATAGATCGTGACCATCTTCTATAGTACATGTCACAATCGCGACCTTCATGTGCCTCAACCATCCACCACATGTCATGACCCTCAACATGTAGACCATGTCGTGCCCATAACACTTAGGGTTAGGGTTTCATCAAAGTATCTCGACTAGAGGTGTCTTGACCCCAACCTATGTCGTGACCCAAGACGATCAAACTTCACCCATGTCATGACCCAAGACCATCATGGTTGCGGCCCACTCTCTAGGGTGAGCTTCAACTCAAGAAAAATAGAAACAAATCCCCAACACCAAGGGTAACTCGGCTACCACCCACCAAGGGTCTCAACCTAACATCACTAGGTCGAACTCAACATGAAAGGAGCAACTCAACCCAAGAGCTTATCAAGGTCACGACCATCATGAGGGGAGTGTCACGACCTCCCAAGATGCACTACTTAGGTCACCAAAACATAACTAAAACTGAAGGTGAAACCATGGTTACCATAAAGAAAATGTCACATACAACCGATCACCAAAACCCTAAGTCATGGGTCAAGAAACTACCAAGGTAGAACCTTAGCCAAGGAAGAGAAAACCAAGTTCAAGATAACCAAAACCAGACCTAACATCCCTCCAACCTCTAGGTGTACAAACACCCTACATGGGAGAAAGGTAAGGAGCAACACATGGAGAAAAACTTTCAAAGCACATCATCTACCAAAACGGGTACAAAAGGTTAGGGTTTTGGATTGCTTTCAAACCAAGTAAGGGATCACTACCAAACCAACTCTACAGATTACCACTAAACACAAGCAAGTTGTGAAGGCAACTTAGAGGAAAAATACAACAATAAGAATTATAAAGAAGTGTAATAATAGAGTAGGTTTAGTGTTATATAACATGCCTTAAGAAGATCACCAGCAAAGCTTCAAGCTCGCAATCCAAGGGTTGGAAATGCTCCAACTAAAAGCTCCACACTCAGCCTCGAGAGAACCTCTAGAAAGGGGAAACCCCCAAGGTCAAAGGGTAGCTCAAGAATGAAGCAAAACCTCAAAAATTGAAACAAAAAAGAAGGGGGAAAAGAGAGAAAAAACTACCTCTCAGTTAGGTGTCGCCTTTTCAAAACATGGACTATTACCCTTGTGATGAGGATCTCACTCTCAAGAACGACCACCATGTCAAAAAATAGTCTAAGGCCGAGAAATAGGAAGAAGATCAGAAGAAAACATCAAAGAAAGAAGATAAACACTCACCAAGATTGGAGATGACTAAGGGTCACCACAAGCACCACATGCAAGGGATGAACCACCTCCAAGGCACCAAGAACACTACTTTTTGCTCCACCAAGCTCCAAGGATGAGCACAAGAGAAGGGAGGAAGAAGATGAGAAAAAGAACCACTTGCATGGAGAGAAGAGGGTCCATATAGCAAAGGAGGACGGAGGTAAGACAAAGGATAATGTGTCAACAAGATAGGGGCCCAAAGAGACACTTGTCCACTAAAAGGACCAACATGAAACACATGCAACCACTTAAGCATGACATGCAAGACATGGTTATACACTCTAGGTAGTTTCTCAACCACCGAAACAACTCCACCCTCTATGTTGTGACCGCAACACACCAAGGGCTCCATGCTCGCGACACACCCCAACAACACCACTAGTTCGTGACACTAAGACCATCACAAGCAACCTAGGTCAAAACACACATCCCCAAGACTTTGTCTCAAACTAATACAACCTTGGTCATGAACACCACACCAAGGGGAAGTGTCTCAAGTGAGACACCCCCCAAAAAGCCCTAGGTCACGACCTAGGTCGAGACAAACCAACAAAGGTCACAATGTCAAAACACACCAACCCTAGAAAATCATAATCACCACTAAGGGTGACACCACTCAACTAAGGGTCAAACAAAGTGACCCAAAGCACCAAACTCTCTATCACGAAGTCAAGAGAGAGAAGAAGCACTCTAGAGGTGGAAAATTGCACATCAACCCACATCAACCCCCCTATATTGGGTAAATTGCAATCTACACCAAAACTAGCACAGAAAGCACAAACATCATCCAAACATGCTCAAACTTGAAACTTAAGCACACCACAAGCCCTAATCACATCTCAAAATATTAGATCAAGGTTCTAATCATATGCTTAAGCCAAAGCAAATAGGGTTACCCAAAACTCAGGTTAGGGTCCTTACAATAGCTTTTGCATGCATGAGCCCACAATAGAGCATCAGTTTCGGTGACGGAGCTGTCTAGGCCATGGTATGAGAACAAGACTTGCTATATGTGTGTATAGGTGGGGAATACAAAGACATATTTCCCAATGAAATATGAGGAGGTGACTCAACAGCTAAGATAGAGTCAGTAGGGCTCATAGAGGCAACCATTTAGCAGTGGTGGAGGCTGAGGACGTGGACATGTATCACAAGTTGGTTCTTCTAGACAAACCAATAGAGGATGGGGGTGACAATAGGCAACGGCTCGATTCTATGCCATCAATCAACCAGAAGGAGTGGTCAACACATGAGTTGTGATAGGTCAGATGGAGTTATTTCATTCGGATTTGTCTTCTTCTTGCTTTATCTATTTTGGTTGACCTGGGTGCGATGCACTCTTTTATCACATGAGAAGTGATTTCTAGTTATTCTTTTCCTATTAGTTTTAGATGTGATAGTCTTCATTTATTGCTAGTTTTTATTTGCCTATTAGTCGTAGATGTGATAGTCTTCATTTAGAAACCCCATTAGTTGGTTCCTCCAAGCATCGGGAAGTGTGTCCTTCATGTGTCCTTTCTTTTTTCAGATAATAGCATTCAATTGGACCTCATACCACTTGACATGCATGGATTTGATGTGATCCTTAGAATGGACACCTTGGATAAGTATCAGGTGGTCTTGGACTATACTTCTAAGAAGATAGGAATATTCTTCCGGCGTATTTGGTGTCAGCAATGGTGGCAGAGAAGTTGATGAGGCAGGACTATGAGGCATTTTTGGCACATGTGGTGGACACCAATTTGAAGAGTCCTAGTATTTCAGACGTGCCAATCATTTATCAGTTTGAGGATGTGTTTCCCAATGAGTTCCCAGGTGTTCCCTCAATTAGAGAGATTGACTTTGAGATCAATCTGATTTCAGATGCCCAACTGATAGCACAGACACCGTACAGGATGGCACCTGGTGAGATTCAAGAGTTGAAGAAATAGTTGCAAGAGCTACTAGGAAAGTCCTTAATGACCCCTTGAGGTCCATGATTCGGGAGCATATAAAAACTAGTTCAATTCCAATTAACTTGATCATTAACATGAAATTAACATTAACATAATCATGATTCTTGAACTTAACATGATGGGATTTCTCCCTGTTGAACATGATGTCTTAACATGATGGGATTTCTCCCTCTTTTTTTGGTATCTAGGATTTCTCCCTCTTGAACTTTAACATTGATTTAACGAGTCATAAATCATAAACCTTAATCATAATGAACATTTTAACCATAAGACATATCATATAGCAATCATCAAGCAATTATATAGAGTGAACAAGATTAAAACATTAAACTTGCATTAATAATGTCTACATTGCACTTAACATGCAGACAATCATAATTACTTGTGCTCATCAACATGACACATTTACCTTGGAGCAATGATGAGTCTAAGATGGTCTTTTGGATCCTTCAGTCAAATCTAGGTCAACTTCCTCTCGTCTTGATTAGGCTCTATACACCTCTACATGTTTATTGAACATCATAATTCAATACATTGTATTAATCCTAGATTGAATTAGGGTGAATTAGGTTTTGAATGCATTAAGTTAGGCTCATTGATCAACATCATTAACTTAGGAAAATTATATTGACTTAGATCATACATAATTATGGTTTCATGGGTCCAAAAAGGGTTTCTAATAAAACATCAAATTGGAAAGGCAAATCTGGACTTGAAAACCATGAAAGCCATAAAATTGGATTCCTCTCAAAAATCCTTTCCCATGACTATTTATTTGCATTTTTTCTGATCATCCTATAATTTACTATGAATTTTCTAAGACTAACCAATCATAAATTACTAAACTATATATGTGACACTTATTTAATGAAAAAATAAGATCGATGTAAATAAAACATGAAATTCTAGGAAAACCAATGTGTGAATGACATGATAATCAAACATTCGGGTCTTGTCATTAGGTCATAAATTGAATTTTCTCATTTTAAAAATAAAACCATCGGTGAAAATACTACATTACCCTTGACAATATTAATTATTTGATTGTTCGTGCAGGGTCACCCAGGTCATTCAAAGACCTGGATTGTTTCCCTAGACCCATGGTGGGGGCCATGGTCAACCACCTACTTCGAGCTCCCTAAACTTCATCGCCATGGAACCCTAGGGTTCCTCAGAGCTTGGCTAGTGTCTCATCGCCTTCGTGGAAGCAAGACGAGGCCAGCAGGCCATCCCACTACTTCTAATGCACTACAGAGCATGAGAATCTACACCGAAAACCAAGGAGTAAAGGGAGGGGCTCGAGGATTGGAGATCAATGAAAACAACATAAAACACAATTTCATAGAGTGGAAAAATGATCGTGGACTTTGGGTGAGGCTAGAGGTCGAGTATCCTTAGTCGATGGGTCTATGAAACACCATGGTGATGGATGTCGATGAGCACCATGAATCAGGTTTAAGGGTATGATGATTGGAGCAAATCTAGGGCAAACCAACGAAGCAAAAAGAAATACTGGAGTTCAGATGCTTATCATGATCTCAATTGCACCAGGGGTGGTCAGAGTAGTCAGGGTAAAGCTTGGGTCTCTAGAGGAGGATAAGGAGTAGGTCCAAGGCTCAGAGGTGTAGTAGGAGAAACATGATGTGGAGGAGTATTGAGTGAAGGTCTTAGATGGATTTTAAGATCTTAAATAGTCACAAGGAGGCCTTTAGTGGTCCCTATAGTCCCTTTACAGAGATGGGCGAGAGTTTCATTTTGGGCATTTCCTTGAATGAACATGGGAGATGGTGAGTCATGGCTCGATTAAAATGGAAAGACTAGGCAAAAATGTTGGCGAAGAAATCTCTGAGAAAGGTGGAAGGATGAGGGAGAGCAGGATTGGATGAGGAGAAACGTACTGTTGGGTTCTATATCACGGAAATAATGGAGCTAGATGACAATGTATAAGACGTTGGATTGAGATTTAATTAAACATGGAGCATCGGATCGTACGCCCTGAAGGAAAGAAGCAAAATTGGGGTATGACATGCAATTAAAGGTGGGACTTTAGAGAAAATCAATAAAATTAGATTCAAACCTAGGTCAAACTATATTCAAATGTGATTTAATTGATTTGAGGGTTCAAACATGGATTAAATGAGTTCAAATTTGAATCATAGGAAAATTATAAGGTCTACAATATTCTTGTGAAGTTAGATTTCGTTTTTGTTCATATCTTGGTCCATAAAGACATTAAAAGTAATAGATTTTGAAAATGGCTTTTATTATTGAATTCTTGAGTCATAATTCCAAGATTTACTCATTCAATAGTCATATTGTCACCTTATTAACCTCTTTCTATGCTTTATGGCCATTTTAGAGGAAAGAGAAAATGAAAGAGGATTAATATGAGATATTTTATGTACATAATGCATATTTGAGAGAAAAATGAAATTGAGTCTTAATTTAAGTTTTCTTATCCTATTTTCATATGAGGACAACCATTATTTGTTTTCTTGCATTATAACCCCTCAACCATTGTTATTTAGAAAAACTTCATTCTAAGTTTTAAATTGGCTATGAAAATTGGGATGTGACAAGGTATCTTTCTTAGAACATGTAATATCTGCTGAGGGTGTTTGTGTGGACTCCCAAAAGGTTGAATTTGTGATAGAGTGGAACTACCAAAGACACTGACAGAAGTTCATAGTTTTCTAGGTTTGGTAGGATACTACAAGAGGTTCATCAAGAACTTCAGCGCAGTGGTGTTACCCCTAACTAAGTTGATAAGGAAGAGTGTGTCATTCATCTGGGATGACAAGTGTCAGTGTTCTTTCCATTTTTTGAAGGAGAAACTTACTAGTACACCAATGTTGGTTCTGTCTAGAAAGGGTATATAGTATTATGTGATTAGTCAAAGAAGGGTTTGGGTTGCGTTCTCATGCTAGATAAGAATGTCATTTCTTTTACTTCATGACAACTTAAAAAACACGAGGAGAACTACCCGACGCATGATCTAGAGCTTGAAATGGTGGTCCATGCCTTGAAGATATGGAGACACTAACTTTATGAAGAGAAGTATTAGATATTCATCGACCACAGGAACCTCAAGTACATCTCTCACAGTGGGGCTTGAATATGTGATAGAGATGATGGATGGAGATGATCAAATATTATGATTGCATCCCATTCTCCATGTGTCCATGTTGAAGAAGTGCCACCTAGACACCGAGTTGGTGCTGCAGCTAGTGGAGGTTGAGTTGGAAGAAGATATGTCTTATGTTGAAGGACCTCTTTTGATCCTTGATAGAAGAGTGGAGAAGTTGAAGAAAAATGATATAGTGTTGATGAAGCTTCTATGGCATCACTGTGGCATTGATGAAACCACGTGGGAGCTTGACGAAGAGATGTGTAGGAAGTACCTGTCTCTTTTTGCATAGGATTTCGGGGGAGAAATCCCTATTGGGGGCTTATGGATGTAAGGCCCCTGGCCTAGATTTCTAGCTAACCTTGTTTGCTTTTCCTAATATGATGCTTAGAACCTTAATCTAATCTTTTAAGACTCCTTAATAACATGTGACATGGTTATGTTTTTAGTTTGGTCTTGCTTGGTTGATGTTTGAGCTTGTTATTCTTGTTTTGAACCAAGTTGTAATTTACCCATGTTGAGGGTTATCTTGCAATTTGTCACATGTTGGATGTGCCCTTTGTTTCTTGGCATCGTGAGGGAGAGGATGGTGCCTTGTTGTGCCTTGCTTTGATGAGGATAGAAGTGGTGATATTTTGAATGTTGTTTCTTGAGTTTGCTTAGATGCCATAAGTCTGTGTTGACCTTATGTTGACTGTTTGGTCCTTGACCTTTCAGAGACCATCCTTGATGTTTCTTGGTGTTTTCTCTATGTTCAAAGGTGGTTGGTGTGTTCGGAGGAGTTCCCTTCGGTCGAAGAAGGGTGGAACTTCCTTTTTGGGTCGAAGATGACCTAGGGTTTGGTGTTATCGCTTGAGTTCCTTCAATCATGAGTCTCTATGGCCATTTTTTTCTTCGACCAATGGTCATCTAGGACCAAGTGAGGTCACTAGTTTCTATTTTTTCATGACCTATATAGTATGCATGGTTTTAGTGGTTGCATGGTGGTTCTTTGGAGGACATGTGGAACTTATGTGCATGACACCTAACCCCTTTCACCTCTCTCCTACCCTTAAGTATAAAACCACTCTCCTTCACAATGAAGTATCCCTTTTAGCCCTCCTCCTTCTCTCTTCTATCTTGTGTTCAGATCTTGTATGCTTGGTGGTGTGGAGGAGCTCATCTTTGGTTCTTGTTTGCCAAAATCCTTTGCATGTGGGGATCCAAGTTTGGAGCTACTATTCCTTGGTGATCTTTGGTGATTCTTAGATCCTTGGTAAGTGAACCATCTCCTTGATTTTGTTTCTTTGATAAACCCTACCTCTTTCTTCTTCTCTTGGCCAAATCCATGGAGCTTACATGGTGGTGCTTGTGTTGGGATAGAGGTACTCCTCTTTCTTGGGTTGAATCCTTGGTTCTTCAAGGTAATGTTCAAGTTGAGTGGAGGAACTCTTCTCCCTTTCTCTCTCTTCTTGTCCTACTTCAGCCTTGGGAGTTTGGTTACCCATCTTCATTTTTGAACTAGATTTTTCTTCTTCTTTTAGGTGGTGACTATCTTGGTCGTGGAGGAGATCAAAGCTAGGTTTTTCTCTTGCTTTTGGAGCTTCTTGCTTGGAGGTGGTTGCACCATCATCTAAGGCAGGTTATATAACATTTCCCTCTTCTATTATTGCACCATAATATTTCTTGCATGCTATTATTTTATCTCTAAAATGTGATCATAATATGCTAGATGTCACTATCTTGTTCTAGGGTTTAAGATTGTGAAGCATACTTTCCTAGTTCGCTCCTTCTCCTAAACCCTAATTCATGTGGTCGAATTTTAGTTGATGGTGATGATGGTGGTGTTACATGAATTTTTGACATTGGTTTTTTTATCTTGGTTTTAGTGAGATGGATTTTTGGACCTACTTTCAAGAGCTTGATCGTGCGTTTTCATCTATCATCTTTTGGCCTTCATGTTGACTTTATGTAATTCTTGATTCTAGGGTTTTGGACATGTTTTTCCTTAATTCATTTCTTTTCTTGAAGTTTTAGTTTTCAAGATGATAACCACCTATCTTGGTCATGCTTTGTTGATAGTTTTTCTCTCTAGATGTACTTATTGCTATGTTCCAAGTTTTTGAGGGTTCAAAGGTGTGGTTTGGTCGATGATATAGTTTATTTTGGCTTTGGTTGCTTAAATGCATCTTTTCACTTTGACCATGCTTTTTGGTGGTTTCTTTTGGTCCCATAGATGGATGACCTTCGACTTGGTTTCCCTTTGAATTGGTCTTCTTTGACCTAGATCTTCTCTTTGGTCAAAGGTATGCATGTGCTCTCTTTGGCCACTGGATAATGGTCTCCGACCATGGTGTGTTGTGCCCTCTTCAACCGTTGAGATAGTGGTGTTCCTAGTCACTGAACCGGTCTTCGAACAAGGTGTCTTTACTCATGATCTTCTTCGATCATTGGTGTGTTGTGGTGGTGCTTGGTCTCTAATTTTGGTCATGGTCTTCAATCATGATGATGTATGTTCTTCGACCACATAGCTTGTAACCTTATACCTTCTTCGGTCAACGATATTTCTTGATATGGTTGTTCATTGTGTTGTGGAATAGCAATGCCAATGGTTGACCTATGTGTTCCATGAATGTGGGAGGTAATGACATTTAGGGCTGATACTATATAATATCTTGGAAAACCTAATTGACTATATATGAAACCCTAACCCTAATTTGGAACATATGATGTATTTGCTGATATTAGTTGAAGTAATTAGCATGAGATGATATTTTCTCTCTCCTACTTGTGAAACTCTAACCTTGTAGGTGTAATGAATGGCATACCTAGTGAATTCTATGGTGCTTTGATATCTGATAGGGTGATGTTGTCAGCCTTCTTAGGCATGATGAAATAATGATGATGTGACATGGGTCTTATGACCTGTTGGAGGCCCAATGCCTTTTGTGAGGTGATATCCTATAGTTATGAGATGAGGGATTTCTATCCCCTAGTGATGTGATGATGTTGATAACCTTGAATGGTGATGATATCAAGTGGTGATATGACAAGTTTATACTCATACATTTTATATCTTTCAGAATTGTAACATACCCTTATGTTTGTAGAGTTTGTTTATGGTTTGTATATTGTAACTTGATTGATGCTAAAAGACACTAAATTGGATAAATTAATCAAGTGAAACCCTCATCATGTAGGTGCCAGGTTCCATAGATCCATTCTAGTGTCAGAATTTGCTAGGTGGTGAAACAAGTCATTCCTATGGGAAACTCAGAGTGCATATTTTTTAATATGCGGGGGTGCAAGTCAAGTATCTCCTTGCATCCTCAATTACAAGTTGGGGAGAATGACTGTGGTCATACCTAGCCCTCAGTTGAGACATCCATGTGTGAGTTGTTTTCCTTTTGTGATATGTGACAAGCAATAATATTACTTTATTTAATGCCTCTTTTTAGAACGGTCGTGTATGAGCCTATTATCTAGTATTGTGCATGTACCAAGGCGGCTTAGGTGTTTATGATCTTGACTATATGTCGATGTTGCAGACTCTATGGTGTTTCTCTAGTACTGACCTAGAGGTGTTGGTGAGATCATGGATTTTGGCTCTTCCATCGATCTTGTATGTCACTGATCTCAACTTCACAGTGGTCGGTTGGATTTGAGTGGTACACCTCAAATTTTAAAGGAAATAAAAGACGTAATAGCTATGTAGCATTGATGCTTAGGATCAAATACAATTCACGTTGTAGGACCCCTTTGCCTTATTCTTGTACTAGTTTCTTTAATTATAATGTGGTAAGAAAAATTAATTGATATACATGTTCTTCATACTCCTTCTAAAGTTATAAGAGGTTCTATTATTCAATTGTATATTCGGAAATTGTCTAATTAGAGATAGTTGTTTAATATTCTCATGATATCTACTTTCTTAGCTTATATGCGCTTATAATAGTTGCTAGCAGAGAGTTATATCTCTTGCTGGGACGTTTGGCCTCACCCTATGTGTTCCCATATCTTTTGGGTTCTACTATTCAATTGTATATTCCTAAATTATCTAATCAAAGATAGTTGTTTAATATTATCATGATATCTACCTGCTTGCCTTGTATGTGCTTATAATAGTTGCTGGTGGAGAGTTATATCTCTTGCTGGGAAGTTTGGTCTCACCCTGTGTGTTCCCATATCTTTTAGGTGATCGTGCACAACAAGGTAGAGATCATGTTGTTGAGGATGAGTAGCAAGGGTGCAGTAGTGGTTCAAGGTTGGATATGTTTCTAGTGTTTTATAGTAGAGTCTTATATGTCGTCTCTATACTCTCAGGTCCTTGGAGGAGTTTTATAGATATTGTATATTGACTCAAGTTTTGGAAGTAGGCCATGGTTGTACATATGTCATTTGTATATATATGAATAGGTTATCATATGTAATATATTGTGGCAAGGTGGCTAGTGAACAGTCATGTACACATCTTTATGACATGTTATGTAATACAGATAACAATGTTATTGACCCATATATGATATGTTTCATCTTGAGAGGTTGTGTATAGGCCGGGTTTAATTTATCATGTTTTTTGGTAATCCAAATGATTAGTATTTATACCATGCTTTGCCTTGAGTAATCTCTCTTTGTGTGATGAGGGGCATCACATTTACTATATAAGGTTCAGCTATAACTTTTCACATACTCAATATGTGGGTGAGAAATTGAGTATTTTTTCTAAGGGATACGGGAAGAGCATGAAGACCACACATACAAGTAGACACACACACTACATCATGTCCAGACCTAAAGAATTTGATATAACATTTTTTTCTCATAAGATAATAATAAACCAAATATATAAGACATTTCAAAGCTAGAAATTAATCCCACTTTAAATTCAATAAGTTTGAGTCTGTCGGAGTCCATTCTTGAAAATGAAGGGATATGAATTTGTTAATATTTACATATAAACTCTATTGGGATTAATATTCTCTTGTGAATCTACTCTTTTTCTCATTCGATTCCATGTTTTCTATTATTATTATAGGTCTCTTCTCTAATCATGACTTACAACTAAGGCTTGGCCATTCATTGTGAATTATATTAAAAAAATATTGATCATTTATTACAAACAAAAAAGCATTTCCAACGTGTATGTACTAATAGCAAGGTGACTTTACTATGACTTCATTATGAATTCTTATTATTCATATTCACGTGTTGTTTCCATTTTAAAATGTCCTTTGTGGATGGCTTTAAATCAAAAGTAACTCATTATGAATTCCTACTATTCTTATTCACATTTTTTCTTGCATGGTTTTCTTTATAGATATATGCTTATGGAATATGGTAACATGTTAATTGTTTCTACATCTAAACATTTTGTGCACTTTACATGTAATCTAATAAGTTTCATTTTTTGAAATCAAAAGATGATGATGTGTTAATTCAAATCCAATTGTGCTATTACAACTAGCTCCCTATTCAAAGAACCCTGAACCAATCCAGGTTCATGGAAATTCAAGATAATGTGTTGCCTTGTTACACTATCTGGGTATGTAGAATAGGTTAACAGCTTCAAAGCTTTCCATCATGTTGAGGATGTCTAGGATGATCAAATCTATGTGTCCGCTCCCCAAAATCCTTCTTGATATGCTTTCACCATGGCCTCACAGTTAGAGTCAGTTTGGATGGCGATGAAGCCTAGATGTAAGCAAATATGTATTCGAACAAAGATTGCAGTACCCTCAATCATGAAAGCCAAAGATCATCTGCCAATTCTTGATTGCAGAACCCATAGATATACTCAATAGTCTCCCACCACCACATCTATACCAATGTCCTCATTTTCCCTCAAGGGTGCATCTATGATTACCTTCATAAGTCCTTGTGGTGGTGGATACCACCTCATGGGTTTCCCATGTTTTCTACATGTTAAGGAATTGTTGTTCATGCCATAATATCTTCTGTATTCAACAATAAGTTTTCAAAATTAGAGTCTAATCCCATGATATATACTTCTTCTTCCTTAAAAATATGCTTGGTCCTAGCAGTCCAGGCTATCCCCAACAACGTTGATGCTTTGTCGACCTCTTACTCCCTATTATGTCTTAGTAAGACTCTACATATTCCCTGACCATTCAGTCTCCTACTGCACCAGATCTTCATATCTATGTTGTTGAGTGCCCATACCCTTTGTGATAATAGACGAAATTCCTTTAGGGTGCAGGGAGGGTAAATCCCTTTCATCTTGATCCTATGGTTTTGGAGCGCGGTCGAGGTTGTGTCTTGGATCATGATGTAATCGAGAGAGATTGTGGTTGTAACTCGGATTTGAGGGTTGTATACCTTGAATTCTAGTGTGGTGGCCTATGTACCCAGGACAGACTAGGCTATTTAGTAGTTGAGTTGATATGTCACTATGATTGACTTGTACTGACTGAGTGGAAGAGATCTTAGGATTCCTACGATCCTATATCTTATATAGGACTGAATTCAACTTCGCAGTGAATCAGCTAGTAGTTTGAGTGGGATGCCTCAAACTACCCAGGGCTTAACAAAATATGTAATTCAGGCATGTAGTGTGATTGTTAATACTACTTGGTGACTTGCATTGGATGATAATCCTTATTTGTTTCTTTTAAATTGTAAATGATTTATAATGTAGTAAGAGAAATCAATTATACTCATGACTCTAGTTATGCCTAATCTTAATAAAAGTTATCTAATATTTGAACTCTCTAATACTATCTTCTTAATCTTCTTATATGTATAATTCTGGTAAGAAATAGATGTCTTTGGATTTATGTCTGCCGCTAGGACATGGGTCTCACCTTGTGGTTCACCACATCTTTTTAGGTGATTGACAAAGTCGTCATAGGTAGTGTGACAAGGAGGCACAGTTTGAATATCTATAGAGGCAAAAGGTTGGTGTGGTTAGAATATAGTCATACACTCATCCTTGTATTCTCAGGTCCCTACGGGGATTTTTTATAGATGATGTATATCGACTCGAGTTTTTAGTAGTATATGTTGTTCTATGTACATGTTTTAAATATATGGACAATATATTGTGTATACATGTTGTGGTTGAGGCCACATAATTGATGTGAAGATACCTAGTATGAATATATATATATATATATATATATATTTATATATATATGTGTGTGTGTGTGTATGTATGTTTGTATGTATGTATGTATATATATATATATATATATATATATATATATATATATATATATATATATATATATATATATATATATATATATATGACCCATCTTTAGTACCCGCGTGGGTAGCTACCCGCCCCCTATTTTGGTTACATTTTTTTGAGTTTCTTCCTTTTGACATGTAGAGGGTTACTTTACCTTGCAAACTGTTACTTTTCATGCATAGATAGTTACATTTTCAACAACACATTCGCAAATGCATTTATATATATTTAGTGTGTTTATATAAATATATATATATATATATATATATATATATATATCCTATGTATTCTGTACAAATTTACACTTTTAGTCATATAGTTACTTTCTTATCATCATAGTTACTTTTTTGTCCAACGAGTTACTTTGCTAACCATATAGTTACTTTTTTGGATGACGGGCAGTGAACTCTAGGCTACCCGTGCTGGTATTGAATGAACTCCCATATATATATATATATGTATATATATATATATGTGTGTGTGTGTATGTATGTATATATATATGTATATATGTATGTATATATGTATATATGTATATATGTATATATGTATGGGCTCATCTTTAATACCCACGCGGGTAGCTACCCGCGCGGGTAGCTACCCGCCCGCTATTTTGGTTACTTTTTTTCAAATTTCTTACTTTCAACATGTACATGGTTACTTTACCTTGCAAACTGTTACTTTTCATGCATATATAGTTCCATTTGCAACAATAGATTTCAAAATACAATTACATATATATTTCCTGTGTATTCTGCCCAGTTTTACTTTTTTAGTCATATACTTACTTTGTTATCAACATACTTACTTTTTGGTCCTTCCAGTTACATTGTTTGCCATATGGTTACATTTGAGAGTGACAGGTAGCGAAAATCCAGGCTACCCACGTGGGTATTCAATGAATGCCCTATATGTATATATATACATATATATATATATGCAAGATGTTGGACCTTTGTGAAAATGTTCTCTAGCGTGGATTAAAGGTTTATTTGGTTTTAATTAAATGCCTTTCTGGTAAGTGCTAAATTAGTGATGATTTGGAATTTTGGTTTTGAGTAATCGCATTTAGTGTGGTGGATTGCCACATTTGATGGTATCAGAGCTTTAGGTTCACTGAGTCTATAGGGAGATAGGACATAGGTTGTTGTGTCTTCTCTTAAGTAACCCAACATATCTGACTATGGTTTATGGTTATGCACATACGTTCGGAGAATGTGAATAACATGTACACATTAGTTTTGTGGCACCGAGAAGTGGCTGTTAGAGGTGGGTACCGGATGGAGGAGTACTTGAGACGGCGTCATAACAACCCATTTTGCCTTCCTTCAACCTTCAACCATATTTGATCCAGCTTTTCATTCTATTTTTTGAAAACTTATGGTGATGATAATGCATCTGGATGATAGGGCTCATGCACCTCAACCAAGGGCACCTATTCCCAATGCATAATATTAGGGTCCATAGAAGACCTTTGGGAGGATGAAGCAAGTGGGAGCCAGAGAGTACAAGGGCACATTGGACCCATACGATGCAAATATGTGGTTGACAGAGCTAGAGAAGGCATTTATGATTATGAAAATCTCTGATGAGGATAAGGTGAAGCATGCAATCTACATTATGAAGAGTGTTGTTGGCCATTGGTGGGCCATAGAGGAGGAAAAGAGATTGGGAGAAGCGATTAGTTGGGAAGAGTTTCAATGAAAGTTTTTCAGTCGTCACTTCCTGAATATTTATCTGGAGGAGAAGATAGCTCAGTTTGAATGGTAACACTAGGGATCATTTTCTATTAATGATAATGTGTCAAAGTTCATGGAGTTATTGAGGTTCCGTCCTCACTTGACGACCACAAAGAAGGAGAGAATCAGTAGGTTTTAGAAAGGTTTGAAGGTTGAGTTGGCAAGAATGGCACTATTGTAGATTTAGTAGGAGGATAGAGAGGACAACTGTGGAGTAGTAAGATGCTAGTTCTAGGAAGAGGACTACTCGGTTCTAAGGATTTCCATCTGGAAGTTTTAAGAAGCCACGATTTTCCTCATTATAGTACCAACAGTCTTAGCCGAGGTTGACATTTTTTGAACCAAGGACATAGTTGCATCCACACTGGTCTCCTAGCAAGGGGTGAGGATGTATCTTTCTGCCAAATGAGGTGAATAGTTCTAGGTTAGTATCTATGACAGGGAAGTCTAGCTTGCCATATGATACAAGGGTGTGTTACAAGTATGGTCAGGTAGGGCATGTGAGATGGTCGTTCCCTATAAAGGATCAATAGGTTTCACAATAGATAGGGTAGAGGCAGAAGGCCTCACAATAGTAACAGTTTAGAAGAGGTGGTGGTAGCAGAGGTCATAGATAGACATCTCAGGAAGGGTCATCAAGACCAGCTAGTAGGGGTCGAGGATGACAACATGCAACAACTAGATTCTGTGCTATGAGTCATCTGGAAGAAGTGGTGAACCCACAGGTCATAAGAGCTCAGATGGAACTTTATCATTTAGACTTATTTTCTTCTTATTTTGAATCTATTTTGGTTGACTTAGGAGAGACACTCATTTATCACTACTGAAGTGATAAATAGAGTAACTTGCATGTTTATGTTAGAACTAATAGCCTCTAGTTAGAAACCCATTTAGTTGATCATGTAGTGTTGTGAGAAGTGTGTCCATTATGTGTTCTTTCTTCCTTAGGATGTAGCATTCAAGTGGATCTCATGCCACTTGATATGCATGGATTCAATGTGATCTTAGGGATGGATACCTTGGAGAAGTACAAGGTTGTTTTGAATTTCAGTTTCAAAGTCACAATGTTTTTTGATGGTGACGTCTCATGAACTTTCCAAGGAGATAGGAAGATTCTTTCTACATGTTTGGTGTTGGCTATAATAGCGGAGAAGTTGTTGAGATAGGGATGTGAAGCTTTCTTAGCTCATGTGGTGGATACCAAGGTGGGGAGTCATAATATTAAGGATGTGCCTGTAGTGAGTGAGTTTGAGGATGTTTTTCCCAATGAGTTTCCAAGTGTTCTGCCCCTAGAGAGATTGATTTTGAAATCAATCTTGTTCCTATCATGCAACCCGTAGCACAAGCAACCTATAGGATTACTCCAATAGAGATAAGGAGTTGAATAAGAAATTGAAGGAGTTGTTGGAGAAGGGTTTCATATGATCGAGCACTTCCCCTTGGGGTTCTCCAATGTTGTTTGTAAAGAAGAAGAATGGTTCGATGATGCTTTTCATAGACTATCGGAAGTTGAACAAGGTTACAGTGATGAACAAGTACTCGTTGCTAAGGATAGATGATCTATTTGACTAGTTGGGAGGTGCTATAATGTTTTCCAAGATAGACTAGAGGTCATGATATCTTCTGTTGACAATCAAGGAAGGTGACATGCCATAGACAATGTTTAGGACTAGTTATGGTCATTATGAGTTTGTGGTTATGCCGTTTAGGTTAACAAATGAATAGACCTAATGAATAGAGTGTTAATATTTTAATTTTATTAGTTTGTTGTAGTGCCCATAGATGGCATCTTGATATACTTCAGGGACAGTTAACAACATGAACAACACCTTTATCAAGCTTTGAAGTTGTTGATACAACATAGGTTGTATGATAAGTTTAGCAAGTGCAAGTTTTGTCTGACTGAAGTGTCTTTTCTGGGTCATGTCATCTTTGTAAGAGGCATTTTTGTGGATCCTAAGAAGGTAAAGTCAATTTTGGAGTGGGAGCAGCCCAAGGCACCAACTGATACTCTAAGTTTACTAGGTTTAGCTGGTTACTATAGGAGATTCATAAAGAACGTTAGTGATTTAGCTTTACCCTTGACCATGATGAATACTAGGAAGGGTGTTCCTTTTGTTTGGGACAAGAAGTGTCAGCATTCTTTTTAGTTGTTGAAGGTGAAGTTGAAGAGTGCTCTAGTGTTAGTGTTGCTAGAGAATGGGAAAGGCCACATCATTTTTCATGATGCTTCAAAGAATGGGATGGGATGTGTATAGATGCATGAGAAGAACATGATTTATTTTGCTTCTCGATAGCTTAAGACACACGAGGAGAACTACCCAACTCATGACCTAGAGTTAGCAGTCGTGGTTCTTTCTTTGAGTATTTAGAGGCACTATCTGTATGGATAGAAGTGCCAATTTTTCATAGATTATAAGTGTAACATCCCTGACCTGGGTTAAGACTTAATCCTAGAGGTTTTTCTTAAGTAAGTCATTTATATTCTTGTCTTTATCTTTTGAAAAGTAATTAAGGCTCAAGAGGAACTTATGTTTCAATTTTAGTCCTTTTTGAATAATGTTGAAATAATGTTTTGTTTGTTTTGGACTAAAGTGCAAATTACCCAAGTTGAGGGATTAACTTGCAAATGTTGCATGATAAATGTTCCTCAAGTTTTGAAGCATCATAAGAATGAGAATGATGTATAGGTATGGCTTGTGGTAGCCTGAGCATCAAGAAATAGCTTATTAAGCAATGTTTGTGCATTAAAATCTAGTTTTGGTGTAATGTGCAATTTACCCAAAACCTAGGGTTCAATATGCAAAATACCACCTATAGAGAGTCCCTAATGTTTTTTGGCATCATGTAGAGAAAAGAAAATGAGAGGGGAGCCTCATTTGAATCACTTTGGAGGAGAGAGAATCTTGATATTAAAATAATCAAGATTTAAGCATAATTGAAACCCTAATTCAATTTAATGCAAAAATAAATATATAAATTATAGTGCCCTTCAACCAAAAATGATGTGGTTGAATTTGCATAAGTGTGAACGTCCTTGTTCCTTGCAAAGGCCACAAATATCTAAAGTGAGTGGAGAGCCCACTCACATTAGTTAAAGGAAAAGTAATATCCACTCAATTTTGGATATTATTATTATAATGGTTAAGGTGCTTAATTTGTTTTCTTTTAATTCATGGATAATGAAGAGGAATTAGAAGGTGGGAAGATAGCCTCGTATTCAAGGGATTGAAGGGAATAAGTGGCACAAAATTTGGGAGTTGAAGGATTATTATATCACTTTCTCTCTCATTGAAATTCCCATATAAACATCTCATTTCCAACCCAACTGAAAGGCTTTTTCGACCCTTCTTTCTTTCCTTCATTTGTCTGTGCTCAAGGGAGCTTAGGAGCAACAGGAGGACGTGCCCCAAACTGTAGGTAAGCTCCATAGTCATCTTCAACCTTGATTCCATGGTGGAAATTGAAATTCAATGCTTAAATTCTTCTTTTCTCCATTCAATCTTCAACCTTAGCCATTCATTTCACTCAAAAACTTGAGGATGAGACTTGGGAGGTTGAAAAAGCTTCATTCACCATTAAAGGCGTGAATCTTGAAGCTTGGATTCAATTTTGAAGGCGGGTTATATAACTTGAACCCTTAAATGTTATTATTGATTTCCTTTCTCTTACATATGTTGAATCTTTCTTCATTCTCGAAATTCCTTTTGATTGATTGTTAAAATCACCACAAGAATCCATGAAATTTTCGAAGGTATGAAGCTTGAAGATGATGATGTCATCTTAAGCACACACCTTAATAATATCTTGTGCAAATGGTTTCATAATTGAGTCCAATCGGTCTCAAGACCAATTGAGACAAACAGTCTCAATACCGTTTGGGATCAAGTGGTCCCAAACCATTTGAAGGTCAAAGGATGAGGTAGTTGGACGTTGATCCAATGGTTCTAATTAAATGATTTATAATAGTCCCAATGATGGATAATCCACCTATTGCAAACCCTAATCGGGTAGAGTGGTTGAGACCCTAGTTGATAATTTGATTTTTGGGTTGTTTTGGTCCAAATGGTCTTCAAACCATTTGAAGACCAAACAGTCTCAAAACCATTTGAAGACCTAATGGGTAAAATGGATTAAGACCGAATGGGTAAAATCAATCAAGATTGAATGGGTAAAGTTGAGCAAGATTGAATGGGTAATTTTGATCTTCAAAACCGTTTGATCATGTTGACCGTTTGGGAGAGTTGACCGAATGGAGGTCAAGCACCTCAAGACTGAATGGAGGCCAAGCACCTCAAGACTGAATGGAGTTCAAGTACCTGAAGACCATTTGAAGGTTCAAAAGTAACAAAACCGTTTGGAAATTTAATAGTTTCAAAGTTATGAAAGACCAATAATCCCTTGATTGTTAAATAGCATATATCCAAGTTAAATCCACTGGTTGTACCTATAAAGTACTTAGATGATTAGTACCTTTAGAGTGGTTAACCTTTGATTCTTATGGAAGTAAAGACTTAATACACTACGTCAACTCTTCATTCAAGTTGATTCAATCTAATTAACCTCCTAGAGAGGATGACAGAGAGGAACTTATACATGAGCGATAATCATGTAGTGATTAATCCTCAACACTTTCAACATGAATAAAATATGTAATTAGGGTTTGATTCATGATGATGATATCATGAAACCCTAATCGAGAAGGTTGATGAGCTCTAACCCTAATTTAAGGGAATGCTTCATAAAAACCCTAATTTTGGGTAAAGCTACATGAAATCCTAATTTTAGAAGAAATGTTATAAGAAACCTTAATTCAAGGTACAGATGTAATGAGAAACCCTAATACAGGGTAATGTGATATGAAACCCTAATCCAGGGTGATGCTATGTATTATGAAACTCTAATTTGAAAACCTAGCCCTAATTTGTGTAAGGGGATGAGTAACCCAGATTGATATAAATTGGAAAACCCTAACCCTAATATAGGGTGACGTCATGTGAAACCCTAATTAAGGGTGATGTCATGTTAAACCCTAATTAAGGGTGATGTCAGGTGAAACCCTAATCAAGGGGTATGTTAAATGAAATCCTAATCTAGAGATGTGATGTGAACTCTAATTCTAGGGTGATGCTATAAAATGTTACATGAAACCCTAATATGAAATCCTAACCCTGATTTAGGGTAAAGGTATGTGAAGCCCTAATTTTGGGTTATAGAACATGAATCCCTAATCTTGGGCAATATGATGATAAACCATAACCCAAACTTTGTGCTATGAGTTGAGAAACCCTAATTTTAGGTAAGGCTATGTGAAACCCTGATATAGGGTAATGTTATGTGAAACCCTAATATAGGGTGATGTTATGTAAAATCTTAATTAATAAAGAGGGGAAACCCTATTCCTAATAATGGAATAGTGAAACACCTAAAGTGGTTGATAATGGATAACCTTATATCAATAATGCCTTAACCTGAGATGAGACTATACTATCGATAATGGTTGAATGATAAATGTGATAAATGGGTGCATAAAGTATTAGGATGGGAAATGCCCTAATACAAGATAAGTTACAAGTGATGAGGGAAGTGATACATCAAGACATGATATATATCACATTCAGCACCTCAAGGTTGATACACCTTGATGTACTCTAAATCCAATATATTTGAATGAGTAAAAAATAAAGTGAGCCATGAAGAGTAATTGTTGCCTAGTGAGAGGTGACAAGATGTCTAATGGGCCTTGGGAGCCATGAGAGTAGTTGTTGCCTAGTGAGAGGTAACAAGAGGTTTATAAAGTCTCATGAAAAAAATGGTAATGTTTAAAATAAACAATGGAAACTTAGTAACATAATAATAATAAATGGATACAATAATAATAATGAAATCTTAATCATGCATGTTTTATGCTTATGGCCAAATAAGGGCTAGGGTGTTTTGAATAAGCTTAAAGGGGATAAGAGCAATACTTGAATTACATAAATGATGTGAATAAGTATGATGGCTTGGCTAAGGTTTAATACCTAGAAAAGGTGATGTGGTATTTATTGATGATGTCACAGGATTGGTAATAACCCAATTCCTGGAACAATTACACATGATAGGTAATAACCCAATACCTGGAATAATGTCACAAGATTGGTCATAACCCAATACCTCGAATAATGTCCCAGGATTGGTCATAACCCAATACCTGGAATAATGTCACAGGATTGGTCATAACCCAATACCTGGAATAATGTCACCGGATTGGTAATAACCCAATACCTGGAATAATTTCACAGGATTGATCATAACCAAATACCTAGAATAATTTCATAGGATTGGTCATAACCCAATACCTAGAATAATGTCATAGAATTGGTAATAACCCAACACCTGGAATAATGTCACAGGATTGGTCATAACCCAATACCTGGAATAATGTCACAGGATTGGTCATAACCCAATACCTAGAATAATGTCACAGGGTTGGTAATAACCCAATACTTGGAATAATTACACAGGATTGGTAATAAACCAATACCTGGAATAATGTCACAGGATTGGTCATAACCCAATACCTGGAATGGTTGCACAGGATTGGTAATAATCTAATACCTTGAATGATTGCACAGGATTGGTAATAATCCAATGCTTGGAATGATTGCACAAGATTGGTATAATCCAATACCTGGAATGTTTGCACATGATTGGCATAGTCCAATGCCTGGAAAGTTTGCATAGAATTGGCATAGCCCAATACCTGGACAGAAGATGATGATGTATACTCACATGACTGGAACAATTCAGTATCTGCCTAACATATTGGTTAAGGTCAATAGACAGAAATGAGAATGATTCATGGATGACATACCATGATAATGAATATCTCAGGATAAGCTTGAAATGTTGATATAGTAAGATGGATAAGTGATATACATGTTCTTCATATTCCTTATAAAGTGAATAAATGAATTACTGCTCTATCTTAGATAGTTGCAATGCTTTAAGATATGAGAATGTTCTAAACTGCTTATCCTTTGATCAGTTTTATTCTATTAAACTGCAATAATAATGTTTCTAATGGAGAGTTATATCTCTCACTGGGACAGTTTTCAATAGTCTCACCCTTGTGGGATCCAACTTTTTAGGTAGACGCAGACAAGGAGACAGGAACCCTACATCAGGGGAAGAGCAGCATTAGCAGTAGGGACAACAGTGAATTCTCAGGTGGAGACATTGGTTGTCATGTCTTGTACATAGAGTCCTATGTGTCGTCTCTATACTCTCAGGTCCTCAGAGTTAGTAGTTAGTACTTTTAATACATCGATCTGAGATTTTGTCTTAATGCCTCGAGGTTTTAAGTTGCTTATATATAGTTCTGACAAAGAAATTGTTGTATGTAATCCTCGAGAAGAGATGGTACATCGTATGTACTTGTAAACCAGAATGTATATGTAATACTTTGGTTCTTGTTATAAGAGTTTCCTAGAATTGGATCTCTTTGAAAAAGGTTTAAATTTTTAGTGATATTTAGTAATATGTTGTTAATGATCGCTTCCTCTTAGTTAATAACGTTTGTACGGATGCTTCGCCACAATTTAGTGGTATCAGAGCTCTAGGTTCGCTGAGTTTACAGAGACATAGGACTAAGGTGTTGAGTCTGTTCTAGTATCCTCTAGTATATCTTATAGTGACTTCTACCTATGCAGAAGAAGGAAGATAGCTTAAAGATGTCTGGAGAACACGAGGATCACGTTGCTGAAAGCAATGTTGCTACACAAGTAGGAGGTGTAAGGGATCAGGCAAGAGAGGAATTAGTGCCTGAGAATCTCCATTTTGATGAAGCTATGATAGAAAACCCAACCTTTCATTCTCTATTTAGGAATTTATGACCACAATGAGGCATATGGCAGACCGTATGCCAGCACCAGCACCTAAGGCACCAACTCCCAATGAGGGACATGGGTCTGGTAAGACTTTTGAACGACTACGTCATGTAGGAGCTATAGAATATGCTGGGACAACTAACCGAGCAGATGTTAATCTATGGCTCACTGAGTTAGAAAAGGCTTTTAAGATCCTTAGTATTCCAGATGTTGACAAGGTCAAACATGTTGTATACCTTTTGAAGGGTAGTGCTGGCCATTGGTGGGCCATAGAAGAAGTAAAAAGGAATGATGAATAGGTTGGTTGGGAGGAATTTCGTCAAGAATTCATCAATAAGTACTTTCCAAGAACATACTTAGATGAAAAGATCTCACAGTTTGAGAAGGTTCGGAAGGGAACCATGTCGATAAATGAATATAAGGCTAGGTTTATGGAACTTTTATGGTTTTGTCCTCAAATGGCTGCCACTGAGAAGGAGAAGATTCGACATTTTGAGAAATTATTGAATGATGAGGTGTCTATCTCGGCAGCTTCTTTAGAAAGTAGAGAGAAATTTTCCACATTTATGGAATCAATTCGGAGAATAGAAAGGTTTGTGACAAAGAAACATGAGGCAAACCTCAAAAGGAGATTTACACAGTCACAGGAACAGTGGATTGGTGGTACTAAACAACCAAAGTTTTTGGTAACATCGGTTCAACCACAATATAGTACATCAATGCAGTGGTCATCAAGTGAGGGCCAAACTTGCCATAAATGTGGATAGATAGGACATTTTAGGCAGCAATGTTCAAGAAGAAATAGTGTGGTGATCCAACAATCAAGGCATAATCTGCAAAATCCACAAGGACCTCAGGTTAGTGAAGCAGAAGGCCGAGGATGAAGATAAGTGTCACAGTTTGGTCCATCTACCTCTGGTAGTAGAGGACAAAGGTAATAGTAGATGACAACTGACTCCATGTAATTGAGTCAGATAAGACACTAGATAACCAGTAAAGGTAACATGTCAGATAAAACTTTTCCTTCTAAATTATCTTTTCTTTTTCTCTCTTTGCCTACTAATTATAAGAAAGGTAGTTATTGTTGAGCCTCCTTTAATTAATCCTGTGAGGACATAAGGAAGAGATAAAAAGGATGAGAACCTATATTTAGGATAATATTCTCTTATATGCTTTGAAAATTTTCATTTCATGTAGAAGAGATGTAAAAGAAATACCCAGAGAAAATCTAAGATATTAAATAGTAAATTTAAAAAGATGTTAAATGTATGAAACATAATATGAAACAAATACATACTACCTAATTTTAGTTCTTGAATACCCTGGCCAGGTATTCATCTATTGAAGGTAGGGTAAGTATGACACTCTTAGATTGTTATCTTTCTGACTACCCTGATCAAGTAGTCATTTTGAGAAAATCTAAAGAGCATAATGAAGTTAGAGATGTGGCATGGATAATTCTACCACATCTTAATTGATATGGAAAGATCTGAGTTAATCATAGATCAACTTATAAACAAAAGAGGATGTTTAGTATGATGTATACCTTGGTCCTTAGACCTAGAAGTAACAATGTTCAGTAATGAACTAAGGGTTGGAATACCCTAACCTAGTAATCATGATAATGATAATTCTGAGAGGTGATGATATGTAATAATCTCTATAATTTCTATGATGAAGGCAAGGAACTTAAGAGGAAATAAAATTGAATGACACATAAATAATTGAAAGTTCATGCAATAATCTGAGGTAGTAATTTATGTTGGTTACCTGGAAGGGCCAACTATGAAATCAAACTAGTTATATAAAATACTATGGACATCATATGTTAGGGGTTTATGCTCTGCATAAACGTAACATCAATAAGGATGTGCTAATTGAAGGAACAATTGTAGAATCTTGGTGGGAAAAGCTTATTAAAGTTAAAAATATATGATGAGATTTGTAGTATCAAGTGGGTGACAAAATAGTGAGGTTTGACACCTAAGTTATACAAGGTAGTGTTACCTAACACAGAATTAACTCTACAATTAATAATGAAAAGGACAGTGGAGTATGTGTCCTGTGTGACAGATTCTATGATAACCCTGTATGGAATGACTTTGTGATGATCAAAGTTCTATGGCCTCTCCATGACATTAAGATGTTAGTTGGAGGCTTTATGATACGATGAATAAATAATATCTGTTTTCCTTGTCAGGGGTTTATAATTGTAACATCCCTGACCTGGGTTAAGACTTAATCCTAGAGGTTTTTCTTAAGTAAGTCATTTATATTCTTGTCTTTATCTTTTGAAAAGTAATTAAGGCTCAAGAGGAACTTATGTTTCAATTTTAGTCCTTTTTGAATAATGTTGAAACAATGTTTTATTTGTTTTGGACTAAAGTGCAAATTACCCAAGTTGAGGGCTTAACTTCCAAATGTTACATGATAAATATTCCTCAAGTATTGAAGCATCATAAGAATGATAATGATGCAGAGGTATGGCTTGTGGTAGCCTGAGCACCAAGAAAGAGCTTATTAAGCAATGTTTGTGCATTAAAATCTAGTTTTGGTGTAATGTGCAATTTACCCTAAACCTAGGGTTCAATATGCAAATACCACATCTAGAGAGTCCCTAATGTTTCTTGGCATCATTTAGAGAAAATAAAATGAGAGGGGCGCCTCATTTGAATCACTTTGGAGGAGAGAGAATCTTGATATTAAAATAATCTAGATTTAAGCATAATTGAAACCCTAATTCAATTTAATGCAAAAATAAATATATTAATTGAAGTGCCCTTCAACCAAAAATTATATGGTTGAATTTGCATAAGTTTTAATTTCCTTGTTCCTTGAAAAGGCCACGAAATATCTAAAGTGAGTGGAGAGCCCACTCACATTAGTTAAAGGAAAAGTAATATCCACTCAATTTTGGATATTATTGTTATAATGGTTAAGGTGCTTAATTTGTTTACTTTTAATTCATGGATAATGAAGAGGAATTATAAGGTGGGAATATAGCCTCATATGCAAGGGATTGAAGGGATCAAGTGGCAAAAAATTTGGGAGTTGAAGGATTATTATATCACTTTCTCTCCCATTGAAATTCCCTTATAAACATCTCATTTCCAACCCAAATGAAAAGCTTTTTCGACCCTTCTTTCTTTCCTTGCTTTGTCCGTGATCAAGGGAGCTTAGGAGCAATAGGAGGACGTGCCACAACCTATAGGTAATCTCCATAGTCATCTTCAACCTTGATTCCATGGTGGAAATTGAAATTTAATGCTTAAATTCTTCTTTTCTCCATTCAATCTTCAACCTTAGCCATTCATTTCACTCAAAGACTTAAAGATGAGCCTTGGGAGGTTTAAAAAGCTTCATTCACCATTAAAGGCGTGAATCTTGAAGCTTGGATTCAATTTTGAAGGTGGGTTATATAACTTGAACCCTTAAATGTTATTATTGATTTCCTTTCTCTTGCATATGTTGAATCTTTCTTCATTCACAAAATTCCTTTTGATTGATTGTTAAAATCACCACAAGAATCCCTGAAATTTTCGAAGGTATGAATCTTGAAGATGATGATGTCATCTTACGCACACACCTTAATATTATCTTTTGCAAACGGTTTCATAATTGAGTCCAATCGGTCTCAAGACCAATTGAGACCAAACGGTCTCAACACCATTTGGGATCAAGTGGTCCCAAACCGTTTGAAGGTCAAAGGATGAGGTAGTTGGATGTTGATCCAATGGTTCTAATTAAATGATTTATAATATTCCCAATGATGGATAATCCACCTATTGCAAACCCTAATCGGGTAGAGTGGTTGAGACCCTAGTTGATAATTTGATTTTTGGGTTGTTTTGGTCCAAACGGTCTCAAGACTATTTGGAGGCCAAACGGTCTTCAAACCATTTGAAGACCAAACAGTCTCAAGACCATTGAAGACCGAATGGGTAAAATGGATTAAGACTGAATGGGTAAAATCAATCAAGATCGAATGGGTAAAGTTGAGCAACATCGAATGGGTAATTTTGATCTTCAAAACTGTTTGGTCATGTTGATCATTTGGGAGAGTTGACCGAATGGAGATCAAGCACCTCAAAACCAAATGGAGTCCAAGCACCTCAAGACTGAATGGAGGTCAAGTACCTTAAAACCGTTTGAAGGTTCAAAAGTAACAAAACCGTTTGGAAATTTAATAGTTTCAAAGTTATGAAAGACCAATTAATCCCTTGATTGTTAAATAGCATATATCCAAGTTAAATCCACTGGTTGTACCTCTAAAGTACTTAGATGATTAGTACCTTTAGAGTGGTTAACCTTTGATGCTTATGGAAGTAAACACTTAATACACTATGTCAACTCTTCATTCAAGTTGATTCAATCTAATTAACCTCTTAGAGTGGATGACAGAGAGGAACTTATACATGAGTGATAATCATGTAGTAATTAATCCTCAACACTTTCAACATGAATAAAATATGTAATTAGGGTTTGATCCATGATGATGAGATCATGAAACCCTAATCGATAAGGTTGATGAGATCTAACCCTAATTTAAGGGAATGCTTCATAAAAACCCTAATTTTAGGTAAAGCTACATGAAACCCTAATTTTAGGAGAAATGTTATAAGAAACCTTAATTCAAGGTACAGATGTAATGAGAAACCCTGATACAGGGTAATGTGATATGAAACCCTAATCTAGGGTGATGCTATGTATTATGAAACTCTAATTTGAAAACCTAGCCCTAATTTGTGTAAGGGGATGAGTAACCCTGGTTGATATAAATTGGAAAACCCTAACCCTAATATCGGGTGACGTCATGTGAAACCCTAATTAAGGGTGATGTCATGTTAAACCCTAATTAAGGGTGATGTCAGGTGAAACCCTAATCAAGGGGGATGTTAAGTGAAGCCCTAATATAGAGATGTGACGTGAACTCTAATTCCAAGGTGATGCTATAAAATGTTATATGAAACCCTAATATGAAATCCTAACCCTGATTTAGGGTAAAGGTATGTGAAGCCCTAATTTTGGGTGATAGAACATGAAACCCTAATCTTGGGCAATATGATGATATACCATAACCCTAACTTTGGGCTATGAGTTGAGAAACCCTAATTTCAGGTAAGGCTATGTGAAACCCTGATATAGGGTAATGTTATGTGAAACCCTAATATAGGGTGATGTTATGTAAAATCTTAATTAATAAAGAGGGGAAACCCTATTCCTAATAATGGAACAGTGAAACACCTAAAGTGGTTGATAATGAATAACCTTATATCAATAATGCCTTAACCTGAGATGAGACCATACTATCGATAATGGTTGAATGATAAATGTGATAAATGGGCGCATAAAGTATTAGGATGGGAAATGCCCTAATACAAGATAAGTTACAAGTGATGAGGGAAGTGATACATCAAGACATGATAGATATCACATTTAGAACCTCAAGGTTGATACACCTTGATGTACTCTAAATCCAATATACTTGAATGAGTAAAACATAAAGTGAGCCATGAAGAGTAATTTCTGCCTAGTGAGAGGTGACAAGGTGTGTAATGGGCCTTGGGAGCAATGAGAGTAGTTGTTGCCTAGTGAGACGTAACAAGAAGTTTATAAAGTCTCATGAAAGAAATGGTAATGTTCAAAATAAACAATGGAAACTTAGTAACATAATAATAATAAATGGATACAATAATAATAATGAAATCTTAATCATGCATGTTTTATTCTTATGGCTAAATAAGGGCTATGGTGTTTTGAATAAGCTTAAAGGGGAAAAGAGGAATACTTGAATTACATAAAGTATGTTAATAAGTATGATGGCTTGGACAAGGTTTAATACCTAGAAAAGGTGATGTGGTATTCGGTGATGATGTCACAAGATTGGTAATAACCCAATACCTTGAATGATTGCACATGATTGGTAATAACCCAATACCTGGAATAATATCATAGGATTGGTATCATAACCCAATACCTAGAATAATGTCACGGGATTGGTAATAACCCAATACCTAGAATAATGTCACAAGATTGATATTAACCCAATACTTGGAATAATGTCACAGGATTGGTCATAACCCAATACCTGGAATAATGTCACATGATTGGTCATAACCCAATACCTGGAATAATGTCACAGGATTGGTAATAACCCAATACCTGGAATAATGTCATAGGATTGTTCATAACCCAATACCTGGAATAATGTCACAAGATTAGTCATAACCCAATACCTGGAATAATGTCACAGGGTTGGTAATAATGCAATACCTGGAATAATTGCACAGGATTGGTAATAACCCAATACCTAGAATAATGTCACAAGTTTGGTCATAACCCAATACATGGAATGGTTGCACATGATTGGTAATAATCCAATACCTAGAATGATTTCATAGGATTGGTAATAATCCAATGCCTGGAATGATTGCACATGATTGGTATAATCCAATGCCTGGAATGTTTGCACAGTATTGGCATAGTCCAATGCCTGGAAAGTTTGCATAGAATTGGTATAGCCCAATGCATGGACAGAACATGATGATGTATGCTCACATGACTGGAACAATTCAATATATGGCTAACAAATTGGCTAAGGTCAAAAGAAAAAAATGAGAATGATTCATGGATGACATACCATGATAATGAGTATCTCAAGATAAGCTTGAAATGTTGATATAGTAAGATGGATAAGTGATATACATGTTCTTCATATTCCTTATAAAGTGAATAAATGAATTATTGCTCTATGTTAGATAGTTGCAATGCTTTAAGATATGAGAATGTTCTAAACTGCTTATCCTCTGATCAGTTTTATTCTATTGAACTGCAATAATAATGTTTCTGGCAGAGAGTTATATCTCTCATTGGGACAATTTTCAATTGTCTCACCCCCGTGGGATCCAACTTTTTAGGTAGACGCGGACAAGGAGACAGGAACCCTACAATAGGGGAAGAGCAGCAGCAGTAGGGACAACATTGAATTCTCAGGTGGAGACACTGGATGTCATGTCTTGTACATAGAGTCCTATGTGTTGTCTCTGTACTCTCAGGTCCTTGGAGTTAGTAGTTAGTACTTCTAATACAATGATCTAATATTTTGTCTTAATTCCTCAAGGTTTTAAGTTGCTTATATATAGTTCTTGCAAAGCCACTATTGTATGTAATCCTCAAAAAGTGATGGTACATGGTATGTACTTGTGAACCAAAATGTATATGTAATACTTTAGTTCTTGTTATAAGAGTTTCCTAGAATTGGATCTCTTTGAAAAAGTTTTAACTTTTTAGTGATTTTCAGTAATATGATGTTAATGATCACTTCCGTTTAGTTAATAACATTTGTACGAATGCTTCGCCACAATAAGAATCTACAATGCATCTTTTCTATGTGGAGCTAAACATGAGACGAAGGAGGAGGACGGAGCTGATCAAGGACTATGACTATATGAAAGACTATCATCCAAGAAATGTGAATGTAGTGGTCAATGCGTTGATTAGAAAGTCATCTTCATTGTCATATATAGACAAGGCACATTTACACTCCTTGGCATGTCACAAGCGGGATATGTTGGTGTCACTTCAGAAGACACATGTACAGTTAGAAGTATCTCTATTAGCATGGTTGTTGGCACAACTATAGGTCAAGATGAAATTAATACACCATATCAAAGATGCATAGAAGGATGATATTGTGATACAAAATATTATATTAGAGTTTGCGAATGACAAGCATGATGGATTTCATGAGATAAATGGCAGGACACTATGCTTCCACAGTAGAACAATGGTTCCTAATGTTGACCGTCTGAGGGAAGTGGTGATTGAGGAGGTTCATTTCTCAATGTATGTGATGCATCTTGGAAACACAAAGATGTATCATAATCTTAAAGACTTGTATTGGTGGCTAGGTCCGAAGCGTGATGCGATAGAGTTTGTGGCCAAGTGTTCAGTGTCTCAATAGGTCAAAGTAGATCATTAGAAGCTTGCATGGATGTTACAACCTTTGCTAATTCCATAGTGGAAATGGGATCACCAAAATATGGACTTTGTGGTTGTTATTCCAAGGACATCCAAAGGTCATGATTCTGTTTGGGTCATTGTTGATTGGTTGAGAAATTAAGCTAACTTTTTGTCAGTCAAGACCACCTATACAGCATAAAAGTTGGCACAAATGTATATTGATGAGATAGTTTGTCTACATTAAATACCTTGATAGAGGTCCTCAGTTTAAAAGTAGATTTTGGGAGCATCTGCATACATCATTGGGGATACAATTGAGGTCAAGCACATCTTTTCACCCACAGGTAGCAAAAAGCACCATACAGGCCATAGAAGGTTTGTTGAGAGCTTGTGTGCTTCAATTTCTTGGCAGTTGGGATGTTCTTTTGAGTCTGATAGAGCTTGCCTACAACAACAGTTATAAAGGAGAATATATTTCACTATATGAGGCTTTGTATGGTGGGCGATGCAGGTCACCTCTTTGTTGGTATGAAGAAGGTGAGTATCAGTTGTTGGGTCCTGAATTGGTTCAATAAACCACGAAAAAGCTCAAGGTGTAGGGGCATCATCGTGGTGTAGAGGAAGTGATGTGGGAGTTAGAGGATGAGATGTGTAGGATGTATTGATCCTTGTTTGCTGAGGATTTTTGGGGGGAAATCCTTGTTAGGGGTTTATGGTTGTAAGGCCCGTAATCCTGCTTAAACCTTTAAGCATAATTCATTTGATAGAGATGGATTAATATGATACTTAATCTTGAAAGTAAGTTTGTTTTTTGAGGTCACACTAAATGATGAAGCTACGTTTAAATTTTGAATCAAATCAGACCTTGTTTTCTCAAGATATCGATATAAGTAACTTGTGAACTTTTTTGCAATTTACCCTTTTTATGATAGTATTATCATATATGTTACACTTGCTTAAGTCTCTTAATGATGTGCATAAGTAAGTTATAATCATGCTTGATGGAGTGCATAAGCTTGGTGGGATGATAGTATTATGTTTCATTGCTTGATTGTTTATGGTGACCCTTGTTGTTTTCAGTGGTATGTAAAGATGGTTGACATATTCTCGATCAATGATGGGTTCTCTAGCAGCTGAAGTCTTAGTACAAGACAAAGTGTCTGGGCTAAAGGGGTCCCGCATGACGAGAATTTTGTGTCAGTCCTATATATAGCCCCTCTTTCATTTTCCTTCTACTCTTTTGGTAGAGCTTCATTTGAAACTAAAGGAGCCCGAGGGAAAGGTTTTGGAGAGCGGTGGTCGATGAGGACTCATTAAGGATGACAATCTCAAGCTTTTCATGGATGCATGTGCTTGGAGCAAGGTTCCTGGGACTGATCTTAAGCCGTTGATCATGTTTCTTACTACCTTCAAGTTAGATTCTTCCTTTTCTCCTTGTTACCTCACTATTCTTCACCCTCTTCCCTCCTGTGTCTGAGTTCTTGGGTGTTTCTTGAGTTTCCTTTGTGTTTCCTTGCTAGAACCTTGTGCATACGGGTTGAGCACTCTCATTTTCTTTTTTCTTTCCCTAGTTAAACCTCGTTCATGTTAA
This sequence comes from Alisma plantago-aquatica, assembly GCA_963693085.1. NCBI lineage: Eukaryota > Viridiplantae > Streptophyta > Magnoliopsida > Alismatales > Alismataceae > Alisma > Alisma plantago-aquatica. Next base: position 834,765,735 of record OY856409.1, on the reverse strand, counting down.
GAGGAGAAAATCTTGAAGCTTTGTTGGGTGAAGTTTGACGTTTGAGTGCTGATTTCAAGAGTTTTCACATTGGAGTTCAGTTTTCCTCTCTCTACCAGGCAAGTTATATAACTATGAAGCATTTCTTGCCTGCTATCTACTTGTTTGTCATTAATCTTGCACTAGAAACTTGTAATCATGCTAAAGATGGTCATTATAAGTGTTGTTTTGTATAACAAAATGATGTCCCAAGCTTTTTAATTGTAGTTCAAACTCTGTAACATTATTTAGTGACTATTGAACTATTTTTTTAAGCATGCAAGGGATGAATTTTGAAATATAGGTGTATGACCTCTAAAAATGTCTCCTGAATGTTGTTTTGGTATCTATACATTGAAACTTATTGATTGGTGGTTAATCTATGGTAGTTAAATTTTTTTATACTTTTATGGTTGAACCATGGTTGGACGTTACCTTAATATGGAGGACAACATCTTTATACAAAACCTTGAATGTACATGAGACCTTTGTACAAAGTTAATGTTTTCTTAATCATGGTGATTTAGATGGCTTGAATCTTGTTGTTGGCTTGAATTAGGATTGGTAATAACCCAATACCTAGAATAATTGCATAGGATTGGTAATAACCCAATACCTGGAATAATGTCACAGGATTGGTCATAACACAATACCTGGAATAATGTCACATTATTGGTAATCACCCAATACCTGGAATAATGTCACAAGATTGGTCATAATCCAATACCTGGAATAATGTCACAGGATTGGTCATAACCGAATACCTGGAATAATGTCACAGGGTTGGTAATAACCCAATACCTGGAATAATTGCACATGATTTATAATAATAACCAAATACCTAGCATAATGTCACATGATTGGTCATAACCCAATACCTGGAATGGTTGCACAAGATTGGTAATAATCTAATACCTGGAATGATTGCACAGGATTGGTAATAATCCAATGCCTGGAATGATTGCAAAGGATTGGTATAATCCAATGCATGGAATGTTTTCACAGGATTGACATAGTCCAATGCCTGGAAAGTTTGCATAGAATTGATATAGTCCAATGCCTAGACAAAACATGATGATGTATACTCACATGACTGGAACAATTCAATATCTGGCTAATAGATTGTCTAAGGTCAACAGACAGAAATGAGAATGATTCATGGATGACATACCATGATAATGAGTATCTCAGGATAAGCTTGAAATGTTGATATAGTAATATGGATAAGTGATATATATGTTCTTCATATTCCTTATAAAGTGAATAAATGAATTACTACTCTATCTAAGATAGTTTCAATGCTTTAAGATATGAGAATGTTCTAAACTGTTTATCCTCTGATCCGTTTTATTCTATTAAACTGCAATAATAATGTTTTTGGTGGAGAGTTATATCTCTCGCTGGGACAATTTTCAATTATCTTACCCCCGTGGGATCCAACTTTTTAGGTAGACGCGAACAATGAGATAGGAACCCTACAGCAGGGGAAGAGCAGCAGCAGCAACAGGGATAGCAGTGAATTCTCAGGTGGAGACACTGGCTATCATGTCTTGTACATAGAGTCCTATGTGTCATCTCTGTACTCTCAGGTCCTCGGAGTTAGTAGTTAGTACTTTTAATACATCGATATGAGATTTTGGCTTAATGCCTCGAGGTTTTAAGTTGCTTATATATAGTTCTGGCAAAGCAATTGTTGTATGTAATCCTCAAGAAGAGATGGTACATGGTATGTACTTGTGAACCAGAATGTATATGTAATACTTTGGTTCTTGATATAAGAATTTCCTAGAATTGGATCTCTTTGAAAAAGGTTTAAATTTTTAGTGATTTTTAGTAATCCGCTGTTAATGATCGCTTCCGCTTAGTTAATAACGTTTGTAAGAACGCTTCGCCACACTACTTCTAAAAAGGAATGACAAAATTTAGCTTTAATACCATCTAGCCCTGGTTTGTTGTTCGGGTGCATGTATCCTAATGATGCCTTGACCTCCTCTTCTCTTGGTAGTGCTTCCAAGTGAGCTCTCTCTTTGGCTATGATGACACTTGAAATATGTGATAGTGCAAACTCCAAATCAATGGGTTTGAGGTACTAAAAGGTTTATTAATATACCCAATGATAGTTCCATGGATATCCTTAGGCTTATCCACCCATTGGTTCCTTGAAGTAATAAAGCATGTAATTGCATTCTTCTTTCTACTCTAGCTAGCCTTATGATAAAAAAAACTTAGTACTCTTATCCCCATATATCACCTCATTTGCTCGAGATCTAGTGTTCTAGTAGTTCTCTTCCATCCTCTATAGCACCTACAGAACATGTAATATCCTCATTTTTTTGTTAAATTGAATTTATTAAATATAAGGCATAAATAGATAATTTTTTTCCATAATGATATTATTTATGGAATAATAATATCAAACTAGTTTGTGACATGGGTGCAATCCATGGACCAAGTGAGTCCCATGATACTATTTGCTTTACAAATATGTCCTTGTGGCACAAGTTAAAGAAATAAGATATTTCATACATAAATAAATAGTAATGGCTTAATGAATTTTTGAATAATAGAAATATGAGATAATGTACAAGTTTCCAAAAGAAAATAAAATATACGGTGTTTTAGATGATTAAAAGAGTAATTATCCAGCCATTATTGGAAACACAGTGTTTGAGGCAACAAATAGTGTTATCTCGTTCTGAACTTTGACATACTTGGAAGTAATAATGAAAAGAAGAGAATTCTAGAATTTGGAAATAAAAAAGGGATTTCCAAGTGATTTGGATAATTAATTTAAGAATATGCTAAAAGAGCAAGTTTTGTCCATAAAAGTTGTCCCAATAAATCCACTAAATAGTGAAAGGTTGGGAAAGACTTCAATGAGTTACCCTCCAAGTTTTAGAGAAAAATGATGTTTCTAGTGGCCTAGAGAAACTCGTAAACATAGAGGGATCTACTTTAAATAAATGAATTATATTCCTTTATGAAGATAGAGAGAAAAGGGGCATCTAGAAATATATTGTTGACACCAAATATTGCCCACACTGAGATTTAATCGGTACAAGATTTCCCATAATTTTGGAGTTAATTGGTTAAACTAGGAGAGAGTTATGATTTTATTGGGTTCTTCTCGAGTGAAGGATTAAAGAAAATATGTATCTAAATGTTATGTTTAATACTGCTAGAAACGTAGGCACAACTTGCCTTTTGGACATGTGACCTTGGAGCCGTTGGATCTTGAATCAACAACATCTAGCATTTCTTCTACCTCCCACTCAAGAAGGAAAGCCACTACACAGTGTTTCCATTCCCCTTGAAACTTATCTCTCTCTAATTCACAATAACATAGGGAGATACTCCCATTGAATCTAGGAGGGCATTAAGAACATGTCAAACCCAATTTTCTACTGGTTTTGTAACTGATTAAGATTTCCCCAAATCTCTCTGAAGTTGGTCTTCATGGAACTTAGTGAGCACCCCACCCTCATCTAAACTCTACCTATAAAGGCTTACTTATAAATAACTAAACTGCATACAACACAAACTCGTCCTCAATCGTGTAAGGATAGTCCTGGAACCCATTCTCGCCTCGACACCTTCTTCATGGCAACCCTCTCTTTCCCTCGATGATCTAGGGAAGTGCACGCCAATCGCCTAGACTAGGAGGATGGGATCCAAGTCATAGAGATGTCTAAGGGCTTCAAAGAGACAAAAAAACACCCCTCTGCCTCATAGTCATCCTATATCGATTCGGTCTATAATCCAACAACTTTCTCATGTGGGCGACCAACTCTGACTATTTGGCTGTAGTTGGGAGGGGTCGAGCGAGATCGGCCAAGGTGGGCAGTGCCCCTGCAGCCATCTCTTGAGGCTTCAGAGGCCTAGAAGTGAAAGTCAACTACTAAGTTGACCCACCCATGGCACTGCTTTGAGAGAAGTGAAGGATCGTGGGGAGGAAGATGATCAATTGCCAAAAGTCTCCCATTCCCCCCAAAAGTCGTGTTGGGATAAGGGTCATTTCTGACCCCCTTCCCATTCTTCTACCTGAGCCACATGGGAGCGGGGTACCAACATGGTGGAAGCCCAATCCTGGAGCCTTGAACTGAGTGGAAAAGGAAAAGAGATCAAAATGATGACGTGTCTACAACTTATTGGTCAAAGTTATTTCATCTAGTAAAAATTATAGAAATTGGTAGAATGATCAAATCAAGATGATTAATATATGAAAATTGATCAGAAAAATGAGAGGAACAAAAAATAAAATATAGTTGAGACCTGCATCTAATGCTAATTCCAAAAGTAGTATTAAATATGTGTTGAATGGTTGATTAATGCATATAAACCCTAGTTTCTGATAAATATGTTTTTAATCATGTCAACTATGATTCTTTGAGATGTAAATTGATAAAGTGAATATAATAGTGATTTAACATAATTATGACCACAATGATGATAATTAGAGTTGCAAATTTGAATAATCATGCATATGAAAGTTTAGGGTTGATGATCATAAATTGATGTGTCATTAAGGAACATAATCAAATCTAGTGTTCATGGTACAATAACATGGTGGATTTGATAACTGTGGTTGGACTTATTATGGATTAGTATTTTAAAGCATGACTATAATGATAACTTGAGAGTGAGGAAACTTAAACCCTAGATTAGGACTCGAGTAGGGTTTTGTCACGGAAGTATTTGTTACCCTAAGTTCACACTCCTAATGGCTACACAGCCAAAGACGAGTGGACTTGGGCGTCCATCCCTAAAATGGATTGCATAACATATGCATGAATAAAACCACAAATAAGAACAAGGTAAGAGATACAATATGAAACATGGAGATAAGAGATATGTATCCATTTCTAGATTCAAGTATACCCATTTGTATTGCATTTCAAAGCTTAGAGTCTTGAGCGCAGCAAATCTTCATTTGGAAACTACAAATTCGGTAAACGAAACATATTAATGCTAAAGCATTAAGTACAATATGAAAAGGCATGCAAACAGTTTAAGAGTATAAAAAAAAGTTGCTTGGCTAGAAACATCATAATAAGAAAGAAGAAGAAACAATGCGAGAACACTCAACAATATTGTTTTATACAAGGCATGTTTTAGGTGTATTTCCATTATACTCAACAATGTATTATGGCCTTTAACCAAATTCCCATTGGAAGGGTGCTCAAGATTAGCTAACCCTTTAATCGACATGGTCCGTATTATCTTATCATATCAAGTGAGACGCCCAACCTTGTACCCTTATCCTGAGAATACAGACAGGTACACTAGGTTTGTATAATGGACAAATTCAATTATGTTCAAGGTTAGTTCAACATATTTCAAGAAAAATGAACATACTAATCATAGGGAATAAGAGCAAGTAATAATGTCACCAAGCATTCATACGAAGCCAATACCATAGTAGGGTCAAGAGGAAAAACATACCTTGTGAGCAGAGTATAAGATTAACCATTCCATTTAGAAAACCATATATAGCAAGCTTGACTAGATCTTGGCAATAGAGTCTGATAAGTGATCTTGGGATTATAATTAAGTATACTTGCATTATTATCATCAAGATTAGGTCTCACTTATCATAATCATGGTGGCTAGATGTGTCACCTAAGTCTAGGTATTACATCGTCAACATAGGTTTCAACATATTGATAAGTCATGCAAGTGCATTATCAAGCTACATAGCACATCATGGGTTCATCTAGAACCTAGAGTGGCACATCACAACTAATATTATGGGTCAAGATAAGGATTATTAGATCATTAAATAGGGCAATCTTAATATTTGAGCAAGTGGAGTCAACATAAGCATCAACATAGTCAAACTAGTCATTATCATGCAAGATCATCATCATTAGAGTATAGATGAAGTCTACTTCAGTTATGTGTCATAAAATATACCAAGATACTGATTTGATATCATTATATAGCATGGGTGATCATTAGGGTAAGATTTTTAAGAGACTAGATCTTCAATTATCAACATACATACTAGGTCACATTTCAAGTCAAGTTTTAGGCATTTTATCACCTCAGGGCACATGCATGATTTTCAAGGTATTTGAGTGCACAAACCATGACATGTTACCGATTTAGGAGTTCACATAATCATTTTATACATACTAAGTCCACATATGAGCTAGGGTTTAAATTCAACATCAAAGTATATATAAAAGGAATGTTTCAAGGTTCAAAGTACTGCATCAAGTCAAATTAGGATGATAGCATGAACAACATCGAATCCTAGGACAACATACATTAAAGATTACTGATTTGGATCAAACATAAGGATTTAGGGCACATCAAATCAAGGTTAGACATTAAATAAGTAACATTTGGTGTAAAATCCCATTCTAGGTCATCTTAGAAACATAAGACCATTTTAGGATACCATGATATACAAGGATCAAATCTTGATGTGTATAGATGTAAAAGGTACTGACATAGGCTATAATCATGTATTGGGGCATAAAAGATCAAGATCATGCATCTAATCAGGGTAATCATCTTAAAAAGACTTCAAAAATATGTATTTTAGGACATCAGAAGAAGGAAAAGTAGATTTAGATTCTGGAACTATTTTTATTGGATAGAAAATATTTTTCCAAAATAGTTTATAACAAGCCCATATTTGGAGCTAGTATGATATAATTTTCAAAGAAATACCTTGATTCAGAAGATGAAGACCCTCAAATCGAGATCCAAAGGCTGAAAATAGAGCACTTTGGGGGCCGATCACTAGGGATTGGAGCTTTGTGGGCCTCGCATGCGGCCATTCTCGGCCTGCTACTCCCTGGGGGATGGCACTAGCCCAAAACTAGGGCCGTCAAAACTCATTAAACCTTCAAGATATATGACAAGATAAGGTTGCTAAATAGGTAATTTGAGTGCAACTAAAACATACATAGCAAGGATGAGAGAGATTGAACATACACCAAGAGACAAGCTATTTATAATGGTTCCACACTTCAAACTAGAAGTGTGTCAGTCCACTTTCCTAGAGAGGTCAACCTCTAGGACTTCCAAACTATTACACTCTTATATTCATTCATAAGACATACAATGCATGACCAAACAAAAGACTTACCTATCCAATACAAAGAGTCTTCAACCTTACCAAGGACTTACCCACTTTGCAAGATTCTTTGGCCTACTCCAAGGACTTACCCACTCTTGCACAAGTCTTCAGCCTTGCAGGGATCACCCACTCTTCTTGGATCTTCAGCTTTTGACTTCACCTTCACTCGGAGAAGCTTCCACCAAGGACTTACCTACTTGAGCAAGGAGTCTTCTGCCTTCACCAAGGGCTTACCCACTCTAGCTCCAAGTCTTCAGCCTTGATCTTCACCAAGGGACTCCTTCCCTTGTTCTTCTTCACCCCTCTTGGACAAGAGAGAGAACCTTCATCTTCATGATTGTAAATGAGAGATGGGTTGGTGGTGGAAGTGAGAGCCTCATAAGATATACATGTAGGACTAGCTCTCTTACAGATTTCCTACTCACTCTAATGGATGTAGCAAGTGATTAAGCTTAGAGAGAGAGAGGAGGTTGTAGGAAGCACTCAGCTATAGAATAGGAACCTCACATAGAGTTTGCAATGAATGCTCAACCTTGGAATGAAGCCCAAGGGGTCCTATTTATAGCCGGGGATGCCTCGTAGCCTTTGGGAACACTTGTGAATGAAAACTAGCCGTTTTGTGGCTTGCAACGGGTCTATTTTCACTTGTTGCAACTCCACAATGGCTAGAAGCACTTTTCTGCACTTTTCCGTACAGTGCAATCAGTCGAGTTTCTATAAGGGTAACTCGACCGATAGAGTAAAAGACAAAGTTGATATTCAGACCATCAGTCGAGTTTGTCCTGAGGAAACTCAACCGACCAATGAAAATCAATTTGGTCAGTTACTCCATCAGTCGAGTTCTGTGTAAACACAACTCGACCGATGCAATCTTCAGAAAATTGATCAAGGATGATTGGTCGAGTTTACAGGATGGGAAACTCGACCGACAAAGTGTGTGACGACCGTCTCGTGAAAATAAGATTAACTAATACGGAAGCGTTCATCAAGCAGCGGATTAGCAAAAATCACTAAAAATTAAATTTTTTTTGCAAAGGGATCCATTCATAGGAAAACTCTTTCATTCAGAACCAAAGTAAAACTTTACATCCTGATTCATATATATACATCTCATGTACTTTTGCTTCTCGAGGAATACAAACATTAACTACTCTGTCTTAACTGTACACAGGTAGTATAAAACCCTCGAGGCACTAAGCCAAAATCTCAAAATCATTAACTACTACTCCAAGGACCTGAGAGTACAGAGACGACACATAGGACTCTATATACATCTGAACATGACATGACAGTCAATGTCTCCACCTGAGACTTTACTTTTGTCCCTGCTACTGCTGATGTCCTTCACCTCCTGAAGGATTCCTGTCTCCTCGTCCGCATCCACCTAAAAAAAATGTGGTTCCCACGGGGGTGAGACAATTATAAAAATTGCCCCAGCGAGAGATATAACTCTCCGCCAGAAACATTGTTATTGTAACTTAAGAAGATAAATATGAACAAAGAAATCATATTTAATTGACAGCAGGTAAATGTCTAACAGTTTAGAACATCATTCTATATCAGAAGCATTGTAGCTGAAATAGAATCAACATATCATTTATCCTTTAAGGAATATGAAGAACATGTATAACATCTATTCAAACTGCAGGATCATTACCACTGCATTAACTCTCTTCAGGCTTAGATCATATATCTAAAGCCTGGCATTATCATTATGGAGTCATGGCCCGTAGCCACACTCTTTTCACAAGGTGTTGGGATCTTAATCCCTCATTTCAACACTGGGAGTTCTCATCCCTTCACAATTTCAATACCATAACCATGAAATCCTGGGTATTCAAACCCTTAGCTCATCACCTGAGCATTGTTACCACATTCTCAAGTAACTAACACCTTTGGGTCATCTGACCAAGATAAGCATGATACTTGTTATACAAGCATCCATCATGGCACTTGAGGCCCATCAACTCTCTTGCTACCTCTTACCGGGCACAAGGTATATTATGGCACACAAGGCCCAATAAACAAATTCAAACTAATACATCATAGCTCATACCTGGCTATGCTCATCATCTCATAATACTTGCATGGTTAGCACATATGATAGCAGCACATCAATTATCTATCATCACCATGCAAAAACAATATATTAATAATTCAAGGGTATTACCCTTAATCCTTTACCAGGATTAGGATTTCCATCACACATCTCATGTATCAGTATTACCCTTAATCCTTTACTAGGATTAGGATTTCCATCACAAATCTCATGTATCATATTCAAGTATGAATTCTATTCTTTTATTAGGGAATTATGGTTTCACATACCATTTCCCTCCATTAGAATAGGGATTGCATATAGCATCACCCTTCATTAGGGTTTCATATCATATTGCCCATAATTAGGGTTTACTAATCATTCCCAATTAGGGTTTATCATAAAATCACCCTCAATTAGGGCTTCACATGGATACACCTTCAATTAGGGTTTCACATGGATACACCCTCAACTAGGGTTTGAGTTCAATAACCCTGTCAATTAGGGTTTATGTTCATGTTTAGGGCTTCATGATCTCTTTGCTTAAGGATCATAACCCTTAATCACCACATGAATCATATTCATGTATGAATTCATGCTATCAACTTATTAACTTGATTAGGTCATATCAACTCTTTAGTCGTGTACATACAACTATGATTAACATAGTGTATCGAGTCATTGATCCTATAAGCAATTGGGGATTCATCCCTTAATTGACACTTAATCACTTAGGTACTATTAGGGTTTCAACCTCTGTACTTTCATTGATTGTCATTACTAATCATCATTGGATCAATAGTACATTCATTATCACATTGGACCTCCATTACATAAGGTATCCAAATGAATTAGGGTTTTCAATGTTGATTCCTTCAATCATTGAATTCATGGAACCAATCATCAATTGGACCTATACCCATACTTCAATTGAGTTTAAATAGGTCAACCTTCAACTTATTTGACCCTTAATTAACCCTCAATTGGTCATCAATTAGGGTTTGATTCAATTGAATTAGGGTTTGGAATCGATGATTCAACAACACTAATCAATGTAAGACTAGTTGCTTTGAAACCATTGAACCATCATCCAAATTGGGTATGACCTGACCCCAAACGTTCTTGAGGTCGTTTGGATGACCTCCAAACGGTCTTGAGACCGTTTTCCCATCATATCACTCAAATCTAAGCAATCCAATTAAGGTTTGGTTCATTGAAGTGCTCACCAAATCAGCAATCTATTGCAGATCAACTTGATATCTTTAGACCTTCAACCACTGAACTATACTCAACCCTAGACCTCCAAACGGTCTTGGGTGACCACCAAACGGTCTTGAGACCGTTTGGATGATCTCCAAACGGTCTTGAGACCGTTTGGCCCATCCAACCTTTGGACTTTAGTGAAAAATCATCATGGATTGGTCTATCGAGTTGATCAACAAATCAGCATTTAGTTGCAGTATGATTTGGTACCTTTGGACCTTCAATTGGTCAACTATACTTGACCCCATACCTCCAAACGGTCTTGGGGTGATCCCCAAACGGTATTGAGACCGTTTGGGTGATCCCCAAACGGTCTTCAGACCGTTTGGGCTAATCAACCCAAAATCTCAACTTAACTCATTGGAATTTCAGCACTGTTTTCAATTAGGGTTTGCCTAATTGATTAGCCTTCAACTCATGATCCCTTTGGAGTTAACCCCTCAAATTTGGAGGGTCATTAACCAACATCATGATGAACAACAATCTCATACGGTCAACGCTTGGTCAACGCACTCAAACGGTCTTGAGACCGTTTTCCCAAAAAGTTCAATTAAATCAGATTGAAAATCAGCACTTAATCCAATTAGGTTTCCCTAATTGATTAGGCTTCAACTCACGATTCCTTTGGAGTTAATCCCTCAAATTTGGATGGTTATCAGCCTACATAATTAGGAACAAAATTCCCAAACGGTAAACGCTTGGTCAACCATCTCAAACGGTCTTGAAACCGTTTTCTCAACCAGGTCAAGTTAATCAGGTTGAAAATCAGCACATAATTCAATCCGATTGCCTAATTGATTGGCCTTCAACTATCGATTCCTTTGGAGTTAATCCCTAAAATTTGGAGGGTTATCATCCTACATAATTAGGAACAAAATTCCCAAACGATCAACGCTTGTTCAACCATATCAAACGGTCTTGAAACCGTTTGCTCCCAAACGGTTTTAAACCGTTTGCCCTTAAACGGTTTGCTGAAACCGCATAGCCAATCAAATTAAAACGATTTGGAGTAGCTATCAAAACGGTTTTGCTTGGTAATTTTCTTTGAATAAGAATCTAGGATGATGTCATCATCCCCTTCTTTCGAACAACCAAGAACAGCAACCGTTCTTGATGGAAATTGCAGCAAAGAAACAAGAGTGTATCAAGTTGAAGAAATCAATCAACAAAGCATAGAGAATTGATGCAACAACAATGTTTAAGGGTTTGAGTTATAAAACCCACCTCCAATTGAGCTCCAAAGCTCCACTCTCACGCCATTAATGGTGGATGAAGCTCTTGAAACTCCCCCTAGGCTCGTCCTCAAGCTTTTGATTGCAAAAGTTGGCTAGGGTTGAAGAGGAGATCGAAATAAGAAGGAATCCATAATTTATTTTCGATTTCCACCATGAAATCAAGGAGAACGAAGGTCAAGGGCTCACCCACAGGTTGGGGACGTGCTCCCTGCTCCTCCCTAGCTCCTTGGTCGGTTTTGCAAGCAAGGGAAAGAAGAAAATCCGAAATAGCCTTTCATTTGGCTTGAAAAAGGCACTTTTATAAGGAAATTGATGAGAGAGAAAATGCATTATTAAAATGCATTAAATTCCAAAAATATGGCCGCCTCTTCCCCCTCAAATCCCTTAAGGACGAGGCACCTTCCTTTGCCTTTAATTATCCTTCATTATCCTTGATTTAAAGAAAATCAAATTAAGCACCTTAATGCTTATTATATTAATATCCATATGTGAGTGGGTTTTCTTTTTCTTATAATAAGGTGAGTGGAATTTCACCTACTTAGGATATTTTCGTTCCTTATCTTGGCAAAGGAACGTTCATCCTTATTCAAAATCAACCCAAAATATTTTGGTTGAAAGCCCTTCAATTATTTTTATTCAGTTTTGCCCTAAATCAAATTAGGGTTTCAATTAGGCATTAATCTTGATTATTTTAATATCAAGATTCTCTCTCCTCCAAATTAATTCAAAAGAGGAACCCCTCTCACTTTCATTGCTCTACATGATGCCAAAGATTATTAGGGACCTTATTGAATTGGTAATTTGCATATAGAACCCTAGGTTTTGGGTAAATTGCACTTTTCACCAAAACTAGGTTTTAATGCACAACACTGCTTTACAAGCTTAATCTTGGTGCCCAAGCTTGTGAAAACCATACCACTACATCATATTCATTCTTATGATGTCTCAACATCAGAGGAACATCTTACCATGAAACATTTGCAATTTAACCCCTCGACTTGGGTAATTTGCACTTTGGTCCAAAATAAGCAAACATTGCTTCAACATTGTCCAAACAGGACCAAAATTTAAACATAGGTTCCTCATGAGCCCTAATTACTTTTCACAAGATAATATTAAGCATCTAATCAACCTTATTAGGAAAAAAATCTAGGGTTAACTCATAACCCAGGTCAGGGATGTTACAAAGTGCCTGTAATCAATTTTCAAAGATGCATCTAAAGTGCTCTAATATTCGATCTAAGTGCTCCTGATATTTTTCTAAGCTTAATTACAAGTCATACAATCATTACAAGTGATTTACAACATGATTCTAATGGATATACATCATATTACAAAAATGTGCACTTGTATGACTTTGACTTGTCTTTTCTCCAATTTGAGATGCGCAAGTTAGGGCATTTGGAGTGTGTCTATACCTAATTTGAAATCACTCAAGTAGAGACATTAGACACCAATATGTGGAATGGTTAGTCATCATCAAAACATGGGTTTAGTCAATTTAGACGTGAGTCAACATTGACCTAATTGACCTTGAGTCAACAATCTCCCCCTTTTTGAAGATGAAAAACCATTCCATAAATGTATTGAAAGCTTTCAAGTAAAAGCATACCTTAGGAGAAACCTAGGGGTTTCAATAGGACCGAGCTCATATGCTCCCCCTCAATTGATGCGCATGGAGTTCTCATACTCCCCCTCAATTGATGCTATTTCTCCTGCATGGTTAGCTTTCATAACATTTATAGAATACTATGTCTTCTACTTTCTCCCCTTTGCCTTCTCCCCTTTATATGTACATGTTTCTCCTCTTCATGTAAGACATTCCTTCTTCCTCTTTTAAAAGAAGACATACCTTTCTCCCCCTTTGTCATTTCAAAAAAGTGGGGTTATGAAGAAAATAAGAAACATCACTTGTTAAATAGAAAGGAGATAACACAAATATATATAAGGAGAGTAGAAGAGCACGATAGGGGCTTGTCCAAGCATTGAAAGAAGAGAAAGTTAAAGCATATACTTGAACAACCCAAAAAGCAAGATAAACTGCTGCGGAAAAACAATAAAACATAATTTTGACCCTCAAGATGACGGATTTTGATCAAAAACCATCAGAGCTCATCGCGAAGCATGAGTCTTGCTCAGAAGGTTGTTTCTGCATGAAAAACACTAGTCTTGCACCAAAAACTGAAACTGGAGCAAAATCTGCATAAAATTAAAAAAATACTCCAATTTCTACATGCAATGTAGATCTATGTACCATGCATCACAATGTTATGCAAGGAACTCAAGATAATAGATATGTAATTCAAGGAACAATCTTGAGCATGTATGAGACAAGATACAAGCATAGCATATAGATGAGAAAAGATGGAAGTTTTAAACAAGGCTAGAACAACATGTATATGAACTACTAGTAGAGGATATCACAAGTTAGGACTACTAGTAGGATCTAGATCATAGCAAGAGATTCCAAAAGATAAAGCAAGCTATGAGTATATGTAGAGATATATCCAAACAAAGAGATAAGCAATTTTAGAAGCATGAAAGGATATAACTCACAAGATATGCATCCATACCAAAAGATGATTGCCCCAAAGAATCTCAAGGTTGTATCAAAACAAGATATACACCTAGATAGATGTAGCAAGTTAGAGCACAACGGAAGCAATTTAAGACACAACCAAGAGATCCAAAGAGATCATCATTAAAACCTGCAAAACAACTCAAAGCAAGTAATTGCAACATATAGATATACCAATTTAGAGCAATTAGAGAGATAGAGTTGTAAGCATGATAGGAAATTTAGAACATGGCAATATGCATATATAAAGGTACCAAATGAGTGCCAAAGAATAAGGCTATTGGTTGAGAAAATCTAGTTGAGAGGGAAATTCTCATTCAGTAAGCCAACTGTGTATTCTGTGCACAGTGTTATCAGTCGAGTTATGTGCATTGACAACTCGACCGATGACAACTGCTGGAAACACCCATTGGTGCCTATCGGTCGAGTTTCAATAGGGCAAACTCGACCGATAGAGCAGTTGTCAAAAAACACATATATTTCATTAAAACATATTTAAAGGCATGCTAAAAATACAAACCATATCCAAACATGTTTGAGCAAGTTAGTAATGAACTATAGAAGCATTAGAAATAGTTTTTGAGCAAGTGTGTGGAGAGAAACACAAATTACCACTTTTGACTCAAAACCCATATGTATAGTGCACACTAACTTGACAAAAATAGGTTAGAAAAGGTTATAAGCAAGAGAGACGTTACCTTTGTGCTTACCATTGCGTTTTGCACTTGTTGTCACCCTCTACACATCTCACCTTTCTTCTTTCATGTGGATTGAGAATTCAATTTGCAATTCAATAGCTCAAATCAATCCATTTGCAAGTTCCTACAAGAAGAAAGATGAAATGGTCCCCAATCATATTTTTGGGTCCGGAGGGGTTAGTTTAGCAACCCAAGTCCTATTGCCCTTGGGTGCGTTCCTAAAAGGACAACAAGTAGAATAATGACCAATTTTATTGCAATAGTTGCATGTGCCAATAGTCTTGGAACTAGAGGATTCTCCATGGAATATTGGAGGTCCTTTACCTTTGTTGCTCCTTTGACTACTATCATATCCTAAACCATGTCTACCAATTTGTTTAGTAGTATGGTGTAGGATGTCATCAAGACTCTTTTTACCAACTAATAATCTTTTCAAAGAAGATCTCAAACTATCATTATCATGCATAAGAGAAGCAATAGTAGAAGACAAATTATTTATATTATATCTAGCATGCAAAAGATCATTTTCTAAGCAAAGAGCTTTAGTTAAATAAGAATCTCTATTAGTATGAAGAGCAGCAACATCATTCTCTCTATTTGTAGAACTAGAACAAGATTTATGCCCATTGATTTTAGCAAGCAAGGAGGCATTTTCTATTTCTAATTCATGCAAAACAAAATCTTTGTCCTTGTTTTCAGATTTAAGAACATCAATATCATGCATGAGAGAATCAACAATTAAGGTATGCTCTTTATTAGAACTAGTCATAAGAGGTTGAGCTTCTAGAAATCTAATCTTATCAAGCAAACTAGCATTTTCAAGTTTAAGAGAGTCTACTTGGCTAAGACAATCATTTTTATCATCAAGCAAGAAAGAATTAGCATGTTCAAGCTCATCTAATTCTACATGCAAATTATCAACAATTTTAGCAAGCTTTTTCTTTTTCCTTTTAGAAGACTTAAGAGAGGCACAAATATCATGAATAATAGCAATCAAAGATTTTTTATCTAAAGATTTTAGATTTACCTCACTTGAGTCTTCACTTTTTTATGCTATAAGAGAAAAATGGCATTCTCCTTCATCACTAGAGCTTGAGCTTGATCCTTCACTTGAATCTTCACTTGAGCTTGAGTTGGAGGAGCCACTTTAGCTTGATTGCCATTTCTTCTTGTGAAGATGGGTATTTTTGCCTTTTGGGAAATCTTCCTTGTAGTGACCCTTCTTTCCACATGTGAATCACCGGATGGAGGAGGACTTGCCTTTGTAGAATTTACCCTTGGAGTACATGGCATCTTATTTAGCTTGAGAGGATGGAGAGACTTGTCCCATGATAGCTTCAATTTGAGCCTTCATTTCAGCCTTCTTCACTCTCTTTAGCTCTTTCTTCTCTTGTCTTTCTACTTCCTCCCTCTTGTCAAGTGTAGCTTCATGTGCTTGTATATTTCCAATGAGCTCTTCAATAGGAATATCCCTAAGAGACCTTGCTTCTTCAATGGAGGTCACCTTGGGTTCCCACCGCTTGGGGAGAGTTCTAAGGATCTTTGAGTTGATCTCTCCACTAGACATAGGATGTCCTAGAATAGCAAGACCATTCAAAATGATGTTGAGCCTTGAGTACATGTTGGCTATACTCTCCTCCTTTCCCATCTTGAAGTTCTCAAGCAGCCCTTTGAGCATGTAGACTTTGCTTTTCTTCACTTGATCTATTCCTTCATAAGTGATGCAAAGCTTTCTCCATACCTCATAGGCTATTTCACATGAAGAAATCTGGTTGAACTCGGTGGGGGTCATGGAGGAATATAGGATGTGCATGGCTCTAGTATTCAAGGTTGCTTCATCCCATTCTTCAATCTTTATCTTTGGTAGCATGTATGGACTGTTCACCATTTGCCACATCTCAAGACTTAATAGGAATAATTTATTTTTTCACACACCAATGTTGGGGTACTACTATTTGTACATGCATTCAATACAACAATTGTAGAATATTACTTAGAAACATTTTAGATATTTAAAATCTATTATGGAACATCTTGATATTTCACTCAAATAAATGAATGTACTAGCTAGACCATTATTGTTAATATTACCACAAATTTGAAGATGACATATAAATTCCCCACTTAACCCTTACCCTCCTCATTTACCCTGTGGGTAAGAGGATAAGGGTAAAGGGAGGATAAAGATATTGGTGGAGTGGGGAATTACCCATACCCTTACCCACCATACTTGGTGGGTAAGGGTAAGGGTAAGACCTTACCCTTCCCATACCCTCCCCATCGACAGCCCTACCCGACACGGCTCGCTACTGCCGCTTGATACCCACAGGCATCCTCCGGGGACTCATAGCCGCCCACTAACACTGTCTACCTCCGGCTTGGAGTCGTTGCTGCTCCAGCGCTCACGGTAGTGTTGCGTGCCGCTCGCCAATGCGCCCAACCGGTCTAAACATGTTGGTTGGATCTGAGCCCCGTTCGATCTGGCCCGGACCCGAGATCGACAATTGCTGCTTCTTCATGCCCAAGCTACAACATCTGCGCGTGAACAGGGCACAGCCTCTGGTAGCTCGTCAGAGTCGTCGACAGTTAGAAAAGGGGACTGCACCAGGTCCCCGAACGTGGCTGGTTGATCCCGGTGGAAACTTGTAGAGCAGTAGAAGAGGGAAAATGGGGCTCCGGTGGTGTGTAGCGGTGGCACCCAACTAGGTTATCCATGGAGGCAACCATCGATGGAGGAAGGAGAAAACGAATGGAAAGGGGGAGTTAGGGCACGAAAGAGAGGGAAAATGAAGGGAAAACATCAAGAGTGAAGTTTTATAGCATTTTGGCAAATTAATTTTGTCAAAAAACATGAAAGGGGTGCTATTGGTTGCTCCTGAAGCTGTTGCTATAGTAGTACGAACAGAGCTTGAAGATGATCATCGGTTGTAGGATTAGGGGCAAAATCTGTGGCTCAAGATCCAAGGGTCCAAGTTTATCGAAAACCTAACAAGATGATCTCTGATGTATCAAATGAAACAAAGGGGGGCGCCCACTTTGGTTGGGCCGCTCCCCACATTGGGCCTAATAAGGAATAAATTAAGGGAAAGAAGGGTAACTTGAATGACCCATAACTTGTACTATGAGTGTCTAATTGAGGTTATTATGTGCCATTAGAAGGATAATTAAAAGATCTATAACATTAGACACATTAGGGATCGAGATAATTACATTTATGAGGTTCATTTTTCAAAGTAAAATCATGATGCACTAAAGTCATTAGAACATAGGTCAATATTGATTTTAATGTCACACAAAGGGACAAGGGAGCAAGGTGACTACAATTTAGCATAAAATCACTCACAAAATATGATTATAATCCAATTGACTGATGTGAGTCTCTAATTAGAGAGATAAAAGGAATATGGTAGAGAGACAAAGATCTAGGTTAATCACATGTTTAATCTAACTAATGTGAAGGCGACACTTTAGGATTTACATACATACAAATTAAAGTTGATTCTTTGGTTGCTTGCTTGATTGAATAATATGCTTAAAGTATAATTGCAAGATATTTCTACGAAAGGTAGGTGGTTGCAATTATGACTATCCGCAATATAGTTTTTGTCGAAGATTTCTCAAGGATTGAACAACTAAATTGTTGGATGTTTATTTACATTTGGTTCATTTATACTACCATTATGAGTATCACAATGATATCTAGATTTAACAAATAATAAATAATAGAAAACAATTTCATATATTCTAAATATTATTTACAAATTGTACAATGATATTCCTCATAAAACTAATACCTATTGAGAAGAAGTAACTAGTTATCTAATCCTCCTTTAACTTATCTTTAATACATTCAGAAAATTTTCATCTAGTTCATCACATTTTGACATCTTCATAATTAGCATGTACCTAAAACGCCGACAAACAAAACGTAGTCAACATATTTCTATACTGGTATGTAGGTTCATCAAATAATCAAACATACATATAATCAGCGAATAATTATTTGCAAATAAGAACATGTATTTTCTTTCATATTCTAACCCATATATGGTCTACTATATCAGGTGTATACACTATCCATCATTGGACTTATGTATCTTACCCTTCAATCAGTGTACCTATGGTTCTAAATATCATAATTTACTTTATGTGATACTCATAGGGATTTTATAATTTGCATGAAGGAAATAAACATCCAACATATATCATTCATTCAATCTTTGAGAAATCTCAGCAAACGTCGTAAGTCGATACATGTAATCATAAGTGTAACCACATACCTAATTAGTGATCCAAGTAGATTATCATATAACAATACTTCACGCATATTGTCCAAGCAAGCAAATCAAGCATTCAAATTTGTAAGTATGTAAATCCTAAATTGTCACCATCACTTTAATTCTAGATAAAACCCCAGCCATAATCTAGAGTTTAGGTTTCTGTAGTATCGAGTTACCATTAGAGTTGTGCCTCGAAACCCTAATTCACATGATTCTCACTTTAATGACTTAAGATCCCTAATTCATATTAGGTGTTGTCAAGGCTATCAAATCTATCATATTGTTGCATCATGAACACTTACCAAAGATTATGTGCATTAATCAGCAAGTTACATTATTGGTGTTCAAGATCTTAAATACACATGTTAAGGATCAGCCACTCTAGAAAACCTAATTTCTCATCTTTATGATCATAAGCATGTTAAAGTACTATTAAATTGCACAATGTTAGATAATAGCTTAAAAGAGATATTTTTACCATATTCAACATGCTAATACCCAAATCTAGGGTGTTTATACATTAATCATCGCTTAAACTCATCTTTGTACTACTTTTACAATTTTAAAGTATAATTAGGTATGAACTATAGTTTATGTGGATTCTATGTATTTTTCTGATCAAATTTCATATATCACTGGTCTTCATCCGAGCATCCTAGCGATTACTATGATTTTTGCAAATTGATTATGTGTTTAACCAATGGGGCATTGACCCGTCATTAACTAATTATATTATCCATTCGTCCTTCTAACTAGTAGGAAAAGACCACAGTGCCCTCGTGTCTCATGCACATAGGTTGGAGTACCTTGGTCATTTTGATTTATCCTTCCCTAACTCCCGACGTAGCACAACACGACGACAAATCCCGAACGGGAAACCACATTCGTCCGCGTCAACCTCCACATTGCTGAGACTCAACAAAGTTTGGAGGGCCTCCGTACTCCCAAACTGAACCAAGATATACCTTGCTCGCAGCTAGTGAAGGTTGGAGACAGTTGAAAGAGAGCCCTATACCGTGGGGGTTACAACAGGTTAAAGAATGAAGGTCAAAATGTTTACTGGCACATCTTTGCGTGTTAGTTGATGGTAGAGCATCGCACGAGATCCCCTTTAAGAGTCTTGGGCTCACAACAAAGAGCCCTTCCAACTCTGAGAGGCCTGAAGTAGACGGTGAGGACGATCTCTGGCCAGAGGGGGTGTTTCCATGTTCTACACAAAAAAGAGGATCTTTGTGGTCCTCTTCTTGCTCTGCAAGACGCCTCGACCCAATCGGCAGTGCGGACTACTGGTTACCTGTGAGGGAAACATAGATAAGCAGGGTCTTATGGCCCACTTGCAAAGGTCAACCATGTCCTTCCTTGACACTTTCTGATCCTTCTCTCGTATGCTTACCAAGATACTCAATGGACGTGTGTGTGGAAATCATACGAGGTCTATCCTTATATACTCATCCAACACACCGGGATAGACTACAAAAGACTAGAGTTTACAAATAAAGATTAGGTTTGTCAACTGAAAGGCTTTTTCCTATTCTTTCTTGTATGGATGGGTTTAAAGGCAAGGTATGTAACCAAGGAATCCAATTAATGCCTTTCTTTAAACCTAAATGTATCTCCTTTCCATTGTGGATTGTGTTGTTCTTACTTCGCATTACATCTCCTTTATATAATACAATAAATTCATTCCTCCCATGCTTATATAGAAATTCTTAGTTTTTATTCTATAATGCAAAGGTCACGAAACTCCCACTTTCTTATTAAAACTTTGTTTTCAACACATCAAAAAGTCATTGGGGGATCATATGAACATATGACATCAATTGGTCATTAATCTTTTGAGGAAACCTTCTAGATTGTTCTCTTTCTCTTCATTTACAATTATCTTATTTCAAAGAAATTCTCAAAGTTATATTCAATGTGGGTGATCCAATGGAATATCTTTCCCACATATAATTTGTCCCTTTTAATCATTACTAACAATACCATTATCACATGGAATATCCTTTTCTCCTCATTTTTACAATTTCTTTCCTTTTCTTTATTATTTTCCAGTACACAAAAAGTCATATCAAAATATTGATGTTTGATGCCTTAAACATGGTATTACCACTACTGGCTAGATAATTATTCTTTTAATATCTAAAACACCATATATTTTATTTTCTCTTAGAACCTTACATATTGTTTCATATTTAAATTATCTCATAATGAACAAAGTCACTATCCTTTGTTTGTTCACAAAAAATCTCTTTTCTAGAGAATTCCACATAATTCCATATTTAACAATATGCATTGTCCATTACTTCAAAATCCATTTATTATTGGATTTTTCATTCTTTCTCTTGTCCAACATTGTTAATGGATTATCACAACCCATTGGACACAAGAAACTCATCTTATTTCTTTAACTTGTGTCACAAGCATGCATACCACAAATGTAATCAACATTATTATTCTAACAATAATAGCATTGGAGAAAATTATTTATCAATCTATGTCTAATATGTATATAATTTGATTTCTCCAAAATTGAGGATATTAAATCCACCCCTCCTTAAAAGAAATTTTGTCCTCAAAATTCACTCAAGTAAGCTTAAGGGGAACGATAACTTGTCTTAGTCTCAAACCTTAGGGTTAGCAACCCTACTCAGATATCTTTAACATCCTTTATTGTCTTGCAAATTTCTCACATTATTACCATGATTGGTACTTCAACTCAGTTGAAGGTGTATCCACATTTGTAGTATTTACATGATACCATCTTTTGGTGATTATCTTTTCATTGATGGTTACCTGTTCACCTAGGTCTTTAACCTATAATTTATTTATTTCCACATAAGGGAGAGGTAACACCTCAAACCCTAGATCATGTCATTATAACTTAACTTAAGGTATTCATTCTCATATCTCAATTAAAAGCATATTACGTGGCTACCAATCTATCTCACTCATAATAAGATGAAATAAGTGTTTGGCTGCAGTCCAAAAACAAAGTTCATCCCATTCCAAGAGAAGAGATGGTGTAAACACACTTTATCTTTCAATTTTACATTTTAGGTTGAATCATCCTCAATATGACTCTAAACCATACATGCTTTTTAATTCCTCAACTTTCTTATATTTCATGAAGTTAAGTGCCTTTCTCACTCTTGATTCTGTGCATACTTCCACTTCAAATTATTACATGTCTTCTTGCATCTTCTATATTTACACCTCATGTCTCATTAGCCTTAGTCATTTCCTCAAGGTCTCTAGGGGTACAGGTACGTTTGGAGTGATCTCATCCTTATGCATCTACGGAGTGCCTCTCACATTCACCCATTAGGCTACATGATCATCATGAAAGTAGCTAATCTCGTGAGTCATGGACCTTGAGCACACCTAGTTGTTACCTCCTGACCGCATGGTCTTATTGACTTAGGGTACAATCAACTCATAATCCCATCAATCTTATGTACCTTTAATACACCCTACTTGACCTCACGATTGACCTAGGACTCTACCCTTCCCAAGGGTTTCTTTGTCACACTTTAACCATTTTCAAGCACATTATTTTCATATGATATTCTTCAAACTAGATTTCCTCCATCTCTTATGATGTTCAATGTTCATTTTATGTCCCCTTATTGGTCTCATGACAACTTTTTCATCCGGGCTCGGTCTCATACCGTCAATCACATCCATGGTGACTTTTCTTCATGCCCCTTAGAGATGGCATACTTAGGTTTCAAAGAATCATACTCAATATATGTGACTTCATCTTTTACATCCTAATTTCTTAACACTTCAAGTGACATTTAAGGTTATTTCAATCTTTAAATTAATTTAGTCAACTTACCTTTCTAGGGAAGGTTCTAACCTAGGGTGCCTTCTGGCTCATAGGAGGAAGTTAGGCCCTCTACCAAAACTTGATCCCAAGGTCTAAGGTTTTGCCTCCTCCATAGGTCATCTTCCCACTTTTGGGTTGACCCACCCCAGTTTGGCACACTAGCCCTGAAGGTTCCATATTCATGCATTGGTTTTATTATAACATCTCAACCTTTTTTTAACTCAATATCTGGTATACCCTCTCATAGGGTTTTGTCCCTACAATTGACTTGGACCACCTTCCCTTCCTGGGGCTTGGTGCCTCACCAGGCTTCCCAATCAGGGACTTGACCTTTCGTGACCTTCCCTATTTGGGGCTTGGCCATCTACACTGTGGACTGAGGTCACCTTCCTTACATCGGGCTTGGTTTTATGTCAGAGTTCCCATCATTGGGCTTGACCTTTCTTGACCTTCCCCTCTAGGTCTTGATCTTTTTTGACCTTCCCCTCTAGGGCTTGGTATGATTTTCGTTTCATATTTAAACTTCCTGATATAACATGGGGGTTTGAGCATGTCATATTCATATTTTCCCTTTTTTATTATCATCTTTTTATGATAAATAAGCATTTCCTATTTTAACATCAACACCCTTATCCTCTTCTCAAAGGTGTGACATATCTTTAGGGGACATCTAGGTCACATATACTTATTTTCTTTTTCCTTATTCTCATTGCTCTTACCCTACTTAGGGTTCATATGGGTAGGGTTTCCATCTTACCCATTCTACTCTCATTTTCCAAGATTATGGTTTTAAGGGTAGAGACTACACCCTAACTCTTAGGGTTTATATATCCCTTGACCCACTAGGGTTTTTCCAAGCCAACCCTGGTTCCATCTAGGGTTATCCTCACAAGGAAAAACCCATAAAACAACTTTCTTTACTTTATCATTATTTCCATGTTACATGTACATTTTTTTCACATGTAATTATTTTCTCATTAAATGTACATTTGATTTCCATGTATACTTTATTATTCTCACATTACATTTACATTATTTAGCAGAGGATGCCTTAATCCTACTTCTTCTCAAAACCCTAACTTGATATGAGGAGGGAAGTTTTTTTAGGGTTTATTAACCAAGATGATGAGAAATGGATGAATCAAGATGAGAAGGAACCCTAAAGATATTTTATTTATGGCAAAGACTTTTGACTTTGACAAGGCAAGAAGCACGGGTCTGGGAGTCCTCGTAAGCGGACTAGCAGTGCAGAGGAAAATATTGCCAGACCCCGGTCGTAGTCCCTTCTAGACACCTCTGTCTTTATAAAATGCCCTAATAATTCCTCATATTTCTACAGATTATTTGAAATTATAAACTATTAAATATTATTTGAAAAAACTAGGGCTCTAATACCAAATGTAAGACCTCACTTTCAATGTCCCCCAATTAAAGAAAGACCTTCAAGTTGAGAGTCATTACCTATATTCCCAAGGATCTAGATTTAGAAAATAATAAATAATAGAAAACAATTTCATTTATTCCAATCATTGGAAAAAGTGTGAAATGATATTCCTCATAAAACTAATACATGTTGAGAAGAAGTAACTATCTATCTAATTCTCCTTTAACTTATCTTTAATACTTTCAAGAAATTTTCATCTAGTTCATCACATGTTGACATCTTCATATTTAGTAGGTACATAAAGTGCCAACAAACAAAATGATTTCAGCATATTTCTATACCGGCACGTGGGTTCATCCAATAATCACAAGTACATATAATCAACCAACAATTATTTTCACATAAGAACATGTATTTTCTTTCATATTCTAACCCATATCCGGTCTACTATCTCAAGCGTATACACTATCCATGATTGGACTTATGTGTGTTACCCTTCGATCAATGTACCTAGGGTTCAAAATATCATAATTTACTTTATGTGATACTCATAAGGACTTTATAATTTGCATGAAGGAAATAAAAATCCAACATATGTCATTCATTCAATCTTTGAGAAATCTCAACAAATGTCATAAGTCGATACATGTAATCATAAGCATAACCATGTACCTCAATAGTGAGCCAAGTACATTATCCTTTAACCATACTTCACGCATATTATCCAAGCAAGCAAATTAAGCATTCAGATTTGCAAGTATGTAAATCCTAAATTGTCACCATCACTTTAATTAGATAAAACCCTTTTTAGCCATAATCCATGATTTAGGTTTTCGTGGTATCGAGTCACCATTAGGGTTATGCCTCAAAACCCTAATTCCCATGATTCTCACTTAATGACTTAAGATCCCTAATTCATATTAGGTGTTGTTAAGACTATCAAATCTATCATATTGTTGCATCATGAACACTTACCACAAATTACATGCATTAATCTAGCAAGTTACATTATTGGTGTTCAAGATTTTAATTACACATGTTATGGATCATCCACTCTAGAAAACCTAGTTTCTCATCTTTATGATCATAAGCATGTTAGATTACTATTATAGTACACAATGTCAGATAATAGCTTAAAAGAGAGATTTTTATCATATTCAACATGTTAATACCCAAATCTCAGGTTTTTATACACTAATCATCACTTAAACTCATCTTTGTACTACTTTTGCAATTTGGAAGTATAATTTGGTCTCAACTATATTTTAGTTGGATTCTACGTATTTGTCTGATCAAATTTTATACATAACTTGTCTTCATCCGAGCATCTTAGCGATTACTATGATTTTTGCAAATTGATTGTATGTTCAACCAATGGGGCGTTGACACGTCATTAACTAATATATTATCTAGGCGGCCTTCTAACTAGAGAAAAAAGACTGTGGTGCCCTTGTGTCTCACATACATAGGCTGGGGTACCTTGGTCATTTTGATTTATCCTTCCCTAACCTCCTGACGTAGCACGATGGAAAATCTCGAACAGGAAACCACGGGCATCCTTTTCGACCTCCATGGTACTGAGACTCAACGAAGGTCAAAGGGGATCTACACTCCCAAACCGAACCGAGGTATACCTTGCTCACATCTAGTGAAGGTTGGAGACAAGTGAAAGAAAGCCCCATACTGTGGGGGTTAGAGCAGGATAAAAAATGAAGGTCAAGATGTTTACCGGTGCATCTTTGTGTGTTAGTTGATGGTACAACATCGCATGAAATCCCCTTCATGAGTCTCGGGCTCACCAAAAAGATCCCTTCCAACTCTGAGAGGCCTATAAGAGACGACAAGGATGATCTCTGGCTAGAGGGCGTGTTTCCATGTTTTGTGCAGATAAGAGGATCTTTGTGGTTGTCTTCTTGCTTTGTAAGATGCCTCGACCCAATTGGTAGTGCAGATTGTTGGTTACCCATGAGGGAAACATTGATTAGCAGGGTCTTGTGGCCCACTTGCAAAGGCCGACCATGTCCTTCCTCGACACTTTCTGATCCTTCTCTCATATGCTTACCAAGATACTCAGTGGACGTGTGTGTGGAAATCATACGATGTCTATCCTTAAATACTCATCCAACACACCGGGATAGACTACAAAAGACTAGAGTTTACAAATAAAGATTAGGTTTTTCAAATGAAAGGTTTTTTCCTATTCTTCCTTGTATGGATGGGTTTAAAGTCAAACTATGTAACCAAGGAATATTGTTAATGCCTTTCCTTGAACCTAAAGGCATCTCCTTTCAATCATGGATTATGCTTGTTCTTCCTTGGCATTACATGTCCTTTAGATAATACAATAAATTCATTCCTCCCATGCTTATATAGAAATTCTTAGTTTTTATTCTCTAATGCCAAGGTCACGAAACTCCCACTTTCTTATTAAAACTTGGTTTTTGGTATATCAAAAAGTCATCGGGGGAGCATATAAACATATGGCACCAATTGGTCATTAATCTTTTGAGGAAACCTTTTAGATTATTCTCTCTCTCTATTCATTTATAATTATCTTGTTTCATGGAAATTCCCAAAGTTATATTCAATGTGGGTGATCCAATGGAATATCTTTCCCACATAAAACTTTCCCCTTTTAATCATTATTTAACACAATACCGTTATCAAATGGAATATCCTTTCTCCATAGAATTTTCTTCCTTTTTTATATATTCCATTACACAAAAAGTCATATCAAAATTAATGTTTGATGTCTTAAACCTGGTGTTACCACTATTGGCTAGATGATTATTCTTTTAATTATCTAAAACATCATATATTTTATTTTCTCTTGGAACCTTACATATTGTTTCATATTTCGATTATCTCATAATTAACAAAGTCACTATCCTTTTTTTGTGCACTAAAACATCTCTCTTCTAGAGATTCCACATAATTCCATATTTAACAATATCAATTGTCCATTACTTTAAAAATCCATTTATTATTGGATTTTTCATTCTTTCTCTTATCCAACATTGTTAATGGATTATCGAGACCCATAGGACATAAGAAATTCCTCTTATATATATCTAACTTGTGCCACAAGCATGCATACCACAAAGGTGATCAACATTATTATTATAACAATAATATCATTGGAGAATTATTTATCAATCTATGAATTATATTTATATAATTCAATTTATCTAAAATTCAGGATTTTACAACGGGTGATCAAGCTCAGAAAGGACGATCACCTCAGGTCAAGCCTGGAGAGGAAGGCATGTTAAAAAAAACCAAGCCTAGGTGAGGATTATGAAGGTCCACTACAGGTCTTAAAGTCCTAAAGAAAGGGTTCCCCATAAAGAGGCTCCCATAAATAGAGGTTTTACCATGAGAGGAAAAGGATAAGAGTTGAGAAATTGTAGCTGAAAAGGTATATTCAAAAATATGAAACCCTCAATTCAATTTCTAGGGTTGGTGTCCCAATCTGAGGTGGTTCATCCCAAGAATGGGTAAAGGACCTAAGGAGGAGGCAAACCCTAAGACCTTGGTGTCAAGTTGTTGGTAGAGAGCCTAACCTCCTCCTGTGAGCCAAGATGACACCCTAGGTTAGAACCTTCCCTAGAAGGCTAAGATTATAAATCAATTTAAAGATTTGAGATAACCCTTAGATGTCACTTAGAGATTTAGAGATTCAGTGCACGAAGCATGCATGCACATATATTGAGTCTGATTCTTTGGACCCATGTATGTCATCTCTAAGGGACATGAGGAAAAGTCACTATGGAAGTGACCGATAGAGTGGGACCAATCCCGGATAGGAAGGTCACCATGAGCCCAATGAAGGGACATAGAGTAAACTATGTGTGCCCCAAGAGATGAAGGAATTAGGGTAAAATAATTTTAAAGGATATAGTGGCATGGATATTATTAGAGAAACCTCAAGAAAAACACATAATGAAATAAAATAAAGTAATGACATTTGATGAACCCTAATTTAATCGTGATGTCAATTAGGGAGGATTGAAGGTACATAAGGCTGATGAGAGTGGTGATTGTGAGAGGCACTCCCTCGATGCATAAGGATGATATCACTTCAAAAGTACATGTACCCCTAGAGACATTGATGAAATGACTAAGGCTAATGAGACATGAGGTGTAAATATAATAGATACAAGAGGAGTCATTCACAAACTCAAGTGTGAAAAAGGCATTTGACTTTATGAAATATAAGAATATTGGGAATCATTAGAGTCATGTTGAGTATGATTCAACCTAAACTATGAAATTTTAGGATAATGTGTGGTATACCATCTCTTCTCTTGGAATGGGATAAAATGTGTTGTTGGGTTGTAGTCAAATGCTTATTTCATCTCATTATGAGTAAGAGAGATTGGGTAAACATATGTTATGCTTAAAATTGACATATGAGAATGATACCTTAAAGTCAGACTTCATGAAATGATACAGTGTTTGAGGTGTTAGCTCAACCTTATATGAAGGAAAATGAATTATCGGTTGGAAACCTAGGTGATAAGGAAGTCACCAAGTGTAATTTAATCACAAATGATATATGTAATTACCAAGGGATGACATCATGTAAATACTAAGGATATGGGTATACTCTAGATTGAATTCAGGTATCAAACTTGGTAATAATGTTGGAATTTGCATATCAATAAAAGATGTTAAGAATATTTAACTAGGGTTGCTAACCCTAAGGTTTGAAACTAAAATGAGTTATCATTCACCTTAAGCTTACTAGGTTTGAATTTTGGCGACAAAGAGAGGTGAATGCAATATCTTCAATTTTTTGAAATTGAGTTTATTAAATATAAGGCATGAATCGATAAATGTTTCCCTTAATGATATTATTGATGGAATAATAATATTAAACCACTTTGTGGCATGGGTGAAATTGGCCCAAGTGAGGTCCATGGGACTCTTTGCTTTACAAATGCGTCTTTGTAGAACAAGTTAAAGCAATAAGATATTTCGTGCATAAATAAATAGTAATGGATTTATGAGCTATTGAATAATAGAAATATGAGATAATGTGCATGTTTCCAAAAGAAAATAAAATACATGGTGTTTTAGATAAGTAAAAGAGTAATTATCTAGACATTATTGGTAGCACAATGTTTGAGGGAACAAATAATTTTATCTTAGTATGACCTTTGGCATACTTGGAAATAATAATGAAAATAAGAGAATTCTACAATTTGGAAGAAAAAGGGATTTCCAAGTGATGTGGATAATTAATTTAAGAATATGCTAAAAGAGAAAGTATCGTGCATAAAAGTTATCCCAATAAATCCCATAAAAATATATATGTTGGGAAAGACTTCAGTGAGTTTCCATCCAAGTTTCAAAGAAAAAGGATGTTTCTAGTGGCCTAGAGAAAATTGTCAAGATACTGAGATGGGATCTACTTGAAATAAATGAATAATATTCCTTTTTGTAAAGAGAGAAAAAAGGGACATCTACAAATATCTTTTTGACACTAAATCTTTCCCACACAAATTTGATCAGTACAAGCTTTCCCTTAAAATTTGGAGTCAATTGGGTAAAGGAGGAGAGAGTTATAATTTTATAAGGTTCCCCTAAGGTGAAGGATTCAAGGAAATATGTGCCTAAATATCAGAATTAATACAACCAAAAGTGTAGGCTTAGTGTTCCTTTTGGCCACATGACCCTGTAGCCATTGGATCTTGGAACAAGGCATCTAACGTGTCTTCTACCTCCTGCTCAAGAAGGAAAGATGCTACACGGTGTTTCCATTCCCCTTGCCTCATCTATCTCTATCTCTATCTCTAATTCACAATAGCATAAGGAGATATTCCCATTGAATCTGAGAGGAAATTATAAACTTGGCAAACCTAATTTTCCGTTGGTTTCATAGCCAACTGAGATTTCCCCAAATCTCTCTAAAGTTGGTCTCAATGGCCCTTAGTGGGTGCCCCACCCTCTTCTAGACTCTACCTATAAAGGCTTCCTTAGTAATCCCTGAACTGTGTACAACATGGAGCTATCCTCAATCATGCAAGGTCAGCCCTGGAACCCCTCCTCGCCTCAACACCTTCTTCAGGTAACCCTGGATTCCCCTCGATGATCTAGGGAAGTGTAAGCCAATCACTTAGACTAGGAGGATGGGAGAAAAGTCACAGAGAGGTCTAAGGGCTTGAAAGAGATAAAAAACAACCCTCTCCCTCATAGTCATCATATATTGACCTAGTATGTAGTCTAACAACTTTCTCATGTAGGAAGCCAATATCGACTATCGGGCGGTGGTTGGGAGGGGCCAAGCAAGTTCAGTAAGGTGGGAGCCACCCTATAGGCAGTGCTTGAGGCTTCAGAGGCCTAGAAGCAAAAGTCAACTGCTGAGTTGACCCACCCATGGTACTGCTTTATGAGAAGTGAAAGATCAAGGGGAGGAAGATGATCAATTGTAAAAAGACTCAGATGCCCCCGAGACGTTGTGTTGGGACAAGGGTTAATTCTGACCTTTTGCCAATTCTTCCACCTGCCACATGGGAGAAGGGTGCCAGCACGGTGGAAGCCCATTTGTGGAACCCTGGACCACGTGGAAAAGGAAAAAGATATCAAAACAATGACATGGCTACACCTTATTAGTCAAATGTATTTTATCTTGTAAAAATGATAAAAATTGGTGGGATGATCAAATCAAGACAGGTAATATATAAAAATTGATTAAAATCGAGAGGAACTCAAATAAAATGTATTTGAGATCTAAATCTAATTCCAATTCCAAAAGTAGAGTTAAATATGTGTTGAAGTGTTGATTAATGCATATAAACCCTAGTTTCTGATAATGAAGTTGTTAATTGTGTTAAATATGATTCTTTGAGATGTAAAGTGATAAAGTGGAATATAATTGTGATTTAACATAATTATGACCATAATGATGATAGTTAGAGTTGCTAATGTGGATAATCATGAATATGGATATTTAGGGTTAAAGATCGTATACTAATATGTCATTAAGGGACATAATCGAATCTAGTGTTCATAATAAAATAACATGGTGGTTATGATAATTGTGGTTGCACATAATATGAACTAGGGTTTTGAAGCATGTCTCTAATGATAACTCAATAGTGAGGAAACCTAAACCCTAGATTAGGACCCGAATAGGATTTAATTTAATTAATGTGAAGGTGACACTTTAGGATTTACATATATGTAGACTA
The DNA here is from genome assembly GCA_963693085.1 of Alisma plantago-aquatica. Taxonomy (NCBI): domain Eukaryota; kingdom Viridiplantae; phylum Streptophyta; class Magnoliopsida; order Alismatales; family Alismataceae; genus Alisma; species Alisma plantago-aquatica. Next base: position 834,734,126 of record OY856409.1, on the reverse strand, counting down.
AAGTTGATTGTTTGGTTTCTTTCTTGATTGGATAATATTCTTAAGGTATGATTAAAAGAGCTACATGGTTCTACAAAAGGTATGTGGTTATGATCATGACTACCCACAATATAGTTTGTCAGTTGTTTCTGAGGTTATCTTGAGGATTGAACAACTAAATTGTTGGATGTTAATTTACATTTTGTTCAAATTATAATGCCACTATAAGTATCTCATCAAAGTGAGATTAAGTGAATAAAATGTCAATTCTTATTTGCAAGTAATTGATTGCTTATATGTTGTTATAATACTTGCACACTTTTGCATGCACCCCACATAAACAGCAATTTCGATATATTGATCTGTGCTTTTAGTTTCACGGCATTTTAGGTACATGCTAAATATGAAGATACCAAGATATTATAAATAGATCAAATTACTTGAAAATATTAAATATAACCTGTAAGCATGATTAGGTAGATACTTCTTGTCATATGTACAGTTTTGATGATAGAAATTCATGTTACTCCTTAGAGGAGCATTTTATAAACAATGTTTGAGTTAATGGAAATTATTTGCTATTATTTGTTATTTAGTTAAATCAGGATCCTTGGGAATTTTAGGTAATGGATCTCAACCTCTGGGTCTTTCCTTAATTGGGGATGTTGAAAAGTGAGGTCATTATATTTGATATCAGAGCCCCAAATTTTATCCTGTAGGCTACCGAGCCCACAACCCTTTGAAGCTTCTTTCACAACCATTTTGCATTCAAGAGATGACAACCAAAGAGGATAAATTTTGAATATGTAATCATTTGGGTCTCTTAGTTGTGTAAACTTTGCATGTATCATAATAGTGCATGTTTAAAATATAAAAAAATGTGTAACCTTCCTGACTGAGAACAATTTATGCCAATGTTGATCAACATGAACATTGTGAAGTCTTTCCGTCACAATATTGTACTTATGTTTTCCTCCTCTCCATGTAAAACCCATATTTTTATGACCTAGATGCCTCAACAGATAATCTAATTAGTTTCATGATAATCTGGAAAAAAATGCTTTTGTTGTCAAAATATTTAGAATTCTAGCTAGTTGTTGCATAAGATAGAAGTTGTTGAATGTCCTAATTGACATCTACTACTGTTGCCCTACCACTATGATGAAGCCTATTTGGCTAGACAGAGATCATAAATACAATAATGAAAACTTACTTCATGAAAAAAATTGTCTTTCCATGTTTCTGAGAGCATCAAGTTGTGAAAGGAATATTTATTACATAACATGTACATAATTATTCTTTATCTATTTTGTGCATGGTCTTTAAGAATGCAAAATGAACATACGTGTTAGATTTTTATATTTGTGTATCACCTTGAACTTGATAAATATCAGGAATACATTAGTATCTTATAAAGTGTGGGAGGAAATATGTATTTGTACAATCAAAATGTGGATTGAAAATAAGAGTTACAACAAAAGTAAATATTTATAAATAACATCACAAAATATAATGTAACAAAGTTATAAGAAAACTATTTAATACAATACTCCAAGGGAATAATCAAACCCATTTCTTGTTGGTTCAAGGAAACATATCTCAATTTGAAAGAGATATGGTTTTTGTAAGGAGGAGGGATCAACCCCTTACTAAAGAAAAATTGAAGAATAAAACATCCATTCCAAACACACTCAAAGGTATGCTGGAATAGGTGTAACATTTTCAAATTTTAATAAATGGTATTCAAAACAACCAAAGTATAGCAGCAGAATAAAAATATTGACTATATTCAATTTATCATAATGTTATTACAAAAGTACATCATAATATCCCGTAAAGGTTTACATGTATGATACAACGTAAGGATCTAAGTAGAGAGAAATATAAACCATAACAACTTTGTCTCCAAGCTTTAACTTCTTAAGCTAGTCCAAAACTCCATGCCTTATCATCCAAGTCCTTCACCTAGGGTTGAATGCATACCCCACCAAGAAGAGAAAATAGATGACATCAACAAAGGCTGGTATGTGCATACTAAATAGGAAATTGACCAATATATGGAATATAGGACATCAAATATAAATGGCTTCCCATAGAGAGGATAAGGACCACCCAAATGGGTATCAAGAGAAAAGGAATTGAAATCATATGACAACAAAAGAATACTTGCCATTAATAAAACATAAATATTGTGCCACACAAGCACATGTAAAGAATTAGGGCACACACCCCATATCATCAACTTGCATGCATGTGAGATAAACATAGCCCTTGAACAATATAAACACAAAGGCGGACAACTCTCATAAACTTGAAACTTGATAGAGAAATGAATGCTTCCAATCTCCCAAATATATAAAACATGGGCCAAGAATCACACTTCTAGCCCTGGGTATGAGGTTCCTTTTGATTCCAAAAGAGCAAGAAATATCACATCTGTTTGGTAAGAAATAACACATCTGCCATAAAAACCAATGCAATTACACTACTCTAGTGCTACTGAATCACATATCATGTTAAATGTACAGGAAAGCAAAAAGTATAGTCTGAATATATAAACTAGTCACCACATAAGTGACCCACATATACATCCACCTCATAAGTGGGCAAAAGACATCACATGTCATCTTTTAGAGTTCCATCATGAACAAAGCATAAGATAATAGTAAAAAAGAATATACATGATCATATGATTAATATCAAATAAGGTAGTTCACATGAACCATGATTTTCAAAAGAAAAGACATTGTGTATAGGCTAATGTCCATAGGACAAAGAGAATGAATAAGCATAGGTGAATTGCTCAACATAGAAGAATAGGGGATACATCATACCTCAAATTTAGAGTCTAAATAGTCCAATTCAAGCCTAGGCCTCCAAAGAATCTCTAGTGAAGGTGGACAGGTCCAATAAGTAAGGTTACCAAGCTTAGAGAGGTTGGTTTCTCCAACAAAGCTTGTATCTCGATCAAGAAGCACCTTCTCCACTTTTGGGTGAAAAACCTTAACAAAAGAACATGGAGATGGGGCGTTTAAGGGCTCTAGGTGGGGTTTCACCATTGAAGACCAGGGTTCTGATCTGGAGGAAGATGGAAGGAAGACTAAAAACATGAAAATAGGGAAGGAAAGGAGGATACTTACTAGTTTTGGTCAAAATCACCAAGGAGGAGCTTAAGAAATCCTAAATAGAGAAATTTGGAACCCTAGGAGCCTTATTCACCAAGGTAGGCACCTACTTTTACCTTGGGACAACACCTTCATGGACAAATAGAGTAGGAATTATTCTCTAATCTAGAGGAAAGAAAGAAGAGCAAGAGTTTTCAAATTTGGAGTTGTGAAGGGGTAGATATGGCTATATAAAGAAAGAGGTCAAGTATAAGGTGTCTATGAGACTTTCCATGTGTCATGTATAAGGGTATCTATGAAAATGCAAGACTTTATGGATAAGTAAGAAGTCAAGAACGAGGTGTCAAGTTACTTTTCGTGTGTCCTATGCTAAGGGTGACTATGGACATGCAAACCGTTATGGACAAGGAAGAAGTCAAGCATGAGGTGTCCATGGAGCTTTCCATGTGTCCTTAGCTTAGGGTTTTCATGGCCATGCAAGAGGAAAGCTCATAGAGGCTTATTGAATATCACATTTTGGTTTGTGGACACTTATAGGCCATCCCAACCGACCTCCAATTAAAGAAATAACCCCATTGGTTGATAGCTTCTAAAGATAAGCTCATTTATAAAGAGTATAATCCCTAAAATGCACTTGGAAAGAAACACCTTCAAACCAAGGTGAAACTAGGTGATGAGAATGGTAAGGGAATGTATAAGGATTATAATTCGTGACAATTTGCAAAGAAAACCACCCAATTGGATAAATTAGAGAAAAGTCCAGAATGTACCTAAAATTGCATAGTTTGCACAAACAACATCCAAATTGGACCAAACTTCATCCACAAGTTATATTTGATGTATTGAATATGTATTTGACATTATTTTCATATTTTGAAGTTATATAATCACATTATTTATTACTTATTCCTTTTACTCATTTTGTCTCTCCTAAACTTATCCTAATATTTCAAGGTTGTCCAAATTAGATGAAATTTGACATGGAGGCTAATTTTGATATGTAGATTTAAAATTTGAAGCTTGTTTCCACTTTAGAGACTTCTTTTTATGAGATATTTCATATGTACCATTAAAGGCTCATTATATAAATTATTCATCCAATTAAGTTCCTTATCTTCATATTACCACCAAAATGAGTTATGTGGCATATTTTATGTATCCATTATAAACCTAAGATTAATGTTAGGACATTAGGTTACATTAAGGTGGCCTATACATGAATTAGATCATTGGGGTTATACTAAACATTTATTTAGGTCTAACCTTCAACCTTGTTTGGCTAAGTCAAAAATGTCAACTTCTAGGGTAGGGTCTGAGATCTAGTATGTTACAACACACCACCCCTTAAAGGGATTTCGTCCTCGAAATCAAAACATCCACATATAAGAAAATAAATTGTTCACCACCCCTTAAAGGATTCATCTTATTAAGTCAAAACTATTCTTTAGGTATAAAAGGTTCAACTACACTTCCTTAAATCCAACTTCATAAGCATCATGCAAAAAAAGAAACATAACTTGTAAAGACTAACTATGAACTATGGGTCAACTTGTTCTTGTCCATCCTCAAAAAATTCATTACACCTAGGAGACTAGTTTAACATATTAGGGTCCCTAAAGATAAATCATATAGATGTCTAAGGCTACTATTACCTAAAAACATGCTATTTCAGACAATTCATATCAGCTCAGGCCAGGCCGATATCATATTCATTTGGGAGTCCTCGTAAACCAAGCTAGTTGTGCGAAGGAAAATCTTTCCAGCCCCCGAACCCTAATCTTTTTTAGACACCTTTGATTTCAACTTCATGCCCTAGTAGCTTCCTAAAGTCCAAGCTAAATAACCTCAAGTTACTATGGTTACTTATGCATCTTTTAGTTGTAAGTATTTTACGGATCTATTCATCATTATTCTAATGTGAAACTATAGGATCCTAAATCAACCCTTCATCATCTATTGATCAACTCTAGGGAAAACATGTCACTTAAAGGTAAGGAAAGTATTTTAACTAGGGAGACAAAATTGAAATAGTCAGATTCCAACTAAAGTATAGCAAAACAGAATAAAAATGTTATTCAATAAATGGTATTCAACTCTAGGGAAAACATTTTCAAATTTCAATAAATGGTATTCAAAACAACTAAAGTATAGCAACAGAATAAAAATGTTGACTATATTCAATTTATCACAAGGTTATTACAAAAGTACATCATAATATCCCGTAAGGGTTTACATGTATGATACAACATAAGGATCTAAGTAGAGGGCCTAAACCATAACAACTTTGTCTCCAAGCTTTAACTCCTTGAGCTAGTCCAAAACTTCATGCCTTATCATCCAACTCCTTCACCTAGGGTTGGAAGCATATCCCAGCAAGAAGAGAAAATAGATGACATCAACAAAGGCTGGTATGTGCATACTAAATAGGAAATTGAGCAATATATGGAATAAAGGACATCAAATATAAAAGGCTTCCCATAGAAAGGATAAGGACCGCCCAAATGGGTATCAAGAGAAAAGGAATTGAAATCATATGAAAACAAAAGAATACTTGCCATTAATAAAACATAAATATTGTGCCACACAAGCACATGTAAAGAACTAGGGCGCACACCCTATATCATCAACCTACATGCATGTGAGATAAACATAGCCCTAGAACAATATAAACACAAAGGCGGACAAGTATCATAAACTAGAAACCAGATAGAGAAAGGAATACTTCCAATCTCCCAAATATATAAAACATGGGCCAATAATCACACATATTACCCTAGGTATGAGGTTGCTTTCCATCCCAAAAGAGTAGGAAATATCACATCTGCTCGAAAGGAAATAACACATCTGCCATAAAAATCAATGCAATTACACTACTCTAGTGCTACTGAATCACATAGCATGTTAAATGTAGAGGCAAGTAGAAAGTATAATCAGAATATATAAACTAGTCACCACATAAGTGACCCACATATACATCCACCTCAAAAGTGAGCAAAAGACATCACATATCATCTTTTAGAGTTCCATCATGAACAAAGAATAAGATAAGAGTTCAAAATAATATCCATAATCATGTGATCAATACCAAATAAGGTAGTTCATATGAACCATGATTTTCAAAAGAAAATACATTGTGTATAGGCTAATTTCCATAGGACAAAGAGAATGAGTAAGCATAGGTGAATTGCTCAACATAGAAGAATAGGGGATACAACATACCTCAACTTTAGAGTCTAAATAATCCAAGTCAAGCCTAGGCCTCCAAAGAACCTATAGGTAAGGTGTACATGTCCAATAAGTAAAGTTCTAAAGCTTAGAGTGGTTGGTTTCTCCAACAAAGCTCCTATCTCGAGTAAGAAGCACCTTCTCCACTTTAGAGGTGAAAAACCCTAACAAAAGAACATGGAGATGGGGTGTTTAAGGGATCTAGGTGGGGTTACACCATGGAAGACCAGGGTTCCGACCTAGAGTAAGGTGGAAGGAAGATTAACAACATGAAAATAGGGAAGGAAAGGAGGATACTTAGTAGTTTTGGTCAAAATCACCAAGGAGGAGCTTAAGAAATCCTAAATAGAGAAATTTGGGACCCTAGGAGCCTTCTTCACCAAGGTAGGAACCTCCTTTTACCTTAGGACAACACATTCATGGAAAAAAAGAGTAGGAATGATGCTATAAGCTAGAGTAAAGAAAGAAGAGCAAGAGTTTTCGATTTTGGAGTTGGGAAGGGGTAGATATGGCTATATAGAGAAAGAGGTCAAGTATAAGGTGTCAATGAGACTTTCCATGTATCATGTATAAGGGTGTCCATGAATATGCAAGACTTCATGGATAAGGAAGAATTCAAGCACAAGGTTTCAATTTAATTTCCAAGTTTCCAATGCTAAGGGTGCCTATGGACATGCAAACCTTTATGGATAAGGAAGAAGTCAAGCATGAGGTGTCCATGGAGCTTTCCATGTGTCCTTAGCCTAGGGATTTCATGGCCATGCAAGAGGACAGATCATAGAGTTTTCTTGAATATAAAGTTTCAGTTTATGGACACTTATAGGCCATCCCAACCGACCAACAATCAAAGAAATAACCCCATCGGTTGATAGCTTCTAAAGATAAGCTCATTTATAAAGTGAGTAATCCCTAAAATGCCCTTGGAAAGAAACACCTTCAAACCAAGGTGCAACTAGGTGCCCTATGGTTAAAAAACTCAATAATGGTAAGGGAATATGTAAGGATTATAATACATGTGACAATTTGCAAAGAAAACCTCCCAATTGGGTAAATTGCAGAAAAGTCCAAAATGTACCTAAATTTGCATAACTTGCACAAACAACATCCAAATCGGACCAAACTTCATCCACAAGTTATATTTGATGTGTTGAATATAATTTTTCCATTATTTACATATTTTGAAGTTATATAATCACATTATTCATTACTTATGCCTTTTACTCATTTTCTCTCTCCTAAACTTATCCTAATATTTCAAGGTTGTCCAAAGTAGATGAAATTTGACATGTAGGCTAATTTTGATATGTAGATTTCGAATTTGAAGTTTGTTTCCACTTTTGAGACTTATTTTTATGAAATATGTCATATGGACCATCAACGGATTATTATCTAATTATTCATCCAATTAAGTTCCTTATCTTCATATTACCACCAAAATGAGTTATGTGGTATCATATTTATGTATCCATTATAAACCTAAGGTTAATGTTAGGACATTAGGTTAAGTTAAGGTGATCTATACATGCATTATCTCAATGGGGTTATGCTAAAAATCTATTTAGGTCTAACCTTCAACCTTGTTTGGCTAAGTCCATAATGTTAACTTCCAGGGTAGGGTCTGAGATCTAGTATGTTACAACACACCACCCCTTAAAGGGATTTTGTACTCAAAATCAAAACATCAACATATAAGAAAACAACTTATTCACCACCCCTTAAAGGATTCATCTTATTAAGTCAAAACTATTCTTTAGGTACAAAAGGTTTAACTACACTTTCTTACATCCAACTACATAAGCATCATGCAAAAAAAACGAAACATAACTTGTAAAGATTTGGAGATATATGTAATTTGTTTAATAATTGAGAAATGTTTCAATATTATTTTCTTATATAGGATTGTATATGACTTATTTAATCATCGATCGTCAAAAACTTTCCACCATCTGTGGAATCACATTATTGATGATGCTACTTAAGAACTTTAAATGTTGATCAATCCTCCCTAATGTGTGGGTTGCATATAAGCAATGACCTTGACTGAGAGAGGGACTGCAACCCTTCTCGTGTTTTGATTTGTTGATGGTAACCATAACAATAAGGTCACGAAGTACTACATTCCAATACATACTGAGGTTGCACAAGGTATGAAAATGATCAACATAACCCACTTGAGGTGTTCCCCACCTTGGATAGAGATGAGGTGGCCTAACGTAGGGGAAAGATCTTATTGCACAAGCTCAACTCGTGGTAATATTACAATACAATGTGATACATCACAAGAGGGTGTGAGTTTCCTGTGTTGATATTAGATAATTGGTTGTAGTTAGACAATCCATAAGCATTATAGTATTGATGTAATTGGTTTTTTTATACGTATTTCTAAGTAAAAAAATGAATTATGGTTGATGGAAATCTTACAAGATGCTTTTGAATGAATATACTAGACTTAAGCGTATTACATATGTAAATAAGCTAAATGACAACTAAAATATGTAATGATTTACAGCATTATAACTAAAAAATTATGTAAAATTTTGAGATGAATTCATAAGTCACGTGATCATGTTGGGAATATACGTTAGTGGTATGATCTCATTATTATGGATCGCAAAGTTGCTACATCAAGATTTGTCAAATATGTTTGTATTACTGTTTTTTCATTGAAAATAAGCTACACTTGTTATAATTCATGTTAACTCTCTTTATATATATATATGTGAAATAAAGAAGAAGTGATATTTCATGGATATATTATTATTTTATCTATATAATGTAACTTGTGGTGAATACTATATTGACTAATTAAATGGGTCATCTAATGCACAATGAAATACCAATTGTTAGCCAAATTAATAAATTAGGATACACTCAAGTATGTTAGCCTGTTGAAATGTCTACACTGTCAATAACATGTAATTATAGGAAAGTATATATATATATATATCGGAATCAGGTAAATATATTCCGACGTCCCCCCTAAAAATATTAGAGGGTCAAGATTACATGTAGGCCCAACGCCATACACCCAAAACAGCATTACAACTCACGCATTTAATGTATATGTAGTCTACGTCTAATGCATTTTTGGGCACAACAAGGTGAAATTCCTGTCTCTGTTCTGGATAGAATTGAAATGAAGATTGCTAACCTTTTGTGGGGAAGTGAGCACCACCCTATGAAGTACTCCAAGCTAGCTTTTCCTAAGGATGAAGGAGGGCTGAATTTTAAGACTCCCAGAGATATTGCTAGATGGGGTTCCATGAGAAGACTAATTGCATATCAAGAAGGCACATCTACATGGGGCAGATGGATGAGGGATAGATATCCTAGAGGACTGGATTTTATCCTGAAAACAAGAGAAGGGTATTCTAGATCCATCAACGTCATGAGGGAAATATGGCCGCAAATTAAGAACATGTTTATGGTTAATAATTCTGGTGGATGGCAGCTCATAGACAAGAAGATAAGCTTATGGGAAATGTCCCGTAATAGGAGAGTGAAGGATATCATGGGAGAACAAATATGGATGGATAGGTATGTGCCAAAATGGAGTATGTGTGTATATAAATTTCTGCACCATATTCTCTCCACTCTTGATAGAATAAAGAGCTGGAATTATGATATATCTACTATATGTCTTCTATGTGAGGATAAGGAAGAAAGTCACAATCACCTTGTGGGGGAATGTAATTTCACAAAGGAAGTGTGGGACCATTTATCCAAGGAGTTTAGGCTCCATCTTCAACTCATTGCTGAACCCAGAAGAATGCTTGCTAGGTGCAGAAGAGATGTGAAGAAGAATCTGTTGTTTTCTGCCCTATGCTACCATATCTGGGAGGAGAGAAATGCTAGAAGACATCAAGGGGAGTCTATGAGTGCCTCCAATATTGCTGTATATATATATATATATATATATATATATATATATATATATATATATATATATATATATATATATATATATATATATATATATATATATATTATGTATATTCTTGATAAACTTGGATGAATATATTGTATATGAATGAAGACAAAAAATTAAAGTAGCTATATACATGCACATATATATTTTCTGTTGATCAAAGGAATAAAAATATTGAAGATATATTTGTTTTTCTAAGGAATTTGGGCCATGTTCCTTGAAAATATATATGCATGCTATCAATGCTTTTGTTGATGTTTACTAAATAATAAAATATTTGGATGTAATGATGATGCAGAATGTGATACATAGTATTATTTTTACAATATAATGACCATTTAATCATAGTATTATTTTTACATTATAATGACCATTTATAAATATTTAAAAATCATAAATATTTGACGAATCAAATTTAATTATTGTGCGCTTTGGATCATGTTCCTTCAATATTCTCAAAATTTTCATTTCATTAGTTATATGTGGGCACAAGATGACATGCCAACATAAGTTATAAGAACATGGAAATAGATTGTTGGACAACTAAGCTTATTAGACATACACACCATAGTGTTATTCAACTCAATTTATGAGACCCATGGTAGGGTATATATATTATAGGGAAATAATTAGGGACATTATTACAATAAATGTAAAAAATGATTTCAAGGAACAATGTTTACATGTTTGAGATTCAATTGTTACAACTCATCTAATGGTTTAGCATTAATCCTAGAATTCAAGATAACCTTAGCGTTAATTATGCCCTTTTTGCAAACCAAGAGACTTTTTTATTCAAGCTGATCTCTCATACAGTGGGAGTTGCCAAGGTTGCTCAGTGTGCTTAGCTAGTTGGGGAGACTGGTGAAGCTTTTAGATTGACTATTTTTCAAGTAGACTTTAGCAATACAATAAATAACTAGATTAAATCTACGCAAAATAAATAGATATTTGTACATCATAATATCCATTAGTATTGAGCATGATGATATTAAGGGCCTGAGTTTGAAAGAAGTGTTGTGCTTTAGATGAAGCATCTTAACTAATGATGATGAAATAATTATAATGTTGATATTCCTCTAGTTATTTTTCTTGCAAATGGGTAGAGCTTGACGGGTCCCTATCATCTCAAATTCTATCACACTCATTGCATGATTACAAGTGCCATGTCCCAATACACAATCTCCTATTACAATGGTAACATATACTCCAATAGCCCCCTCTTGTGTAACCATCTTGTATGCAACATCACAATACATAAGAAATGAAACATATCCCACCTGAGGAGCTAAAGGAGGAAGAGAGGGTTTAGGAATATCTTCATATTATAGGTTGAGAATAAAACAAACTCATTTCATGATAAATAGATTAAGGCAGTGTACTGTTTGATTTTTATTGGCATACACCAACTCGTTTCTAGCAGTCCAAAGATGCTAGCAGGTGACTACATATATTGACCATCAGGTGATCTAGTAATTATAAACTTTTTCATATCTTCTTCATTCAGATCGTAGAAGTTATTTGGTATGTTCTTGGATGACCAAACCTCCTTCAAGTTGATGCAATTTCTCAGACAGTGAAATAAGGTTTCCTTCGCATTGCCACATTGCTGGCATATACGATCTAATTCAATGTGTCGATGGTGTTTATCCATTTTTCAAAGTAGGGCACCATGCATTAACAACCATAGAAAAATATTTATCTGTTTAGGCATCTTTTTCCTCCATAGAATTATCCAGTCACTAGGAGTTGCAGTTTCTTTTGTAGACCAAATACAATAGTATGCTAATCTAGCTGACAAATTACCATCTTCTTCATATGGGTAGGCCTAGTTGTTGATACCAGCTTGAGAGTTTGGAGGCAACGTTTAACTAATCCATTGCCGAGCTTCAGGAAAAATGTTGTTATAGATAAACTCCCAGTCCCAATTTTTGTCTTTGGGCATAGACCCAATAGCCAAATCTTTGAGGTCTACTGGATGAGTACTCATTTCATTCAGTTCCATCAAAGACTAGCCACTTATCCCTCCAAATATTTGTAGATTGGCTATCATTGATTACCTTATAAGATTTTGAAACAATTGCATGTAAGTTTTGTTTGATGAAGCCCCATGCTGCTAAAGGAGGACAACTTATTGGAATAGTGTTCTTGTAGTATTTGTCCACCATGAACTGTACCCATGGATTATTGGGATGGTTGATGAAGGTTCAAACGTTCTTCATCATTAGATCTTTATTAAAGTATCCCACATCCTTAATACCAAGGCCACCTCTATCTTTACAGGTTGTTACTTTATTCTAGGATAGTAGGGAAAGCTTTTGGTCTTGTTAGTTACCCGACCATACAAAGTTTTTAACTTTCCTATGTTAGTAACACATAAGGTAGGAGATAAGGCAACTGTTTACATAGAACAAGTTGGAATTGTTTGCAAAGTAGCTTTGGCAAGCGTGAATCTTCCTGCAATGGACATGTGATGAACAATCTAATTCTTCATTCTTGCTCTGATTGTATGTAGGATATGGGCATGTGTGGATTTGTTTATTCTATGGTGCTGGATGGGGACTCCCAAATAACACCCAAGATCAGTCATATGCAGGATGCCAAGCTTCCTTGAGATTTTCCTCTTCTCCCTTGCAGATACATTCACATAGAAAAAGCATTCAGATTTTTTAAGGCAATTTGTTGACCTAATACTGTAGAGAAATTGCTCATTATTTTCTTCACTAACCCATCATGCCACATAGTTGCTTCTACCATAAGAATCAAATCATCAACGAAGCAAATGTGTGTTAGTTATAGACCTCCTCTTTTAAAGATAATTGGTTTCCAATTTCCTTGGTTTGCTTCAATTTTGATTGCTTGACTAAGCCTTTTAACACTGTGGATAAATACGTAAGGACTAATAGGATCTCCTTGCCTCACACCTTGAGATGTTTTGAAAGGAGGTAGAAGTTTCCCCTCCCAAAGGATGAATATCTCTCCCTTTGTAATAATCTGCATAATGAGGTGAGCCACTTTAGAATATATCCCCATCTTGTTAAGGGGTGTCTTGGATGGATCCCCCTCCCAAATGATCAAATACCTTTGAGAGGTAAATTTTGATTGCCATCCATTTTGTTTTCCCATTTTTATGTCTCATTGAGTGGAAACCTTATTGTAAAAGAAGTATGTTGTCACCAATCTTTCTTCCTAGTATAAAACTTGACTGTGTAGGAGGAATCCAATCATTAAGAAAATGTTTTATACGTTCAACCAAAAAATAAGAGATGAGCGTGAAGCAATAATTGTTTAAGGATATAGATCTGAAGTCATTGCAGTACTAAGGAACTTAAACTTTTGGAAAAAGAACCATATGAGAGTATGCAAGTCGATTGTCAATTAGACTTAAGTGGAAGATATCAATGACCATAGATGACACTGAAGGACCTATATGATTACAATTATTGTGCATAAATTCATTATAAACTCCATCTACACTAGGACCTTTGGTTGGAGCCGTAGAGAAGACTATAGACTTGATCTCTTCAATTGTTGGAATGGAATCCAAACTTTGTGGGTTGGAAGCCTCATGTATATGAAATATTATTGGATAGTCCACTAGGCATTAATGGTCACTGACTGGAAGTTCTAAGAGGAGCACAACAAAGAATTTCCTCAGTATTGATTGTATTTCTTTACAGGAGGTTGTCCAATCACCTACATCATTTTTGATCTGGGTGATTGTATTCCTTTCATGTCAGGCCTTTTTATAGGAGCTAAAGACTTTAGAGTTACTATCCCCTAGCTTCAACCAGTTAATGTGTGATTTCTACCTGAGAACTTCTTCTTCACTTTCTTAATAAGTTGGAATTATTCTTGTAGCTTGATGGCTGAGAGATTAACATCAAAACTATTCAGATTGGCAGAGATAATTTGTACCTTATTCATCACATCAATTATATTTGCTTTTTGTTTCTAGTTTTTCTTCATAATAGTAGCATCCCACTTTGTAGTCTTTGATTGAAGGATTCTAGAGCTTCCAGAAATGGATTCTTATTGTACCATCATTTGAAGAGATGATTGTTGAACTCTAGTTGAAGGTTCCAACTAGCTTTCATATTAAAAAGCACCTGATATTGTTGTCACTTGGGTTTCCTGCTATCAAGAAAAATAGGATTATTGTCAGAGTAAAGGTGTGGTAGGATAGAGATGACAGTGTTAGTTTTCTCATCCATTCACTCTTCATTGGCAATGATGTGATCAAGATGCTCATGAAGGTTGCCCCTCTTGAAAGTGAAGAATTTTTTATCATCTTTGATATCAGTGAGCCCTATGGCTAGCACATGTTATTGAATTTATCAATTGATTCATGTTCAAAGGATTTTCCTCCTTGCTTCTGTGATGTACAAAGCATAGTATTGAAGTTACCAATGGTAGCCTATGGGCCATTTATAGTACTGGCAATGTCTTGAAGTCACTGCCAAAGATAGTTCATTTTAGTTGGAGATGGATTGGAATACACAACAGTCAATAACCAACTTTTGCTTACTCTGTAATGAATAAACTGATGATTATTGAGGATGATATCAATTGTAAAATGATGATCTTACCACAACAACTAGATTCCTCCAGAGAACCTGATTTCCTCCACCGATGAGAAGAAGAATAGCTGAGTTTTTTTGTAATTGATTAGCACTTTCCCCACTGCATGAAAGCTCAATGATTGCTAGAATGTGTAGGTTATTAGTAGCTTTAAGGAACTTTAAATAATTAATTTTGTCTTGGGAGATAGCTCCTTGAATATTCCAACAAATCAGCTTCATTTATGAATAAATAGAGGAGGTGGGCAAATCAGACAGTAGTGGTGGTTCTAATGGCATCTTGGATATCACCTTCAATCTACGCATCCATTTACGATGATCCAACTTCATTGAGATCCAAGGCTTTATTAGGTGATGAATCTGCACTAGTAGTAGCATTAACAACATAATTATTTGTTCTCTTCCCCTTCTTACAAATCCGATCAGGACTAAGATGAATGGATTGGTAACTATCCTTATATTCCTTAGTCAGACTCCACCTTAGTTGTCAGAGCCATCACTAAAAGTGGTGATGTCCTTTAATGAATTGAATGGATTCTCAAGCATTAATGACTGTTGACGACCCTCAAAGATTTCCTCTTCTACCAGGTTGACAACAGTATTCATACTTCTTGGAGCCTAGGTGGTACCAATCCTTGATGTATTAGAAGTTTTTGAAGATATTGCATGGGATTTTTTTTCTACTTTCTACTTAGAACTTGTTGCAACTCATCAACATCTACATTTGAAAAAGCTTCCTTATGTTTCCCCTAGTTAGTTTTTAATGGTATAGAGTCTTGCTGGTCATTTTCCTTAGAATCTATGATGTTTGACTTTGTCGGTCTCTTTTTAGACTTCTTTGCATGAATACTTATCTTATAGCTAATGGTATTGGTTGGGGCTTCAGTTTTCCTTGCATCGGATAATAGGTTATCATGTAGGAAAACATCTTCTTTGTGGCCGATCCTTACACAATTCATATAGATAGAAGGGATATTTTCATAATCCAATCTGAAGAACACTTTATTTATGTAAACTACTGGTAGTAGTGACTTGGATGTATCAACCTCATTGACAATCTGGGAAAACTTGCCATGATGACCCATGATAGTAGTTGCATCAATTTTGTTATTTTCCATATTGAATTATCGACTCCTTCCAACAAACTAATTTGGAAAAGGTGTAATGGAGTGTCAAGAACTCTCACCCAGATCACAAGTTTCTATGGCAGATCTTTGGAAGGAAAAAATTTGGATCCCAACATTGCACAGATAGACAATTTCCAAATACATTCCAAGGAACTTCAAACTTTACTTAGACATAATCATCATTACTTGATAATTGAAGGACATAGTATCCATGATCTAGGTCAATAATCTTATAGGCATTCTTGGGCTTCCATAAAACTTGAATTAGATTTTCCAGTGCCTTATAACCCAAGGTTGTAGCAATGGCCTTCACTATGATTGTGAATCACCAATGGCTCAACAAGGATTTCTTTGTTGCCGTATTGACGAGTGAAGGTAGGTAGGACACCAATCACATCAACCCTGATGTCTACTGGTTTCAAATAATTTTTTGTTGTAGGGATTTGTAGGTTTGCAAACTCCTCGTCATATTCTTTCCAGCTATGTTCATATACGATGGTCTGCTTTCAACATGTCCTGGATGGATAGATTCAACTTCTCCCTATTGAACTTGGGAAGGTGATTGCATGTCTGGGTTACGTTCTGGAGGACAGTTGATGCCATCGGCTCCATAGCTGTCACCTCCACCACCGCCCTTGCCAAACCCTAAAACCATACTGCTTTTTGTGTAGTGCTTTAGTGTTAGTTATGCCTTTATTAGTACCTTAATTAGTTTCTTATTTATTTTGGTCTAGGTTTATATCAAGTTTTTGGTTTGATAAGACAATATCATGATTTGAGCATACTATGAGATCTATTCTTTAATTGATATAGAAGTAGCCTACACATGTATGATAAAAGATAATTAATGATACTTGAGGTAATAATCAACAAAGAAATTATTATTTGAAAATCTTATCAAACTACTGTAGAATTGTAGATAATTCAATTATGAATCCAATTTAAAAGTACTTGATGAAATTGGAGTTAAAATGAGAGAGATATGGTAGTTTTAGTATGATGTGCACAACTATCATTAGTCGACACTTTAATCATACCCTGATGGCTATGCGGGTTGATGATCAAACCCCGATGACCATAAAAGCTAATGATAAAATCTCTTTGTTCATGCATGACAATGATTAGACCTCGATGGCCATGCAAAACAATGACCAGACCCCAATGGCCACACAAGCCAATGATGGAACCCCAATGACAACGCAGACCAATGACTGGACCTCGATGGCCATGCATGCCGATGACCAAACCTTGACGGCCATGTAGGCCAATGACCATACCTCAATAGTCATGAAGGATGATGAATGAACCCAAAGACCAATGGCCATGCAAGATGATGATCGGGCAGATGCCACATAGATCAATGTAAATGAATTGCACCATCACCCATTACATTCAATCACTAATATAACCATAACTTTTACTATAAATATGAGAATCTGATGGAATTTATTTAACTTGATTTATATTTAGATTTTCCACAATTAAATTCCTAAATCACTAAAGTGGCAAACAAAAAGGCAATTTCTAGGGCGACTGTGAAGAAGAACACAAAGAACAGGAAAAACTAATGATCTAACCACATATTTATTGTGGTAAGTTAGTTTTGACCATAGATTTCTCCTTTCTTTCTATAAGACTCATCACAATTCCTCTTTTGCCTCCCCTCTCCATCTTCTTCCTCTACTAGTCTCTATATAGATCAACAAATCTAGTGTCATGTTGTTCGAAGGAGGATTTTGAGACATTAAGCTTGAGTCTATGCCCAAAGGACCAAGAATCTGGACATACAAAGCTTAGATCCAAGATAAGTTACCTAAGATCAGATCCAGATGAGTGGTTTTATAGAAATCAAGTCAAAAATGATAAATGGCATGTACTGCTTTGTATGAAGATGATTGGTTTTGTTTTCCTGAGACTGGATATGAGATTTTGGTTGATTGATTGACATTTTGGCATATTTGTGATGCATTGCTTAGGATTTCTTCTCTAAAAAGAAATTATCTATTATATGTGGTGATCTTAATGGTATAATTAGAGGCACAAGAGCCCTGAGTTTTCCTTGGTTTCTATAATAATAAATTGAAGTTATGAATATGTGATATGCTTGATAGTTACTATTACCCAGATACTTATGAGTCCCAAGGAGTAGTTCATTCTAGTATTGTTTAGTATGCTCATCTGTTAGTTCAAGTAGAAATTTATCAATTCTAGTAATCAAAGTAAGTTTAGTGTGTTGATGATAAAAATAAACCATTAAGCACAAAGTTAATTTAAGATAAAGTAGTAGTAAATTTATTAGTGGAACTAAAGAATCAACTAGACGTTAGATGCTAGGGACATCACATAATACATCATAGAGGTATGTACTATAAAGAATGAAACATTTTTACCAATTGGAAGAGTCCAAGATGAAGTCGCCAGAGCATACTATAGAGATGCGCCAGACTAAGCCCAATGAAGACAGTCTTCTTATTATAGTGAGGTACCCAACATCACCCAGAAACTTTGGTGGTACTCAATACATTTCTCTAAGTAAGTCAACCATTGTGATACCAAATATGTAGGTAGTTAAGCCAAGTGTTTTGACTCTCTGCTTGAATATCCAGGTGTAAAGGAGTGGAGTAGTTTATTTAGCAAACTTTTTAGCCACTAAGGCCAGACATGGAGAGCTCCCTTTACATGCCAAGGAACTAGTTTAGTAGACTTAGGATCTTGACTCTACTCTACATATTATACGGAGAGATCGTAGCTTGATGTGATTCTTTCATATGTTATGGTACACTTTATGGGTCTAGGGCAGAATAATAGGAATTAAAAGACAAGTGAATTGATTGAGTTGATTTACTTATTGTAGCTATTATCAAATCTCCTAGAAAGTTGAATGATTTATAGATTTCAACTTCCATGCCTATATTTTTTGTAAATAAATTAACATTACATATCAAAATTATCATGGTTTCTAGATTGTCTTTCCATGCACCGAGACAGTGGCTCACGCACCCTATTGAAACATTTTTTTCATGTGCATGCCCAACTCAGTAGGAGGAGTCAGAAGCTAGTTCCCATCTGCAGTGACCAGCTGAGGTCTTGATAGGAAGAGTTAGTTATATGGTCTCTTATCCTTCCTATGGTCATGGGAATGTGACTTTGTGGATTGAGAGAAATTTCATTATATGTTGTAGTTGATGTATGCTAAAGTTGGTACTCAATTCCTTCAGTTGAGTATGTAGTACAATTTAAACTAAGATGTAAACTCATGATTCTTTTGCATAAATAAGATGTTATTTTATATATTAACATGATGTATTGTGAGTTATATACGTTTTGAGAAAAGAAAATTAAAGGCTATTTCAAATTGTAGTTAAAAATTAATGGTTAGTCTAATCCCTCTTTGATGGGCCTATACCCCGGTTAGTGAGTTTTGTTTGTGTTAAAAACTTGATATTATAGCCTAGGTTGGGGACATGTGGTAACTAACCAATAGTACTAGGACATTTTCCTCTTTGAACTTCACTTTTATAACAAATATCTTTCTGATATGGAAATGTATATGGAAGGAAGAGGATGTGGTTTTGGTGAAGAACATATCGAGAGCCATTATGGCACTGACCTTCACACAACATGTCAAGGTGGAGATGATACAGATGAAGTAGTCATGATATACTGTATATTTTTGGAGACAAAGGAGAAATAGAAGATGTGCATGAGGTCTTCATCTTTAATAAAGGATCTAATGAGATCCTATGAGTTACTAAAGAATCTTGGAAAGATTGAATTTTTTGTGACAAGAAATGCATGTGAGGCAGATTTATGGCTCAGACAACTAGAAAACATTTTCCTCCTAATGGAGTTATTTAAGGAAATGAAGATTAAACAAGTCATCAATCTACCTAAAGGAGATGTTGTATTATGAGTGTTTGGAGTAGAAAATAAGAGGAGAAATGGAATGATGACGTGGAAGAACTTTGTGGACAACTTTCACTTGAAGTATTTTCCTTCTACCTTCCTAAGTGATAAATCATACAGCTAAGTGATAAATCATACAACTAAAGAGCACAAGATAGTGAAGCATTATAGTTGGTGAATAAGAGGCATATTATAAGAGGTTGGTTAATTTTTGGTCACTTCTTATACTAGATGACATAGAAAAATGTAGGAGGTTACAATTAGGTTTAAGGCTAGAAATTGAACATAACATTCAAGAGTCAGAGAAATGGATAGAGAGAACTTTTGGGAGTTTGTGGAGGAAACAAGGAACATTGAAGAGGTAGTTAATGCTAATAAATATTTTGAGGCTACAGAAATATCTAGAGATTTCAGTAGAGGAGGACAAAGTAGTGGTGGATATTGAGAGGGTTGTGGATCTTTTCAAAAATAGGATGAGGTTTTAGTTTTTTTTGGAAGGATATGATCTGGTTCAAGCGATATTTCATCTTCTCATATTACAGGGAGATTTGGATTTGGCATATTGAATACACCACCTAGGAAGGTACCTTTGTTAAGGACTTTAGGATCACCATCATCAGTGAAAGGACCATGGAGATAATATACAACTGTATGTGACACTTGTGGTAGGGCACACTCTAGTCAGTGTTGGAGAAGAAATTTTCAAGGATGCGACTACTATGGATAGATGTGACATTTTAGGAGAGATTGTCCTAAGTTTTAAATTGCACCAACACAAAGTTTGCAGTCATACTTTTAGAGTTCACTGAGGCAAGCTCTAGGTAGGAGAGGAAGTTCTTCAGTGGCTTCAAAATCTAGAGGGGAATACCAAGTACCAATAGTAGATAGAAAGGACACCATTGAAGATGGAGAGTTATAGGATGTTTCCTTTCTATGATTCAAACTGAAGGAGTAGTCTTGCCAAGGATTGTCACATGTGACATGCTTCTCTTTAACAACATTTCAATTATATTTTTGATAGATCATGTTGTGACACATTCTTTTATATAGATTTATCTAATGAAGTTGCTATTGAGATTACCCATAGGTGAGTCAATGGTTTTGTTAGAATTTTGTACCAAATGTCTCTTGAGTTTTAATGGTTATACCATAGAGTTTAATCTTATAACCTTAGACATCAATTATTTTCAAAGTATTTTTGGTATGAATTTCTTGAGAGATATCTTGTTTGATTAGAGTTTTGGAAGAAAGAATGTATCTTTCAGCAAGGTGGCTTTTCATGTGTCTTCACTTGGGATAGAAAAGTCTTATCTACATGCATAGTATCAGCTATTGTAGTTGATAAGATGATGAGAAAATGGTTTGAGGCCTTTTTAGAAAATGTGGTAGACTAGGTCAGAGAAAATAATAGTTAAAATAGAGGATTCTTATGTAATATGTGATTTCCCAATGTTTATCTTGATAAGTTACCAGGTCTACCACTTGAGAGGGATGTTGGTTTTGAGATACAAAAATTACCTGGTAGTCACCTGATGCATTACCAGCCTACAAAATGCCACATGTAAAGTTAAATGAACTGTAAAATTAGTTACATGAGTTGTTGGATAAGGGTTTCATTCAACATACTACATCTCCTTGGGGAGCTCTAGTGATTTTTTGAAGAAGAAGGATGAAACTATGTGATTGTGAGTGGACTATCATCAATAGAATAAGATAACCATTAAGAAAAAAATATCCTCTAGTTGTGATTGATGATTGGTTTGATCATTTACCTGGAACAATAATCTTTTCAAAGATTGATCTTTGGTCAACTTATCATCACTTGAGAATAAAGGCATCAAATATGCCTAAGTCAACATTCATAACAAGGTATGGGAATTATGAGTTTATAGTCATGTCTTTTGGACTGAAAAATGCCCCGAAAACTTTCATGGACATGTGGAATAGAGTTTTCAAACCATACTTAAATCAATTTATAGTAGTGTTTTATATTCTTAAAATGCATAATAACATGAACAACATTTGATGATTGCCCTACGTTTGTTGAGAAAACATAAATTTATGCAAAGTTTAGCAAATTTGAGTTACTATTGGCTGATGTTTCTCTACTTGGACATGTCATATAAGGAGGAGTCAGTGTAGACCTTAAGAAAGTGGAATTTGTTCTTTAGTGGGAGAAACCCACAACCCCTACTAAGATCAAAGGTTTTTTAGGAAGCCTATTATAGGAGGTTTACAAGGAAATTTAGTGTATTATCAACACCTCTTACATATTTAACAAGGAAGTATATGCCTTTTGTTTGGTGTAGAACATTTGAAAAAAGTTTTCAAACATTAAATAAGATGTTAACTACATCACCAATTTTGATTTTACCAAAGCCAGACAAGGATATGTTCTGTTCTATCATGCATCCAATAAGGGTTTAGGATGTGTTCTTATACAGGAAGGAAATGTGATGGCCTATTCTTATAGACAACTCAAGAAGCATGAAGAGAATTATCCAACATGTTATTTGAGCTAGCAAGAGTAGTACATCCATTAACGACATGGCATCATTATCTATATGGTGAGTCATGTTTGGTCTTTATTGATCATAGGACTTTAAAGTATAGTTTTACACAAAAGGGTCTTAACTTGAGACAACATAAATGGTTAGAGCTTATAAAGGATTATGATATCACCATTGATTGTGACCATGGGAAGGCTAATGTTGTGGGACACGCTCTGAATAGGATGTTTAGATCACCTGTAGAAATGTTTTTTATGGCATGTGCTCAAAGAAACATATTTGTTAAGATAAGAGATGAATTTAGATTTGAGTGTGTTAGGATAAGGTGGATTGATTGCATAGATGCAGGTTAGACCTACATTCTATGACCAAATTGGAGAGCTTCAATAGAGTTACAGTGATTTGAAGAAGATTATGCATTATATGATAGAAGGAAAGAGGATATAGTTCATGTATTCAAAAGATGGGTTGTTTATAAATAGGGCATGTGTGCCATATGACATTGAATTAAAAGAAGTAAATTCTTGAAGAAGCTCACTTCTATTTATGCAATGCACCCATGTAATTCTAAGATGTACAAAAACCTCAAGGAACTATAGTGGTGGTCAGATATGAAGAGAGATGTGGCTGAGTGTGTAGCCAAACATTGTGTGTCTCAACAAGTAAAGTTCAAACACAAGAGACCAATAGCCACCAACAACTCCCTATTCCGTTATAGAAGTGAGAACATAGTACCATGGACATTGTGGTAGGGTTACCTATATCATCACATAGTGATGACTCTATATGGGTGATTGTGGACAGATTAACAAAATATGCTCATTTTCTCCCAATTAAGTCAACTTGGGATGCACCCATTCTAGACAAAGTCTATATAGATGAAATAGTAAGATAACATGGAATACTAGTCACTATATTATCTAATTGGGATTCCAAATTCAAATCCATATTATAGAATTAGCTACATCGTGCCTTGGGAACAAGTTTGAAGTTTACTACAACGTTTCATCCACAGACTACAATCATAAGGAAAAATTGTATTTTTTTAAGACATGATGAGATCATGTATTTTGTGATTTAGTGGTAGTTGGATAGTCATCTTAGCCTTATGGATTTTTACTATAAAAATAATTACCATTCTAGTTTAGGCATGGACCCTTATGAAGTTTTGATGGGCGAATATGTAGATATCCTATTTGTTGGTATGAAATTGGTAAAAGGCATATTCAAGGTTGGAAGTTGGTATAGGAGACAACAAAAAAGATATATGTGATCAGATAATAGTTGAAATCTACATAAGATAGATAGAAAAGATATGCAGAGAAAATGCATGGACCAATTTATTTTGATATTGGGGATGACGTTTACTTGAAAGTTTCAACATGGAAATGTGTATAGGTTTGAAAGTGAGGCAAACTAACTCCTAGATTTGTGGATCCCTTTCTAATCAATCAGAGGAAGACCATTAGCATACAAGCTTGAGTTTCCTCCTTAACTAGACAATATACATGGTGTTTTCATATATCTATGTTAAAGAAGTGTCACCCAATTATAGAAACGATCATAGATTCTTAGCTAGTACAACCATGAGAAGATTTATCCTATGTTGAAGTTGCAATACAAATTCTAGATTGTCAAATTAAGAAGCATAGAAAGAGGGATATATCTCTAGTTATGGTCCTTTGGAGGAACTATGGTGTAGATGAAGCTACTTGAGAATTAGAATCAGAGATGTCTAACAAGTTTACTTTCCTCTTCTAGGAATTTCAAGATGAACTTTTTTATTAGAAGCAAAGATTGTTACAACCCATATCATGCATTATCAGTAATCTTAGGATTATTGATAACCATTATAATTATACCATTATTAGTATCTTAATTACTTTGTAGTTTACTTTGTCCTTATATTATATCATTTTGTTTTGATGCATCAAAATTATGATTCAGACGTACTATGAGATCTTATCTTTAGTTGATACAGAAATATCCATCGCATGTATGAGAACTAATAATACTTGAGGAAATAATTAATTAACAAATCATCATTTGAGTGTTTTATCAAACTAATACTATAGAATCATAGAGAATCCATTATGAATCCATCACAAAAAATGGACGAAATCTAAGTTAAAATGAGAGATTTATGATGTTTTAGTATCATGCGTAGAGCTATCATCTATTTGCACTTTCATTGGACCCCATGGCCATGAAGGTAGATCACTAGACCCTGATGGCCATGCAAGTCCATGACCAAACCCCGATGGCTATGAAGATTGTTGAACTAACTCCAATGGCCATACATAACGATTTCCAGACCCTGATTGCCATGCAAGCTGATGACTCGAATCTAATGGCCACACAAGTCGATGATCAGACCCCGATGGCCACACAAGCCTATTATCAGACCCCAATGGACACACAAGTCGATGACCGAAACATGATGGCCATGCATGCTGATGACGGACCCCGATGGCTGCATAGACCGATGTCCATGTAGATGAATGACTGGGCAGATGCCATGCAAACTGATGGAATTGAACAACTCTACCGCCCAATACAACTGACCATTAAAATGACTATAACTTTTCCTATATATCAGAATCCAATCAAAACTACTTCTTTGGCATATTTCAACTTTCCACATAAACAGGTCCTTGAAACACTGAAAAGGAGAATGAGAAGGAAATTTCTAGGGTGACGTTGGGGAAGAACGTGAAGAACATGGAAAACTGATGATCTAACCACATATCGATAATGATAGGTTAGTTTTAACCATAGATTTTTCCCTTGTTTTTCTTTCCATTGCTTGAACTATTCTATAAGACTCATCAGAGGTTCTTCTTTACCCCCCCCCCTCCATCTTCTTCCTCTACTATTCTCTATTAATTCAATAGATCTAAAGTCATGTTATTTGAAGGAGGATTTTGAGACATTAAGCTTGACTTCAATCTCTATAGATGAAGAATCTAGACATACAAAGCTTAGATCTGAGACCAGTGACCTAGGATAAGATCCAAGTGAGTGAAAAGTTATCCCTTAATCCTAATTTTATTGAAATCATGGAAAAACTATAAATAGATTGTAGTTCCTTCTGTGAAGATTATCGATTTCATTTTCTTTAGATTGAATATGAGATTTCAGTTGAGTGATTAACTATTTGTCATATTTGTTATTCCTTTCTTATTCTTTCTTCTCGAACAATTTGACATATTCATAATATGTGGTTCTAACTACTTGGAAGGAAATTCTTGATGCATGGATAAAAACTTGAAGTTGGGGTTTCTATAAATATATGTAGACCAATATTGAACATATAATTTGACCATATAGTAACTTGTCATTTAGTTCACATGTAAAAGTAATTGTGAATGCACCTTGACATGAGGCCCATGGTCACTACTCAATATTCTGTTATGGCGTTTCATGGTTTTAATGATATTTAAGTTTGTAGATTGAATTTCACATACAATCATCATATTGATGAGAATGGTCACCATTCCTCTATATATTTGTGTACCTATAACTTCTAGAATCATTGAATATTTAATGTGATATAAAATAAAAGTGGATACATAATCCAAATCAAAATTTAAGCAAAAATGATAGGATTGAAGTGGATTGAGATAGAACCATGACCATCCAACCATAAATTTTAATTAATGGGTATATGAATCTTTACCATACATGTTCCTAGATTGAAGAAATGTAGGTCACATGTCCAATGATTCTAAAGGAATAAAACATGACAAAAATTAAACAAAAATTCTAATGAAGTGGAGTTTTGTTGTATGAGGAAAAAGAGAAATGGAAACATTTCTATGAAAATAAGGTAAAGAGAGGATTATGAAGATAATAAGAGAATAGAAAAAAAGTCTTAAAAATATATACAACAAATATTTGTTGTTAGAGATAGAAAAATGAATAGATGTATATAATTACTATCAATATAAAAAGTCAAAGAAGTATATTGACCTGGTGCAACACATCAAAAACCTACATAGTGGAAGATTAAAAAGGGATTTAGAGACAAGGAATATGATTGTAGGATATTAAACAACATTATGCCAACAGAAACCCTCAATAAATAGGTTGATTATATCAATGCTAAATACATGTTGAGAGTCATTAAGTTAATGTATATAAAGATAATGATTGAATGAGAGGAGTGGTAATGGTATGGCAAGAATATGTCCTTCTATGAATTGGTAAGAAGAATTCTCAACCAAAAAAAAGACCAAATTCAAGATGATATGACCAATTCCTTCCATCAATTTTTATGGTAATGACATGTATGTGAATGTAACTCCCTAAACTCTCTCAAGAAGAAAACTAAATATGAACCAAGCACAAGTGACACATGTTCCCAGGATAAGGACCAAGAATCTTAATTAGAACCTTCCCAATGTCATTATTCTTTCTAGAATGTGAAAAACCAATAGAAAGCATGCAATGCATAATGTGCAAACAAGTCTCATTAGAACCCACTAAGGATTGTTTCTATCTACAAAGTTCATATACATACATACAAACTTATAAGGTGATCAATTACTTGGGAAATCTCATGTCTAACTTAGACAAAGCTAAAGGATTATGTGGCATTATTAGTATTCTCTATAAAAATGCAAAAGTGAAATGGAAACATTCCATTTCCATCACCAACTCATACAAAATAGCCTTAATATGAAAATTATAATTACTATTATATACACCTAGTCAACATCAACATCTAAAATATTCTATGCAAGGACATTGTTCACACTAATAAGCACACATTCTATGTCTAGGTGTATGAGAATAAAACACTATGCTACTCCATGTGTGAAGTAGAAGTAGATACATCAACCATTTGAAGCATCTTTACTTCATGAAACTCTAATGAAGAGAAACATGTTTATCTTAGTTTTTTCATCTTGTATTTACATCTAAGAAGGGAGATTTTCAACATAGTTTGGACAGGGATTAGCCCATCCCCACTATATCAATAATCATATAAATATAGTGGTAAAAAATCTATAAATAATCATCTCATACCACAATTCATTGGTTTTTAAGAGTATATATAAGAAAATAGCCTCACATTTAAATAAAACAATCCTCCTGTATTATGGAAGTAGGGTCAAGTGTATGCAAAAATATTGGTAGGATGAAACTTGAGACTTATCAAAGGTATCCTAATCTTGCAAGGATGTCACAACCATATCAGATGTGAAGAACAAAATGAAAATTAAGACAAGAAAAGGAAATTCTATGCACATAGCCTAAGTCTACAAGAAGTATAATACAAATTTCCACCATTCTAGAAACTTTATTCAAAGATAATAACAATGGAACTGGGAAAGCAATATTCATTATTTATATAATATGATAGTGATACTAGATATAGCAAGACCATTTTCAAGTTGCAGAGTTCAACAATATTCATGTGAAGATAGTGATTCTCAATACACCATTCTAGAAATTTACTTTGATGAAACTTTATTCAAGGATAAGAACTATGGAACTGGGAAAGAAATATTCATTATTTATATAATATGATAGTGATACTAGATATAACAAGACCATTTTCAAGTTGCAGAGTTCAACAACATTTGTGAATATTCCTAAGAATTAGATAGGACATGGATTCCTCATTACACACTTTTGAAAGAGATTGTGATAAGAACTTAAAATTCAAATATATTTTATATTCAACATAATCTCACATAGATATGCAACTATTTATGGGTCTTTATTGAACATTTCCAAAGATGCCAAAAGTTAGGATCATTCAATTCAGAATCGTCTCCTCATTATAATGGGAAACCTTCCTGGCGTTCCCACTAATCGGAGCGAGAGATAGGTGGAAAAATGATAAGGAACTAATTGATACCAATTTCCATTTTTGGCTCCAGGTTGGCAATGATGCCACCACTGTTGAATCTTGTATCCAACAATTGTCATGCCTCCCAAGGAAAATAAAAAAATCTGGGTTTTCCTTCCTTTTCTTGATAAATCATGACATTTATTATAAACTCTTTCACTTTAGATATTGTAGAGAAATCCATATATCCTAATCCTTTAATTTTTTTAAACCCAAAATTTAATGAAAAGTCCATAATGACTTTATCTAGATTTTTCAAAAGATTGAAACCAAAATTCACAAAGAAAATGGACTTTTCTTCATATGCAAGTCTTCCTCTAAATTCATGCATTTAAAGCATCAAAAATAACCATTTTATCTTTCATTATTTTATATTATATTTATTTAGGATATTATTTCTATTAGAAACCATGCGCAGAAGAAAACTAAATAATAGTGCTCCATGTTTCTAGTGAATTCTACACAATTCTCTCAAGCACATATAATTATTATCTATTTTCTCTTTCTCTTTGCTTATTATGGGATTTTGCTCTCTCCCTTTTCCTTTTATCCATTATTGGAATAATAATATAGTAGAAATCAAGAAACCAAGCATCCAAGGGAAATTTGCAAAGAAGACCATTCTTTAGAAATGAAGCACAAAATTTTTAAATCAAGTTTCTTTTACTAGAATAATTGCATTTAAAGTACATAAAGTACAAGTGAAATTGAGGTTATAACAGAATAATTAACTCAAAATGTTATAAACAATACATGAATTTTGATCACCATGAAAACTCAATTGAGGAACAGAACAATTTAAATGATTTTTATGCAAATCTGTCAGAAGAAAATTGACCAACACCTTGCACAACTATCAGATCTGATTAAGAACCCACATGGAAAGATACCATCTAACACAGAGAGTGTGAAAATGGCCACTCTCTATTCTAGAAAGATTCTAAAAGATATGAAATCCAAGGCTATCAAAGAAAGCAACTCTGATGTTGTAACACAACCCAAACCAATTATTATAGAGGAAGAGCCTGAAGAGGAAGCATCCACCAAGAAGGATAAAGCCAAGGAGAAGGGCAGGGGTAAGAAAATTCCTAATGAAAAGAATGTTGACCCGGTTGAAGATGATTTTGCAAATAGAGATCCATATTCACCAAGATTTCCTTTCCCTTATAAACTAATCAATGCCCACTTAAAGAAGAGATATGAGAAGTTCTTAGAATCCATAAAGAAGTTGCACCTTGATGTACCATTCATGGATGCCATCAAGGAGATGTCGACCTATGCCAAGTTCTTTAAGGATCTGATTACGAAGAGAAGAAGAGGAGACCACATGGAGACTATGAGGTTAGCAACAATTTCAATCACCTTTTTACAAGCAAAGATTACTACAAAGAAGAAAGATGTTAGGGCATTCACTATTCCTTTCAATGTTAGAAACAAGGAGGTAAGGCATGGACTTGTAGACCTAGGGGCAAGCATTAGTTTTATGCCCATTACTCTAGCCCATAGGTCGATATTTACCAATATGGTGACAAATGGAATGAGGATCAACTAGATGACCACACATCTACAAAGCCAGAAGGAATCGTAGAAGATAACCCCATCCATGTAGGACAATTCTTTATCCCATATGATATTGTTGTGGCTGATACAATGGAAGGCCCAACGTATATTATGATCTTCAGAGGACCATTCCTCATAATGGGGAGATCTTTAATAGATGTTGAGGTCGAGATTATCACTATACGAGTGGGAAATGATCACATAGAATTCCATGTGCAAGAGTCCATAAGGGGACCTTGTTTTGTAAGTCGGTTTATTTCATGGATAGTTATTATCAATTATGTGAAGAAGTTCAGGAATATAATGCCATTATTGATGCACAACGTGAGCCCTCAACAACCTAGACCCTAGTATCGAAGACCTTGATGTGGTCAAAATTCTTGATTATCTAAACCAACCAGAGGAAGAATACAATGATGATGAGGAGGGAACAATAGAAACAATTAAATATGCCTCTCTAGAGCAAACATCTGAGGAGAAAGAAGCACTAAGGCCCAAGCCAAAGCTGAAGCAACTCCCTGAAGGGCTAAGGTACAAGTGTCTTGATGATAAAGAAAGAAATCCAGTAATCATAAACACCACCTTGATAGAAGATTAAAAGGAGAGATTGATAAGTGAACTCAAGTTACACAAGAAAGGCAATTGGATATTCCATGGAAGACATCAAGGGCTTCAGTTTGGTTTTCTGCATGCACCAGATCAACCTAGAAGAGCCTACAAACCCTTATCTCATCAGCAAATAAAGTTGAACCAAATGCTTAGGGAAGTGGTTAAGAAAGAGGTGATAAAGTTGTGGGATGCATGAATTATATACCCGATCAGCAATAACAACTAGGTTATCCCAATTCATGTGGTGTCAAAGAAATGAGGGATGACTGTCGTAAAACTCATGTAGTAAACAAGTTGTTTCTTATGAAGGACATAAAACTCAATTCTTCTTGTTGAGCCTTCTTAGTGACCACTGTGGGTCTCTTCAGTCCTCCATAGATGAACCATATCCCTAGGTTTTCTTATAGTTAGCTACATATGGTAGCCTAGTGCTTTCTCCCTTACATATAAGAAAGGAGAATTTTACTCCTTATTCCCCACCATCACTCCTTGTCCTTCCATGCCCATGTTGATCATCCCTCATTGTCCCATGTTGGAACTTTCATCCCACACCCTAGGTTTCTCCAACTACAAAAGTATACACATTTTCTAATTTAGTGAATCTTAGGTGAGTAGGTCATCCCTCTACCTAGATCATTGAGTGTTAACTAGAATTAATGGAGATTTATTATAAAGTTAGTTGTTAAATAAGTTTAGATTAGTTACTCCTTTTTTTTGGTCGATCAAAAATGCATGTTACTATTAATACCAAAATTTTGGGCACTAAGTGCCCCATTACATCAATGGGAGCTAAATGCTCAATCAAGGAACAAAATCCCCACACAGGGGGGGGAGACAAGATCTCTAGAAGAAGAGATAAAACTAAGAAGACCTATCTAACTAAACAAGCTAGATCTAAGCTGTAACGACCCCGCCTCCCGATAACCCCCAATTAAGGGTGACCAAGAGGTCAGATCCATTATCCCAATTAATAGGATCAAAGGTTCGACAAATAATCAATAACAATTATCAAATTTTACCAACTAAACTGAAAAATGGTATAAAAAAATAAAACCTTGCATACCTTTTTAAAACTTTGGTAAGCTACTCTATCCACAGCCTGGATTCATTCTGTCTAATCATCCTTGCACTTTATTTCTTATTTCCACAATGTGTCACTTTATTATTTGTTCTTTCAATTGTTGTACCTAAAAAGCTGACAAACAAAATACCAGTCAACATATAGGAATATATTGGTATGTGGGAACAACCAAAATCTCACAAATATGGCTAACAATTTAATTATCACAATCAGGGTAATTAACAAACCAATTTTCATTTTCAATGTGTCATTCTCCACCGCTTTTGCCCTAACCCTGGAATACCCCTCTAGGGTTTCTCTTTTGCCCTTGACTTAAGGCCACCTTCTCAATCTCGAGCTTGGTGCCCCATAGTCATGCAACATAGACCACCTTCTCACTCCTGAGCTTGGTGTCTGGGGTCACCTCTCATGGTGCCCATTGGTCTACCCTCTTGGTCCTGACCTTTGTGGCATCTTCCATCAGGGTGGCATGTAGGTGCGAGAATACACATGCATTTATAATTGTGATAACCATAGTTACTTTATAATTGTAGTATGAACATCCAACCTGTTTAGTTTCAATCAATGTGATTAACCATTTGGGAAAACTTTGTGAAAACTAATGCGATTACTTGTAATTAAACACATACCTGTTAGGTTGAATTGAGATAAAATAGTCCAATCAATCAAGACATCCAATCAAGCAAGTACAAGAATCCTGAAATTACATCCAATTCCTTTTTATCAAAATCTATTCAAACCATATTGCTACTTAAGGTTTCTATTCCCTTTTTAGGATTTCTACCTCTTTTAGGGTTTACTTTGCAATTAGGGTTTTTACTCTTTTAAACCCTAATTTCTCATCTATCCTTCCTGAAAGTTATTAAGGTTACCTTTTAACAACATATAACCTTAATTTCAGAAATAGCACAATTAATCATCAATTAAATCCATTAAGCCTCTTTTACACTAAAGCTACCATTTTTATCCTTTTAATCTATGACAAAGTCATTATGCTCATTTATCATCAATTTGTAGTTCATTATGGTCTAATTTACATATGAACGTTATTTATCATTAATTCTACCTTTATCCATTAGAAAAACCCTAATTATTATATTAAGGATATTTATCCACAATTAAGAACTTCCATACTCAAAATATCTTAGAATAATCATATCTTAACTTTATTCATGATCTTGAATAATTAAAGCCATTAAGAGTCACATTTACCAATATTAGGGTTTCAAGGCCCATTAAAGTATATTCATGCACATGAAACTCTAAATTAAACCAATTACGTGCAAAGTTCATCCTTTTTGTTCCTAGTGTTCCTTTTTATCATTAACAGGTTAATAGCAACTTTAATCATCCATAAAACCCTTTTTAAAAACATTAATCATCTCAAATTAGTGTTTCTTAATCATTAATGCATTAAAGTTGATAACTTCCACTACTTTTTATATTACAAGAGGAATTAGCTTCAAAATCCATTTTTAATAGATTCCTCGCATTTTTCTGAGCAGTTTGATATATAGTTTTGCTATATTCTAACAATCTTAGCATTTTTTATGAATAAAGAAAATTAGTAAGTATACCTTAATGATTGGCCACGTGGCGTCGTATCATTGGCCGGTGTTACCCAACTCAGTGCCTCACTAGGCACGGCTCTAGTCTTGAGCCGACCCTATGTCGACCGGTTTGGTGGATGACATGGCTCTGTCTCTTCTTGGACCCTCACCTCCATCTTCTCGTGAGGGGCACGGTCGCGTCGTGGGAGTCCGCTCCAGAGCGGCTCCCTCCTCCCATCTCTGCAAAGCTGGCACAAGGTCAGACTGCCCTTGCAGGTCCCGCTCGAACACCACCAGTCAATCCATGGACACCCTCCATGGTTAGGGATGAAGGAACCAGCCCACAAAGTTCAACTTACAGGCCTGCTCTCCTTCTCTGCGACGCAGCCCGCATGAGATCGGCCTTCTGCCGAGTCCTTCTATTCATGGACCTAGCTTTCTGTAGCACGATGCCAACGACCCAGTGCCATATCCTGACGTCGTTCCTCTGGGTCCGTCTTCTCCTTCCTCGTGATGGGGCTCCACTACGGCTGCCTCCCACCAGCACGCCCACACATGACAACGCGCCTCTGCTAGCCCAACTGTAGGGCGCCACCATCCCATCACCACCAGTCATCCCATCCATCCTGATCTCACAGCAGCAAGCTGCCTTAATGACCTTCTCATCGACTCCTTTGAATCCACCATAGTAGAAGAGCGGCTCTGATTTCTTCCTTGCAGAAGGCATGCGATGCCCACCATATCACGACTCACCTTGGCACGGTCGTCATGCTTTCCTTCTATCTGTAGTTATAGGCAAGAGCAAAGTTGTTTCCCCAAAGCCAAGCATGACTAGCCTTTTATAGGCATCGTACCCCTAGGGTTTAGACCACAAATAAGTTGGTGGATCTATCTTTCCAAAACCACATGGAAAGGATCGGATTTTGTAGAGGCAAAAAAAAATAGTACAAAGCCTTCTCCAAACTTTCCTTGCATGGACCGTTTGAAGGGAAATACCCACCGTCTTCCTTATTTGGATATAACAATTTTGTTGCAATCTAGGAATTCAATTAATACCTTTCGTTGCACCTAAAACATCTCCTTTCCATTATTGGTATCTAATCCTTTTATTCTTATTATAAAGAGTTCTCTCGTTGATTATCATGGGAGTCCATGAAACACCACCAAGTGAACTCCCTATCTTTCTCTTTCTTTATTAAAAGGTTTCTTTTCAAGGATTTCTCTATATCCTCTATTTCCTTTTTTTCTTCATTAGAAATCACAAAAAACAATTATTTAATTGTGGCCATTAATGCCACTTTCTAAATATTTCCAAGTATTTCTTATAAATACTTTGTTTAATACTCATTATCTTGTATTTTTTTCTAATATTTGGACTTTTCTTCTTTTCTTCTCTTTTATATACATTATTGAATTAATATAATAATGGGAATCATGAAATTCCTATCCAAAGGAATATTTGTAAGGAAACCCATCCTTTGAAGCAAATCTTACAACCTTTTTAGTTAAGCCCAAAATTCAAAAAATCATTATATTTCAATTATGAAAACACAAGCAAAATTTGAGGTTGTAACATCCTTCCCCTCTTATAGGAATTTTGCCCCCAAAATTCCACCAGGCACACAAGCAAACATGATAAGCCTTTCCTATGTCCATCATGGCTCCCATGTGGCCTCACCCTTTTCCATGGTGCTTCCTAAGAACCTTCATCATCTCATATTCTTCCATCTGAGTTCTCTCTCACCTTGGTATATCCTATCCTCATAGGTGACTCAGGACATTTCAGCCTTTCATAAAGCTGAATAGGTTCATGGCTCAGCACATGGCTTGGGTACCTCACATAGTGCTCTAGATCGGACTCATGGAACACATTACACATCATGTTATCCTGAGGGGTAGACCAAACACGACCATCTCCACCAATCCATCTCAAATGGACCCATATATCGGGGACTCAACTTTCTCAGCTGTAACTTAGAGGGGTTAGATTTTCACATCACACACTCTCCCACAGTGAACTACATGTCAGTCTGCCTTGCATCAGCTCATGACTCATGTCGTCCCTAGGCTCTCTTTCAGCCACTGCACGATCAAAATGACTTCATCTTCACACACTGTGGTCCTTTTCTCACCTTCACGAGGTTCATTCACCAACATCATCTTAACGAAGTGGTGACCGAGACAACCTCCTTTACAGAGCTTCTTTACATCTTGATATTGGCTAGGGTGGTTATCATCACATCTTATAGAGGACAAGAACTGTCTCTAGATATCACCCTAAATGAGCACACATACTCTCATCAGACCCTCTAGTCTGGATCATACTAACCATTAGTTAGGGGGTGATAAACTGTACGAACATCGAGTTCGTCTACTTCCACCTCATGTAAGTGAATCTTTAGGTTATAAAGAACTTTTGAACCCGCATCCTGGTGTAGTTGAACCATCTCTCTCTCATATGTAGTTCAACTGGATCTGTCCCTTGACAGTCTCCTGTCTTTCTCATATCATCTAGGTAAGGCGATCTACCATAACCCATATTGCATCTTGACCCTCCTTGGTCTTAGGGGAGATTTACCACAATATTCATAGTGATGAACTCCCATTCCCTCTCGGGGACTCTTTATCCTTTATATCAAATCATTGGGTTACTGGTGTTCATCCTTCACCTCATGTCATGCATGGCAACACACCACATGAAACTTCATCGTAGGCATCCAAAGTACTATTGTCACTTACTAACTTCTTAGTACCATGGTGTATGGTGATCTTAAATCATGACCTCCTATATGTCATGATTCCTCAAGATTGATTCCTCAAAAACCCTAAACCACTCTAATCGGGGTTTCATTGCCTTCTTTTCCAGAGGAGTGTACCTGAGGCTCTACCACCATCCTTTTATTGCATCAAGGCCTCTATAAATGCTTTGTTTAATACTCATTATCTTGTATTTGTTTTCTAATATTTGGACTTTTCTTCTTTTCTTCTCTTTTATATCCATTATTGGATTAATATAATAATGGGAATCACAAAATTCCTATCCAAAGGAATATTTGTAAGGAAACCCATCCTTTGAAGCAAAGCTTACAACCTTTTTAGTTAAGCCCAAAATTCACAAAATCATTATATTTCAATTATGAAAACACATGCAAAATTTGAGGTTGTAACCCAAGCATTCCTACCAGAAGAAGACTATTACAAGCCATTATTACATGCATTCAGCAAACCCACAAATAGTAACAACAGCTTGACATAGAACAAACACTAGTTTTCCTACCTGTAGCTAGCTTTGAAGCTTCTGACCTTCTCAGCAACCAAAACTTCAGGTTTCTAAATGGGAAAAATCACCCAAAAATGAACCCCCAACATCAGATCAAAAAGAAGCTGAGTAAGCCGTATGAGAAACAAGAACCAGTGCATTTTGCCAACAGAGTATGGGAGGGAAAAAACAGCTC
Source organism: Alisma plantago-aquatica (assembly GCA_963693085.1). Lineage (NCBI taxonomy): Eukaryota > Viridiplantae > Streptophyta > Magnoliopsida > Alismatales > Alismataceae > Alisma > Alisma plantago-aquatica. Next base: position 834,697,631 of record OY856409.1, on the reverse strand, counting down.
CAATTCACTCCTTCATACTTAGCACAACATAAAATATCTATTAAGAGTACCCACAAAGTGTGGTACTATGCCAAGATAAGGGAGATCCTTCTAACTATCATCCCATCACATAGCCTAGTTGCTAATCTATAAAGGATCTTGATCTTTGGTAGTTGTTGTTTACACAACAACACGACACCCAATGCTGCTATTTGCATAACGGCATAACATCAAACACCTGAAGAGGTGTATCCTTCGCACCAGTGGCAGAGGGGCCAAGGAGGAGAAAGCATGAAACGATCTGCTCCCATAAGCCCGACTACCCATGAGCCTGCTTGAAAGCTTCTGATTACACAGAAGCAATTCGTCAAACACCAAGAGGTCTTCTACACATGGTAGCAGAGAAGCAAAAAGCCTGGAGCCACAGGAGCCATGACACCATGTCCCTGTGACGGTGAAAGACCTAGTCAGAGAAGCCACAACTTGCTGGGGAAGAAAGGAGAAGAGGAGGGGGAGTGGACGAAGGACCAAGACTCAAATCTCCAGTGACAGAGTCATCCTTGCATATCACCAGATTTGTGCAAGGGTGGCTTCACTCCATCCAGTCACCCATGAACTGGATGGAGGCCGATTGAATCGACTCATTGCTAGCCCTCCAGATCTAGTCCATGCAAGCACCTAACATCCAGTCAACTCCCTGTCATTTCTCTTCCATAACCACTGGAGAAGGACCCCTCGACCTGGAGAGATGAGGTCGAGACCCATCCTCCCTGACTCTCGCCTCCGCCAGAGATCTAGCTTCTATCACCAATCTTCCTGGGATGTCGAAATTGGCCTTACACAAAAGAACCTCGACGGACGTGAGAGATCCAGGGGGAGGATAGCGCCGAGGAGACGCCCCTCCCCCCAGTGGCACCGCCGGGAGCCCTAGAGAGAAGATTATTTTTGTATTGGTAGAAAAAGAATTATGATGGTTATGTTTGTAAAATATTTTATATTGCTAAAGTTGATATAAAATATTTAAGACTAATAAACATGTATGTCATTATAAGTATACTGAATCATTTAGTCTACCTCATTATCATAGATTTCAAACCAAAGAAAATATGGTTCTTTACCATGTAAATTGATTCATGTGGTTGTATGGAATAATATAAGGTCTTTCAAAATTGAAATTATGTTAGTGGTTTTAAGTGTGCTTAGTCTATAGTTTAATCATTAATCTCATGATATATTAGTTATTGTGATAGCAGGATGTAACAACTTGGTATAATAGTTAGGTTGAATCATCATAGACTATCAAAGTTAGTAAGTTAGAGTTGTAAATGTGGTAGTTAGGAGGTGATGTAGTGTTATATCTATAAAATAGGAGCATTTTGATACCATATCCTAGTATATAACTACTTGGGTTATCCAATTTCAACCTACTATGCATACTCTTCCATGTAAGCCCTAACTAGGTATGTAATGGGAAGACGGGATAAAGAGAAAAACCCTAAGAGTATTAGGGATAGAAGACCATAATATGACAAAGCAAATCAGAGCATTTTTATACTATATCCTGGTATATAACTACTTGGGTTATCCAATTTCAACCTACTATGTCTATTCTTCCATGTAGGCCCTAACTAGGTATGTAATGGGAAGGTGGGATAGAGAGAAAAACCCTAAGAGTATTAGGGATAGAAGACCATAATATGACAAAAAAATAAGAGCATAAAGAAATAATATAATTTATCTTCTATTCTATATTTCATATGTAATTTGCATAAATTTCAAATTCTAAATATATGTAGATATATTATCCTTTTTTCAACAGCTTTCCATATTAGAATTTTACATCTTTTTGTATCTAGAAAACATAATATAACTTTAAATTTAGTTTGTCTTGATTCTTTATTCATCTTTATCCATTGACATGAATAGGAGATAGTTCATCTCAAGTGTCTCTTGGTTTTAGGACTATAAGTGTGTTTTGTTATGACTGGTGAAAGGCTTCATTTGGATATAACAACAACTATGAGTAAATTATTGGGAGTTAATAATGAATTAAGAGACTTAAGAATGAAAGAATCACGATAGTATCAATAAAGGAAAAAATATATAAGGATTGATGGACTATCTTAAGTATTAATGTGAGTTATATGAAAAAATATGCAGGATAACCTAATATTAAGTATAAGGTGTGAAACAAGAAATTTGAGATTGCATGTTAGAAAGCAATATATAATACAGTAGATCAAAGTTACTATGTATAGATGATTCAAACCCTTGGTAGGGTTCATGTCATATCTAAAAACACAAAATAAATCTAAATCTATAAATTCCCTCGATATACTATGGCATATGACTCACTATAAGTTGACTGACTAGTCAATGAGTCATCTAATTATGATAGTGTTTGAGCAACTAACTTAGTTACATGGTATAAAAAAGGCAAAAAATTGCATGATTTAATTTCAAAGTAATATTGTTAATAATTCAATAAAATATCTAAATAGGACATGTAGAGTTTCTAGGAGACTTCATGTGTAAGATATTTTGAGAAAGGTAAACTTAATAATACAATTAGATTACTTTGGTATGACCCAAGAGGGTAAAATTTTAAAAGCACATATATATAAATATATAAGTGGAATAAAAATAAAGTTTAATTTAAGAATTATTGATCATCTTAACATGGAAAACCTAAAAATAATAAAGAAGAATGAGAGAGAAAGAATAGATTAGGTGTAATGAACCACATATCTGAATTAGTGGAATTTAAGATGATAATGAATAATAGAAAAATAAGAATAAAGAGAGTTAAAGTATACTAATATGTGATGACTATAGAACTCCAATCGAGGTGAGGTGTGATGAGAGGGAGCGTGGGAGGTGTGACGGAGAAGGAGACCAGTGTTACGACTATGCCTCAACCTGATGGAGATTACCTTAGGGGAGGTTCTGGTGATGGAGAAGGCTTCCAATTTTAGTTTGTGTCTTGTTCTCAGAAGGCCGATTCTCAAAAGGTTTGGACGGATCTATTCATGAAGGATAAAGGAGGGGCTGATATGAGGTTGTCGAAGAAGGATATTAGGGTTATCAATGGCAAATTGGTGTATGCAAAGGAGATTGCAGACAAGAATGTGGAGAGATGGATGAAATCTACAACATGCTATATTATTGGAGGGAAACCTCATTGGCTTTCACTGGAGGAGACTCTCTACTAGATGTGAAACTCTCGAGGTTCAATTGAGGTCAAGTCAAGAGGTAAAGGTTTTTTCATTGTGAATTTCTCTTGCGATGAGGACCTATACACTGCTATTGAGGGAGGATTGTAGTTTATTTTGGGAAAGCATATTATTGCTAAGAAGTGGGAATGCAGAGAGCCTCTGGAGAAGCTTAGCCTAGAATAGCTTTCGGTGTGGGTGAGGATTTCTAATCTTCCATTGGAGCTTTAGGATGAAGATTTCTTTGGATTTATTGGTTCTTTCTAGGGGAAGTCGATCCATGTAGATACTACTATGGGTGGTTTTAGTAGATTGGAATTTTCTCAGATCTAGGTTCTGATGTCTGTTAATTCTTCTTTCTTTACAGATATTCCCTTGATCAGTGATGATGAATTTGAGAATAAAGTTCACATTAGATATGAATGATTCCCAGATATCTGTGCATGATGTGGTAAGTTTGGTCATGAGTTGGTTTATTGATCTAAGAAGCCTAATTCCTATGTTAACCAAGAGGATAAACAAAGAATAAGGTCTGGGTGCAGAAGAGTAAGTCCCACGACATGGATAGAGTTGAGGAATCTTTTGTGGATGCTAGTTCTGAGTCAGTTGAAGTTTTGGTTGAGAATGAAGTTGTTATTGCTACTCCTATTCTGATAACCTCTAATGGTTTCATAGAAGTCATAAGATCTAGAAGAAAGTGTATGATGTTGCCAAGGTTATCTAAACCTCCTAGTGTTGCTTATAGATAGTTTGAGTTCTCAAATAACATATTTATTTCTTTAGAACTCAATGAGGTAGAAGGGGAAGAAGGGGAGATTCCTGGGCCACATTCAACCAAAAGGAGTCCAAATGAGTAGTCCATGTACTATTACCTCGTGGAATGTGTGGGGTGCAAATAAGAAACTTAACTATATCCAAGAGGAGATCATTAGGATGGTGAGTGATATAGCTATTATTCTAGAGTCTCACAATAGTGTGGACGATCTGGATGATGCTATGCAAATGATGTGGAGGGGGACTCAGTTTATTTATAATAAATATTTCTACTCTCTTGTAACAATTATTTTTGTGTGGAATAATCCTTCTATTCATATTTGTATGATCTCTGCTAGCCTTCAGTTGATCCATTATGAAGTCCACTTTAGGAATTCTAACTTCTTTCTTTTGGCTACATCTGGTGTCAATCTTGATAAAGAAAGAAAAGAGTATGGGAGGATCTTGTCCTTATTTAATAGTCTGTTGATAGCCCTTGGTGTATAATGGGTGACATCAATGTCGTTCGCTTCAATTGTGAAAATTTGGGTAAACATCCATCATCTTCTATGTCTATGAATGACTTTAATGATACTCTGGAGAAGAGTGGCCTTCTAGATCTTTCGTCTCAAGGGCCATTTTATACCTGGCATAGTAATAAAAAGAAAGGTCTCCCTATGTATTCTAGAATTGATAGAGTTCTGAGTAAATTGAAGTTTCTAGATTGTTATAATGAAGCATGGGTTCAAGTCCATTCAACTTTGTATAGTGATCATATAATTATCAATCTTTGCCTGTCAAAAACTCAAAGGAAAGGTACTCCATTGAGGTTATTAATGCCTAGATTAGGAGTCCTAACTTTGAGAGTGTGGTTAAGAAATCTTAGTCATATTCTTCCATGGTTAAGTGTCCACCTATGCACATGTTATATTAAAAACTTAGTAATCTGCATGGATGTATGATAAAGTGGAACAAAACCTGTGGGGAATTATATTTCAAATGCTTGTAAGCTAGAAGGTAAAGCTCTTGAGTTGCAAACATAGGCTGACATCCATCCTTTAGATACTAATATTATGGACAAACTACTTATTAAGAAGAAAGAGGCATCATAAGCCATGGATGTTGAGGAGGCCTTTCTGATATATAAGTATAGGATCCTTTGATTGACTAAAGGGGATCACACTCAAATTTTTTCTATATATTGTTAAAAACTAGGAGGCTAAAGAATAATATTTTCTTTATTAATATGGATGGGGCTCAGGTTACTGACTAGTTTGAGATTAAGACTCATACTGTTGACTATTCTCATAATTTGTTCAACTCCACTTCTACTTTTGTCAGTGGTTGGAAGGAGGATTGGTTCATTCCAAAGATTATTAGCGACCAAGATCATAGTTTGAGTAGATGGGTGACGAGAGAAAATATTAAGTCCACTATTGATAGTATGAAGAGAAATAAGGCCCCTGGGTAGATGGTTACAATGTGGATTTTTATAAAGTTTCTTGGGAGTCTGTTGGTGAGGATGTGACAAAGGTAGTCTTAATTTTTTGATAAATCCAAACTATTAAATGAAAGCAATAGGACCTTTATTTCTCTTATCTCAAAGAATAGTATGATGAAAACTATCAAAGATTGGAGGTCGGTTTCTCTTTGTAATATCATTTATACAGTGATTACTAAAATTTTAGCAAATAGATTGCAAAGCATCCTTCCTAATGTCATTAATCTAAATCAAGTGGCATTCATTAAGGGTAGAAAAAATGAGATGCTCTTCTTCTAGTAAATGAAATCTTGAGTTCCTTTACTAATTCCTTTGGAGTTCCAAAGATGTGCATGAAGGCAGATTTAACCAAATCTTATGATATTGTGGATAGCAATTTTATTCTATTCAATATAATTAAGATGGGTTTCCCATGATGTTGGATCAAATGGTTTAAGAAATGTTTTGATTCTACCTCTTTTTAGGAGTTGTTTAATGGAGTTCCTACTAGTCCCTTTGCTAGTTCGATGGGATTCATCATGGGGATCCCATCACACCCTATCTCTTTGTGATAGACATTCAAGGCTTGAGTTATATCTTCAAGTCATATGTTAATGAGAAGAAAATAGGTCCTCTTAAAGTGTCTAGAGACTTTGGTGTCTCACATCTCATTTTCATTGATGATTTGTTCATTTTCACTAAAGGAGACAGAAATAATGCCTTGGCGTTAAAAGGAATTCGATCTATTTTTAGAGAAGTATCTAGCCTCCATTTGAACCCTTCAAAGAGTCAAGTTTTTGTGAGTGAAAAGGCTACAAGTGAGGAGATATCAGAGATTTTAGATATTGAAATTTGTTCTTTTCCTGTTAAGTATCTTGGTCTTCCTTTGTTTTTTGGGAGGTTAACAAAGACCATGTGTATTCCTATTGGGGATAAAGTGAAGATGAAGCTTAATTCATGCAAGAGAAGGTTTCTATCTATGGTTGGACGATTGGAACTTGTGAATTCAATTTTTTCATCCTATTATATTTTTTGGTCTGCTACTTTTCCTATCCCAAAAGATACCATTAATGATTTGGAAAAATTGTTCAGGAATTTCTTATGGGGAAATGTTGATAAGAAGGAGAAGATGCATACTATTTCATGGAAACAAATCTGTAAACCAAAGAAAGAGGGAGATTTGGGTGTTAGATGTATTCAAGATTGGATGGAGGTAGGGCTTATTATGAATCTTTATAATGTTGCTCAAAATAAAAAATCCTTGTGGGTTAAGTGGGTGCATGAGAGATATATAAAGGATTTGTCGATTTGGAGTTGTAGTGCTAAACCAAGATTTTTCTTGGTTGTGGACGAAAATAATTATTGTTAAAGAAAAATATTGTGATCATATTAGAACCAAAGTTGGAGATTTTTAGAACACTTTGCTCCGGTTAGACCCCTAGTGTCAAATGTGTATGTGTATCATTCATATATTGTGTCCTTAGCTAGTTTTAAGATTTAGTAATGGTACTAAAATGAAGGATAGTGAATGCATTACTAATGGGAAGTGGAGTTTCCCTACTATAATGGGGTCTGAGGAGGCTTGTCTCTTCTTCACCAAGTTGGATGAGCCTGGTACAGAAGTCGATGTCATTTTGTTTGAAGGAAAGAAGAGTCCCACTTTAAGTGCTGCTTGGAATGCTTTTAGGGAAGTTGGTGATGAGGTCAGATGGGCAAGTTGGGTTTGGTCCAAGGGGATGCCTAGAAGAGTATCTAATTTTGTTGTGGTAAGGATTTCTTAATCAGTTTCCCACCCAAGATATCCTTATTTAATTTTGGTCTGTAAATTGTTTCAAGATGTGGGCTCTGTTGTGAGTAGGTGGAAGATCGGGAGCATTTGTTCTTTAGTTGCTCATTTTCTAGTTATATTTGGTCATCTATTACACATGTTCACAGAAGGATTATGATGTAGTGGTCTGACTTACTATGTTTGAAGGGAAAGGCTAGGATCATGGATGCTTTGATTGTGTATAATTTGTGGCGAGAAAGGAATCGAAGATTTTTTTTCTAGTCAATGCAGACGTCATGGTCGCATGTGGGAGGAATCTAGGTTGATTCTTTTTTAACCTTAGCTGATTGACCATTGTATAGATAGATAGTATTTTCAGTTTCTTTTCATTTATTTTGGTACCTAGACCTTTTAAAAATAATAAAAAGGGAGGAGGCGCACTTGGAGTAGTAAAACAAAGAAGTGTACTAATATGTATATGAAAAAAAAAAAATTCAGGAGGATATAAGTAAAGAGGGTCACTTAGTCATGTGAGATATAAGGTTGAGATAAGAATACAAGTTGAAATAAAGAGCCATGAAAATGTTAATCCTATGATGAACACCAGTAAATGCATCCTTATTCTTGTTTTAATTATGTTTTCAAGAATAATAGAAATTTTTAGTCTAAGATGCTTTTTTTAGTTCTTTGTGATTCCAAAAAATCAAAATAGGAGACCATAATAGTAGCCATATATGATTGTGAAATGTATAGATATAATATTAAGATAACATTAAAATATATCTGGCCCTTACATGAGACATATGAATTGAAACATATACAAGACATGTACATTAAAACAAATGATATGTTATATATTAAGACTAAAAGTGAGATTAGTAAGCAAAACACTGACTTAGAGATCAAACCTAGAGAACTATCTAAAATAATAAGAAAAACGTGGTGGGGAATGTATAATTGGGTGCATGAGTTTGAACTAAATAAGAAGTAATAATATCAGGGGTAGAGTTTAATGGAAATGAATGGAACAAGTAATAATTGAGTAGAGTACAAAGAAAATAAAAGGTAATCTTGAAATATGAAAATCAATAAAGATAAAATATCTATAAGTAGAAATCGGAGAGAAAATATTCATCTAAGTAAAGGGAGGGGTGATATGGAGGACATATATATGTATATATATATAATGCTCCTATACAATTGCGAAAAAAATAAAAAAAAATGACAGGAAGGGTGCGCGGGTAGCTACCCGCGCGGGTATTAAATAAATCCCCATATATATATATATATATATATATATATATATATATATATATATATATATGGTTAGGTATCACATCGAGATCAAACTGATCTAGACATAAAGCTAAGAACATAATATGTTATTTGTATCCACTGAACTATAAAAGTTGTATACTATTGGAAATACTAAATCCAAATGATATTTATGAGAAACTTTCTCTCTGTATTTAGGCAGGTATCAATAATTTCAGGTTTAACTTTATAAAACACCTAGAAGGACTTCTATATCAGAGAAGATGCATGCATTATTGTCATATATGACCTCTTCTTCACTCATATTACACTCAGTTGTTCTTGTTTAGTCTTTTTCGTATGGTTAGCTACAATACTAAAATCTACATTTTTACTTATCAATCTTATGGTAAGGGAAAGATAGTTGCGTGTTTGGTTTTACATAATATCGTAATATTAGTGTTGCATGTCAAATATTGGTAAGATCAAGATTTTTTTGATTTATCACCATTCAAGATAAATATAAAATATGTTCATGAAAAGAGACTATACTATAGCCATGTATATGTAAAATGAAGGAACTTCTATAGATAGAAGAAGGTCAAAGATTGAATATATCATGTTGCAGTCCTTCTCGTATCAATATGCCCATAAGGTTTAAAAAAAAGAGATCTGTTATCCTTTTGTCCATGTTGCAGAGTTCAATCCACTAAACCCACATCAAATTTGACTACTCATCCTCCAATGAAGAAACTTCACGAAATAAAGGATAGTGATATTATGTGATGATAAAAGTTACTTTTGAATGTCCAAACACTTTAAACTAGATAATATTCTTTCAATATATATATATATATATATATATATATATATATATATATATGTATGTATGTATATCCACAGAATGACCAAAGAAATAAGCATAAGCAAAAAATAAATGAGTAGAAACGCATTTGTGAGAAAACAAAACATGACAACATTGTATAGCTGATAGTCTTTTTATAGCTTATACATTTTCCCATACTTTATCAAAGTAACATGGATATATAAAAAAGAACTTAGTATTATTGAATATATGAGAATACAAAACCAGGCATCCGTTTTTGTAACAATATAATTGTCTAGAAATATAAATTTTTAAGAGTACATCGAAGGATGGAAAAGTTGATTTCATTATGCATGTGTATGTAATAAACTCAATGGAAAGAAGAATTAGTGAAAATTTTCTTTTGAATTAGTAAAAATATACTACAACTTTATGTGGTTAATTTTGGTCTTGCAACACATGAGGATTTCAAGATTAGAATACATAAAGGTAAAAGTAGGATACAAAGTGTTTTGCTTAGTAGATTCAGAAGTTTTATAGGATATTTGTATAAAAATAACTAACTAAGATAATACAAAATATCCAAACACTAGAACAAGGATAAAACTTCAACACGAATATGTTAAGTTATAAGAAAATACATTTTTAGTAATGTGATAGAAAATTTAAAATTTTCATTTGCATAATTTTTTTTAACTATTAGTGTTGAAAAATAAATATACAACATAGCACGAAACTCATATTGTTTAAAAAATAGGTACAAAATCAAGAGAAACATCAAAAATTTGTATTTAAAAAGAAACTCCGAATGTAATACACTTGCAAGTTTTGAGGAAAATACTTTTTTGGAGGGCGAGTTTGTTGCAACCACATTTCTGGTTAGTTATGTTTCTGATTAAGAAACCATACTTTTAATTTAGTATAACTATCCATCTTTTTATACATCATTCAATTCTGGATATTCTACATACATGCCTTGTTTGATATTATCTAGGGCTTAGTGAAAAACCCTTGTTTCTGATTGTAGTGCATCTATAAAACCTTATTTAGTGTGTATGGGTTTTTATTCTAGTGTAATGTCAAGATTTAGAAATAAATCAATAGTTGATCCTAGATGAAAGATCTAAACCCTAATTTTATTTAGATGTTGAATTATTAATAAAACTAATAACCTAATTTGCTATTAAATCTAGAACCAAATGCAAAATATAATCTAAGTCATGTATGTACACAATTGAATATGTTAGATTTGGTTTCTTTCACAAATTGATGCTTTCTATCAAGTCTAGAAATTTTGATCTGTGCTATATAAAGAATTTTATCTACTTAGTGCAAGTCGAGCAGAGCTTGCATGAGGAAAAAATTGATTTACAAACAAGCTTCTACATTTTCTAGTATTAACAACTGCAAGTTTTCTAACTTGCAACAAGTTGAACCAACTTTCGACGTAAGTTTTACAAATGTCCATCAGCATTTTCATTAAACTCAGTAGAAGTTGAACATGATAGGTCAAACTAATCTACCAGGAAGTTGGTTCACTTATGCTCCATAAACATGTAAACTATATGAGTAAGATCATTTGGGTCTTTGAATAACGTTTTAATCTATTTAAAGCATATATATATGTATATATATATATATATATATATATATATATTTATATATATATATATGTGTGTGTGTAACTTCACTACATCCTAAGCCACCAAATCAAAAACATTTATTTCCATACAATGTAATTGTGGGGTGACTTTGAAGAGATATTTCAAGAATGGTAAACATAGAGGTATGTTCTTCATTTTATTTGTGATATAGTTCAACAAACTAGTTAGTGGGTATTTCCTTTGGTTTTTTCTTCACTTTTCATTAGTAAACCTCCCAATCTATCTTTCTAGTTTTCTTCTTTTCCAAATTTGCACAAAGGATTGATTAGGATCAAGGGGGTGGTATTGCCCTTCATTGTTCAACTTTGCTCTTAAACTTTTTTTATTCAAGTGGGAGATGATGTAAATTATTAACAATGTGAATAAATAGTATATCTTGATTGGGATTAGTTGGTAAATCTAATTCCTTATAATTTGTGCTCTATTACGCATATTCATAAACTATCCTTCTTCTCTCTAATGATAATGAAGTCTAGTTTACTTTGATAAATGTTTACATATAGGATACAACTTAAATTACACAAAAGTTGATCAAATAGTAACAAAATTATGAAAAAATATTGTTATGGACATAAATCTTATAGATTATTTAGGAATTCATTTATAAATTTTCTTAAAATCTTGACTTCTAGGGATTTTAGTGGCTTGACCCACAATTTCGTTGTAATCTGGATATATGTTGATGTGACATTCCTAATGCATTTAGTGAACACATTCTACATGTTTATTCAATTAAATATGATATATTGCTTTCTTAGGCATTCCTATTTATAGAAAATGTATTATTATCAAATCTTGTAAATGATAATGAGAAAACAACATTTTAATTATTATTGTGAAAGTTCAATTAGCTTATTCATGTTGCAAATGTTTAAATAGATGATATTTGTATAAGTTTGTGTTTATAGTTGAATATTATTTTATATGTAAGCAATCTAAAATTTTGAATCATTGATTCTAATATAGGTTAATACAGATAAATTACTTGAGTTATGTAGTTATTATAAGAGAAAGGAGGCAACATCATCTCGTGGTTAGGTTTTCTTTTGATATAATATTTGAATGTGCAATTCGTTGAATATGCATTCTCTTTGTTAAACCCTAAGTGTGTGGCAATAAAAAAATAAGAATCTAGTCCAGTGTTTTACAAAGAGTTTGGTTTAGTAGACATTTAGATAGTAGAATAAAGAAAGAAAGAAACTAGTCTATGAGAAATATATAACCAGAGCATATAATAGTAATAGAGGCCTTGAACACAACAGAGAAATTTATAGGAGGATATAACTAGAATGAGTATATTTTGTGATTTATTGGTGGCTTAGGCTAGGAAATCTTAAGTGAGAGTGTGAGCTAGTCATGGGTAAAAAGAGTCCCAATGCTCCCTTTTAGAGATAAGATGCACCCAACACCAATAGCTAGGTGTCCATGGTACTACAGTGCAGTAGAGTACCTGACACTAACCGGATAGGTACTAGTGGAGTCAAAGGATTTTTTACCTTGTGAAAACCTCCTATAATTTATAATTATTTCATATTTCATGACCTCCTATGTAGAACCTCTTTTTGTGCAGTCAAAGGATTTTTTACCTAGAGGAAAACCTCCTAAATATAAACACAAAGGTCTAGAGTTTGATGGATGTTGTTTAGGTTTCTTTTGGGTCAGACATAGAAACCTCATTGCATATTGATGTTAGTTTAGTTAACAATCTTAGGATTACCATTAGACATTATGACTTGTATATAAGTTACATATGATTGTCTTTTGATTGTATTGTACAATCCAAGAGAGTTTAGGGTAAAACAAAATAGAAAGTTAATTTAATTCATTTAATTTAGTAAATAAATTAATTAGTCTAGATAGTTCTTAGATTTTCATTATGAATCCTCCTTAATATTCAATTGCTCGAGTATATTCATTCTCTAATTTAGTGCATTTTATTATTTTATTAGTTTACTCACAATGTTTTAGGGTTGACTTGAATTCATGGAGATCTAGATGTATTAGAGAAGTTCTACCACAAATAGATGTTAGAATAGCTCATGTTTGTCTCCCCTCAACAGCCTAGGTCCTTGTATTGGTAGAAAGAGATTTATACATAGTACATGTAGTGATATTATTTCTTTATTCCTATAGTTCATGTTGTATATGTAAGACTAGTAAACATGTATATAAAGAGAATAATCATGAATGATTATATTAAGATCATTATTTTTCAATAGAATCTAATATAATTAGGTTTTTACCATGTAAGTTGTTTCATGTGGTTTTATGGATTAAACCAAGGTTCTTTCATAAAATAAAGTTTTGACATTGGTGTTTCGTATGCTTAGTCTCTAGTTTATGCCCAAATCTCATACGATAATATTGAATGTAAGGTGAGGTTGTAAAGGTATACTTGGTTGTAATTATTTTATTATTTTCATGAAAAATCCCAGTTTCCTAGTGTTAATATCATCCATCATGATCTCACTACTGTCATCAACTCTTTCCATATACAACTTTCAACCAAGGAGTTCAAGCACCTCTTCTACATATGAAGCCCCGCTCATACTATGAATATCTTGTCTCACTATCTAACACACATGGGAGACACTCCTCAATCAGTCAAGAACGGAATATAGAAACCAATAGTCCTCCATGTCCGTGGTGTCAAACTCAGTCAACTCAATGGAAGTAGTAAAGATTTATAATATAATCTGCATGGTCATGAACGTCAGTTATGTGATTGTAGTGTGAACATAGTTGACTATATCATTTGTGTCAAGAAAATCTCAGCCAAATATGATATGAGTTTGATTTTTATCATTTGGCATGTCAAGAACCATGAAAGTAGTTATAAAGTAAGATTTATTGAGCTTTACAAACACACATGTCTCCATTTCTTGACCATGAAGATTAATGGAAAAATAGTCATCCAATTGCAAGGTTTATTTGGTGGTCTCAAATGAATAATATGAAGCTACTCATAAAGCAAAAAAGGACGTATAGTGTAGTTGGTAGGTTTCAAAGCCCATGGTCAGTCTACTCATTAAATGAAAAAGGGTCCAAGTTGCAGTTGACAGGTTTCCAATTTGCACTGTCAAGCTACTCATTAAGTGAAAAAAAGACAAGATTCGTACAAGATCCATGTCTAGTGTGTGATTTATCTTTTAATCTCCAAACTAGAATTTAACTGTGGGAGTATCGATGTTTGTTTGATTTTGTAGAATCCAACAATATAGATATAACTAACATTATTTCTCTATATGAAGCATTGTGTAATACTGCCTACATTTTCTTTTAAATATCTACATGTCCTTTAAGAATTGTGTTAAATCACTAAAAAAACTCTATGTTCAGTTTTACTTTCCTTAAGGTCCCCAAATATCTTCTCTCTAAGCTGATTTTTTTAAAAAAGTATAAGAAGAAGTGCCTCATAAGGAATCTGAAGAAGGAACCCTGCGAATGGAATTTCAATACTCATGTGATGAATAAGAAGGGTACTCATGTAATGAATAAGAAGGGAAAATAGTAGCAACAATAGTTTCACAAGAAGGATCATGATCACCACCTTCATTTGTAAGTGACTACACAAGGATTCTAAAGTTGGAAGAGGAAGTAGAGTCTAGAACTATGGTAAAAAGTAGTGACATAAAATCATTAATGTATGAAATCAATTATTTATATCTAAACATTCTATCATGGTATAAGACTCTCACTTCCTATGTCTTCTCAACTTGTAACCATGCAGGTTCTTGGGTATTGACTAGGTAGTTGACCCCATATCTACAATGAGTCATAATGGAAATATATGCTACTTGAGTGGCTTTGTGTGATTTTATTTTGTATTTGTAGAAAGAGTTATGTCTAAAATCAAACATACTTCTCTCTAAAACTTGTGTGATTCTTCTTGAGTTACTTGATTTGTAGTTTTTGGATCCCTATTTTGTCGACACCTTTGTTAATGTTAAATGAATGGATTAAAATAAAATATCTATCAAAGTCCAACCGGTTATGTTCATGGAACTGTTTGTTATCCTAAGTCCACACTCCTAATGGCTACATAGCCAAAGATGACTGAACTGGGGCGTCCCTCCATAGAATGGCACAATATTTCACACAGGAAATATATATGTAAACGTAGTAACAACAAGATATCACTAGATATAAAATTGAAATAAGAGATATGTATCCATTTCTAGATTCAAGAGTACCCATTTGTGGAATCTTAAGTGCAGCAGATTTTCACTTAGAAACTACAAACTTGATAAACAAAACATATTAATATTAAAACATTAAGTACGCTATTAAAGACATGTAAATTGTTTACGATTATAATATAAAAGTTTCTTGGATAGAAACATCATATAAATCAAGAAGTAGAAACAAGGCGAGAACACTTAACAACATTGTTTTATAGAAAGTGTGTTTTAAGTGCATTTCCATTATACTTAACAACATATTATGGCCATTACCAGCTTCCCATTGGAAGGGTCCGTAAGGGTGCTTAAGATTAGCCAATACTTTTATAGACATGGTCCACCTTATCTTGACATCTCAAGTAAGGTGCCCAACCTTGTGCCCTTACCCCAAGAGTACAGGCAGGTACACAAGGTTCATATAATGGACAAGTTCAATTATGTTCGAGGTTTTTTCACCATATCTCAAGCAAAACAAAAATACTAATCATAGGGTACAAGTAGCTCAAGAAAGTAATTACCTAGCCAAGCATTCATACGAGCATACATACAAGAAATCCAATAACATTGTAGGGTTAAGAGATTAAATGTACCTTACGAGTAGAGTAAAAGTCACGATCCATGAGTAGATTCTAGAGATGGTCCAATCCCAAGGGGACCTTAGATATAAAAAGACATAATTGGGGTCTTTGATAAGTAGGGTTCTAGTAAGATAAGCATCATACAATTTATGTGGATGTTCCATTACGCCTAGGTTTCAAGTATTTCAATCTTTGTTCCAAACATGCATGCAATTATTCCACATAGATCATCAATCATACCAACACCTTAGGTCTAGGTGATACATCCACACTATAAGTATAACTAGATAGAGGTATAGTAACATTTAAAGATAGGGAAAGCATAAGATTTGTTTCATTAACATATTTCCACATTCAAGGTCATGATTAAGTCATATAATATCAATTCCATGCAACATGGTCATGTTTCCAAATTGTTAGAGAATTGAGTAGATCAATTGGGGGTTTTAGTGCTACAACATGATAAGTCTACTTATTTGAAGAATTAAGATAAATGGGTAGAATATAACATCATTCTAACAAGCTTAGAATTCTATAGATTAGCATGTACATTTAAAATATCATAGATTCCAAAAGCATGTTATATGTAATTGAAGAGTACATGAGTGTGTTACAAGGAACAAGTGTCACAAGTCATAGTAGGGTCTGATCTGAAAGCTAACATACATGGTTGAGTATTTAAGATCACATTAGCATAAAGATTAAAAGATTCAAACATTCGACCACCCCAACATCATACTTTAGGGCATAGCAAGGTTTAAGAGTGAATCCTTTTTTGAAAAAGACATAGGACCCTAGTAACTCATGTCAAACCACAACACATAGGTTACTAATTTTGAAGTGGAATAGTCATTAGAAGATTAAAAGAGTCAAAGTTCTAAGATTAGACAAGTGGAATCATGTTCATGCATAAAGGAGTACTTTTAGGTCAAAAGTGTAAACATAAGTACATTAAAGTGATCTATTTCGTGATTCAAGGCTAAAGACAAATAAAAGTTATTTTTTGAAGTTTAAGAGTGGCATATGAAACAATAATAGTATTCTAAAGAAAGTTACATCATTAAACATTCCAAGGTGCCTAACAGATACGCTTTTTAATATATAAGAATAAAATAAGAAGATTCAAGTTTGAAAACTAGTTCCATTGGATAGATCTTGTTGAGAGGACCAAAATTCATATATCATATGCCATATTTGGTCAAAGGATGTGAAAGATGTCAATTTTTGAAATTTTGATTCGAAACTAAGATAATTCAATTTTTGATGTTACATATTTATGTGTCACCGAATGTGGATCGTGGATCCTTGATCAAGCGGTTTGGTTGCTATGCATACACCCACCCACATCTTCTGTTTGGCGACCTGTGGGCTACGACTTCCAACTTTTGTTGGTCACCCCTCACCTCAGCTAGGCCAGGCCCAATCTATGGTTGGATGGCCAGATCTCGGCCCTTGGTTCCAAAATCAAGGGTAGGGCCTTCGTCTCTCCCGCAATGAGCAATCGACGTGGAAGCCTAGACGCATCAAGGAGGTGCCATCGTCAGAGCGGGTCATAGACGGGGATGTCGACAGTGATGTGCTCAGAAAAGAGACCGAGTGGCTTTGGTTTGGCCTCCCAAAGTTACCCATGCCTTGATTGTGGGCATTGGAAGTCTGAGAAGAGAACTCCAAAAAATAGCTAGGGGTGTTCTCCATGGTTTCCACTGGTGAAGGAGCTCAACACAGGGACCCCTCGGGCATGAAGGAGAGAGGAAAACAAGGAGAGAGAATGAGGAAAGTGAAAAGAAATTGAATGGGAGTTCCGATTGATAGAAAAAGGAGCTAGAATGAAGACAATTAGATGAGTAGGTGAGCTTCATCACCATTGGATCCAACCACATAGTACAGAGGTCAGGGAAAGTTTGGTGGATGTTGGATGAAGTTTGTATCTGTGGGAGTGAGATTCAAAGGCCAGAACTCCTTTCCCAACAGATTAAGACCACTTATTTGTCCACTGACAATGATCGAGATCACTGGGAAAATGAGGGAAAGGGGAGTCGGCCGCACACACACGGGCACCCACAACTGGGCCCAAATTGGCCGACCCAAAAGGAAAAACAAAAGCATAAAAAGCTAGAAATTAGGGTTTCCAGGTTTAGCCAATCAATTAGGCATAACTTTCGAATATGTGCTCTAAATTGAGTGTGAATTGGAAATTTGATAGTAAGGTCTACAACATGAGAACAATAATAGGATACAATTATTTGTAATTATATGACCAAAATTTCAAGACAAATGTGATGATGCGGGATATGAATATAAACTTGATTTTTATCACCTTGAGCATTACCAAGGTGAAACATGCATACCCGATGGACTAATTGTTCATCAAAACACATTCAATCATTAAGTAGAAGTAAGGATTGAGGGAAAGGGTAAGGAGGGAGTGCATATGACATACAAAAACAGAGAGAAAAGTCTAGGTTGTCACATCCTCCTCGCCTTAAAAAAAATTGGCCCCAAAATTAAATCAAGTCATTGATCGAGATTGAGTTTCCATATTTTTTATCATAACCCACTTAGTATTATTTCAACATCAAGGTATTTAAAAATAGAGAAATGGAGCATCATGGTCAAGGTAAAGTCACATCGATCATTAACTTGGTAAGATCATCACATAAATATCTTATATATTCACTAATTTAGAAAGATCACATTTTAGGTCAAAAGAATAGAGATCTTCTAATCGAGAGTAAAGCATGAATTTCATTCCCAACATTTAGGGTTATAGATTCTACATTGGCCTAGGTGGGGTTATACTTCAATGATTGAGAATTCATTTTTCAACAATTTGAGACAAACTTCATATTTCAACATTGTGATTTCATGCTCAAAATGGATGGAAGGTCCCACCCTAGTCCATATGGAGGTCACCCCTAAGTCATAAATCGAGCGAATCAACATAGTCAAAATTTCAAAATTCTGAGATTTGGGAACATGAAAATTATTAATCATATATCGAGGGGGATCTTAAGATCCAAATAGGGTGATCATAGGAGTCAAGTTAAAACAAAGAGCAATAACCATGAGTCAAGATTTCATGCATCAATATCTAGAGTCAAGTTTGGGACATCAAATTTGTAAGAACAAACATTTCAAAGCCAGATTTTAGATTCCTATTTAGTCCTAAAGGTGATCACTCATCCATATACAACAATCGAGCAACAAATCAAGCAACATTTCAAGCATTATTCGAGCAACATCTTGAGATATCAATTTTGAGTCCATTATCATGATATTTGAGGCTAATGAATGATATAGACCTAAGTCTTTGTAGAAACTTAACCACTATCCATAGTCAACATCATCGTATTTCAAGATCATCATCAAATCAAGATTCAAGATCGAATATCAATATCATCCAAAATTTGACCTATTGTGTGAGAACATGTTACACTAAACGGGATTACTCAAAACATTAAACACAATTAATCACCAATCAACCACATACCCAAAAATATGGGTAAATTAAAACCGATTTCAACATCAACACCCACTCAGAAATACTTGAATAAGAGCCCAACATCTTTCTTATATCCATTCTATGCTAAGAATTTGATACAAATTGTTCTATCGCCTTAGCCACAACATATATACACAAAAGAATAATATTTGTATATGCCACACAACAAACATTAATATGCTAACAAAATTCTGATTCGTTTGAAACACCATATACAAAAATTTTCTACCCAGACTTGAGAGTACAGGGATGACTCTAGGACACACTAGACATCTAATCAACTTTCTCACAGATTCATTACTATAGCTCCTCTTTGCTTCTATAGGCTTATTTTCATCACTTCCAATTACTTAAAAAGATGTGCAGAACCACAAGGGTGAGACCCACGTCCCAACAAGATATATAACCTCCAACAACATTTATTAATTACAACATTTTAAGTAATTAAAAAGTCTAAGCAGTTTAATCATATATAACAAATAGGCTCAACAACATAGATGATTAACATATACATAAAGGAGCATATAATAATTATCATCATTATACAGACTATCATCCTTTATCTTGCTTAAGCAATTCAGTACCATATGCATATCTAGCATCATGAGAAAGTCTAGTAACATAGAATCTCTATCATTACGAATAAGACTAGCCATATAAGCATAACTAACAACATTAGTGTGTCTTACATGTTGGGCAGTACATTATAAGTAGAACTAAAAACATAATCATGACTATATGTATAAGAATTATTAGAAGTATAGGCATTTATAATTACAAAGGCATAGAGAGCATGCTAAACATAACTAACAACATGAGATAGCTAGCATCATAATTATAGCCAACACTAGCAATATAGATGTCAACATAAGCATGGCTACTATATGTAAACATATTCAAACTTAAGCATATCCATAGCATAAGCATATCTACTATCTCTTAATTGCACTAAGAATCATCTTTATATAAAGAGAACAAACAAGGGTGATCATCCAATGTGAAGCGTCGTGTATAACCCTAAATAGATTTGCTAGATGACTGTATTACATCTTTTATTATGCCCTGAGGAATTTGAGGATACCACTCAAAATCCAAATGACCACTACTAAGTCGAAATTAGTGCCATACAAGATCTAGGAAGATCCAGACTCCTAAGATCTTCTCCGCCCCCAGACAGTATAGGTATGCCACAGTTACACATAAGGTCAAGCTGTTAACAGTCTAATCTGTCTGTGGTACATGTCACAACACTAGTGAAAGGAGGTGGGTACGCATACCCTACCATCCAAGGTACAACCGCAGTTGGCCTCCAATCTCATTACATATATAATCACATCAGATGTATGAGGCATGACCATAGACACCCTCCACAACCTACATTGTGGATGACAAGGATATATCCTCAACTTGCCACCCCCACATACTCAACAGTATGCGCTCCGAGTTTCCCTTAGGAATACTTGTTTCACTATATGGTAAGTTCTAACACTCACATGGATCTATGGAATAGGGCACTACATGATTAGAGTTTCACTTGATTAATTATGCCAATTGGGTGAATTAAGGATGCATCAAACAAGTGGACATATAAACCCTAATTTACTTCTAGCAAGCATATAAATATCACAACTTCAAAAGATATAAAACGTGTGAAACATAATTTCTCAACTCATCATCACATGGTACTATTCACTTGCCATTCACGAGACCACACTAGTCATCATAATATCACAAGATATAAATCCTTTTCACAATATCACATGGTACCAACCCTTATCAACACAAGAGTATTACACCTCATTCAGGGTTCAACCATGCCCAAAGGTCATTAAGACCATCATACTATCACATGATATAAATCCTTCTCACAAAATCACAGGGAATCAACCCTTGTCAACACAAGTGGATTACACCTCATTCAGGACTCAACCATGCCCAAAGATCATGAAAACCATAATACTATTCACTACAAGATCATCATTATCTTTCCATGCCTTATAACAAGGCTCAACAACATCACTTACATATAATACACCAGATCAACACAATATTACATTAATGAGCTAGGAGATATTCATAAACAATAATAGTAGGATTATATTAACATTAAGAACATTCCTTTATTACATCAACATGCAAGGAATCTAGATATGATTAACCCTCATCATATTCATAATGCACATGTTTAGCATAAGAAAATATCAACCATGTGGCTATGATAACCACCAATTAACACATTTAGGTTATGATTATATTAAGGAGGTTATTTCACCATCTTGTAATCATATAAGAAGGTTTGACATGAATACTCATATTTATCTATTTGCATTAGAATTAGGCTCAACAAGATAAATTATATTAATGTCACTAATCAACACTCATACCCAAAACCTAACTCAGGGCATCCCCATTGGATCATGGATGCATAAGGCAAAGCATCACCATCACATTCCATACTATTCTCAAGTATGAACCCACACATAAATTAAGGTGTAACCATCGGGTTATAGCATACCAGGGTTTCAACAACAATGAGAGAGTACTCCATGATTGTATTAATCATTCAAGGACTATTCGTACCCAATTACCATTATTTAGTTATATTAAATATAGGTATAACAAGATATACCTCATTAGGTTTACATATCAACACAATATGGTTATCATCCCTTATATTCATATGAGTGAATAGGTAAGACTACCTTATTAAGGGTAACCCTCCATTTGTTTAATCATCACTCAACCCATATCTCCATACCACAATGTCACCCAGAACCATTGGATGTTTAAAAGGTAAGACCATTGGTTGTTTACATAAGTAAACACCTTGAATTAATCATCTATGATGTTATTGAGTTGTGATCTATAAAATTCACCATTTAACCCTAGACATCCTTTGGTTAACAACAATAAGGGTTCTGTTGAGAGTAGGGTAAAACCCACAATCGACTGTTCATTTAAAACAAGCCATCCATTGTCAACAAGTAAGCTCCTTAAGTTGATCATATAAAGGAAACCATATAAATCACATTATTCAGACCAACATATTACATTAGCCATCATTCCACTTTATTGGAGGAATAAAAATTAGATCTTAACCATTAGGTTAAGTTCATATATTAAAACCATCAATTGTAGTATAGGTCTGACCACTGCATCAAATGACCCAAGAAACCATTGGTTTAAGGGTTAATTGATGCTACAAATACATGCTTAACTCACTAAAGGTTGTGGAGACCTAATCGACCATCACTAGTGACCATTAAGTCACCATAGGTTGTTAGATCAGCACTATATTTATTAATCACCATCGAATATCAAGCTAATGTCACCATTGATTGATAGCATCATTAGGGTACTTAGTTGTTAATCACTAGGCTTCTAATTAGGCCAAAACATGACCTAAGGGGTGAACGTCAGTTGACACCCTTGGTTACCACCATCAATTGTCATGAATACAACACCATAGGGTTGTTGTGATGGTAACATCATCGGGTCATGGGTTTATAGAAGAAATCTGCTTAAAACCCTAAAATTGACCCTTGGTTGATAGGTGCTTAGCACCATAGGTTGTCAAACCAAACTAATCCAAGTCATATTATACCTTAAGAATAATATACACATGATCACGGGTTGATCTAGAACTGAAATCAGAATAGGTAACTTTATAAAATCGAAATCCAAGTCAAGCATAGCTTTTTAGTGCATGGATCATCATTTAAAAGCAAGAACATGAGCTAGCAAGCTTATGGTAAGCAATAAACGTGGAGAAAGTTATAAAACTTGCCTCTAATTAGAAGATAAACTCACAAAAAAAAGAAAACATGAGCAGGTAGGGTAGGAAATCCAAGCATAAGCTATGAACTTGTCCATCTAGCACCTTTCTTCATCAAATGAGCAAACCCTAAGCATAAGGAGCAAGAAAGGTAGGGTTTTAGATATTTAGAGCAATTTCTACCATGGAGCAGAAAGGTTCCAACCTGGAGAAAGGTAGGAGGAAGGATATTAAAGAAATAAATGGAGGAAATAAGGGGATTTTTACTCTTTTAGGTCAAGATCACTAGAAGGAAGCTTTTCAAACCCTAAAAGGAAGTCAATTGCTACCCTAGATTCTTTTTCCAAGAAGATCCCCTCTTTCTTCATCCATGGACAGGAAATTCGTAGAAGCATAGAGGGAGAACAAGTTTCCTATAAGGAGGGAATTGGTGGATAGAAAATGGCTCGTTTGGGTGCTTAGGGATAAGTATATGAAACTTTAAGATAAAGAAAAAGAAAAGGTTGAAGTTCTAGTATCTTTCCAAGTGTCTATGGCCTTAAACTATTAAGAATATACAAGAACACACACAAGAAGCTCCCCCACCACCCATAGAGACATGCTTATCCCTCGTTTCTTGAATTTCCAAGCAAAACAAATAATTCATTAGTTGATAGCTACTAAAGGTAGCTCATCCATAAAGGGGTAAACCCTAAAATACCCTTGGAGAAAACACCTTCAAACCAAGGATTAAATTCCCCATGGCTCAAAAAGCTCCAAATGATGATATAATATCCAAGGAACATAATGCAAGTGATAAATTGAAAAGAAAACCTCTCAATTGGGTAAATTGTAGAAAAGTCCATAATGTGCATAAAATTGCATAACTTGCTCAAACAATGTCCAAATTGGACCAAATTTCAAACTTAAGCTTGTATTATAATTTCAAAGCATATCACAAGGTTATATTAGGGTTATAAGAATTAAATTCTAATAATTAATCTTGTTCAATACTTTAGGCAAGGTTAGGGGTCTCACAACCATAAACCCCTAACAAGGATTTCACCCCCAAAATCCAAGGTACACATAGATGGATACTTCTCATGCATGG
The DNA here is from genome assembly GCA_963693085.1 of Alisma plantago-aquatica. Classification (NCBI taxonomy): domain Eukaryota; kingdom Viridiplantae; phylum Streptophyta; class Magnoliopsida; order Alismatales; family Alismataceae; genus Alisma; species Alisma plantago-aquatica. The sequence continues at coordinate 834,673,569 of OY856409.1, read as the reverse complement.
CATCCCCAATATTACACATGGTTACTTCCATATTATGGTAATTTCACATCATTCTTATAGAGGTCATGTTTTTCTCTTTCAATTCATGCATATCTTATCTTGGGTCAGCATAAAAACCCACACATAAGAAGACATTTGCAAATATGGAACATAGAAACTTGTTGTGCCACCTGTACAAATATAATAGTAACTTTCAAATTTATATTCTAGCTATCATCCTAAAATTATATCTATTGTATCAACACACCATCTATCCTTGATAGTGGTCTTGCCCAACTATCACTAGACCATACACAACATTATAGAGTCACTTTTGTTTTTCCTTCCAAACAACATTTATAGGATCATCATCAACCCTATCTCTCTCTATGGGAGAGGAATACTAGGAATGTTCATTTAATAAACATCTCTAACCTTCACATATTTCTCATACTGGTGATACATCTTGGATACTAGGATTCATTACCTTGGTATCCACCTCATGTGCTATAAGGAACTCACGTCATTCTCTCATCCACTTTTACCAACATAACAAATATCAAGAAATATAAGAGGAGTCTTCCTAATTATTGGAAGGTTCAGAAGAAAAATCATCACAAACTTTATGATCTAAGCAACCTTATGCTATAATAAGCTATCCACCCTCATGTTTATAACAAATCCATACATACCAAGTGGCAATGATCCACTTGAAATTTTTGCCCTGGAAAGGAAAGACACAAAGGGAAACACATTTCCCACATCATAGAAACATTGTTCAAGGGTCACTAGCAAAAAGGTAACCAATTCTATTTTCATTATGCAGGTTACAACTTCTTATGTACCATTTTACCTTTTTCATTTTGGGTTCCTTGCCATTAGCATAGGAATCATCATAAATAACATAACTCATTACTCCTTCCTTGATGACTATTTATCCCACTAAGGTATGTTCTCTTATTTTATTATGTTTTTCAACCACTTATCAACAGGTAAATCATCATATTCCACATTTTCTTCAATAAATCGGGATCATCTCCCTTAATTTCTTTCACATACCATGCTGATTTTTCATTAACACTTTCTTAAGCACATAGGTTGTTCTGAGATCAACTCAGGTTCCACCTTATTTCTTTGTCATTGTTCCCATTCATCTTTTCATTTTATACTTAATATAGGAGTTCTCTCCATCTTATGTGAATTTCATACCTTGAATTACTTTATAAGAAAAAACTTATCTATATAGGCATTTCTAATTACAGAGGCATAGATAGCATGCTAAACATAACTAACAACATGAGATAGCTAGCATCATAATTATAACCAGCACTAGCAATATAGATATCAACATAAGCATGACTATTGTATGTAAACATCTTCAATCTTAAGAATATCCACATCATAAGCATATCTATTATCTATTAATTTCACTAAGCATCGTCTTTATATAAAGAGAACAAACAAGGGTTATCATCTAATGTGGAGCATCATGTATAACCCTAAATAGATTTCCTAGACGACTGTATTACATCTTTTATTATGCCCTGAGGAATTTTAGGATACCACTCAAAATCCAACTGACCACTGCTAAGTCGAAATCAGTGCCATACAAGATCTAGAAAGAGACAGACTCCTAAGATATTCTCCACCCCCAGTCAGTACGGGTCCGCCACAATGACACATAAGGTCAAGTTGCTTACAGCCTAGTCCGTCCTTGGTACAGGTCACGACACTAGTGAAAGGAGGTGGGTATGCATACCCTACCATCTAAGGTACAACTGTAGTTGTCCTCCAATCTCATCACATATATAATCACATCAGATGTATGAGGCATGACCATATCCATCCTTCACAACCTGCATTGTGGATGACAAGGATATATCCTCAATTTGCCACCCCCACATACTCAATATTATGCGCTCTGAGTTTCCCTTAGGAATACTCATTTCACCATCTGGAAAGTTCTGACACTCATATGGATCTATGGCACATGGCACTACATAATTAGAGTTTTACTTGATTAGTTTTTCCAATTGGGTGAATTAAGGTTGCATCAAACAAGTGGACATACAAACCATAATTCACCGTATAACATGCATATAAATATCACAACTTCAAAAGATATAAAACATGTGAAACATAATTTCTCACCTCATCATCACATGGTACTATTCACTTGCCATTCATGATACCACACTAGTCATCATAATAACACAAGATATAAATCCTTTTCACAATATCACATGGTACCAACCCTTATCAACACAAGAAGATTTACACCTCATTCAGGACTCAACCATGCCCAAAGGTCATTAAGACCATCATACTATGACATGATATAAATCCTTTTCACAACATCACAGGGTATCAACCCTTATCAACACAAGAGGATTACACCTCATTCAGGGCTCAACCATGCCCAAAGGTCATTAAGGCCACCATATTATTCCCTGTAAGATCATCATTATCTTTCCATGCCTTATAACAAGGCTCAACAACATCACTTACATATAATACACCAAATCAGCAAAATATTGCATTAATGAGCTAGGAGATATTCATAAACAATTATAGCAGGGTTATATTAACATTAAGAGCATTCCTTTATTACATCAACATGTAAGGAATCTAGATATGATTAACCCTCATCATATTCATAATGCACATGTTTTGCATAAGAAAGTATCAACCATGTGGCTATGATAACCACCAATTAACACATTAAGGTTATGATTATATTAAGGAGGTTATTTCACCATCATGCCATCATATAAGAAGGTTAAACATGAATACTCATCTTTAACTATTTGCATTAGACCTAGGTTCAACAAGATAAATTATATTAATGTTACTAATCAGCACTCATACCCAAACCCTAACTCACGACATCCCCATTGGATCATGGATGCATAAGGTGAAGCATCACCATCACATTCCATACTATTCTCAAGTATGAACCCACACATAAATCAAGGTGTAACCATCATGTTATAGCATACTAGGGTTTCAACAACAATAAGAGAGTACTCCATGATTATAATAATAATTCAAGGACTATTCATACCCAATTACCATCATTTAGTTATATTAAAGCTAGCTATAACAAGCTATAACTTATTAGGGTTACATATCTACACAATACAATTATCATCCCTTCTATTAATATGACTGAATAGGTAAGACTACCATATTAAGGGTAACCCTCCATTTGTTCCATCATCATTCAACCCATATCACCATACCACAATGTCACCCGAAACCATTGGATGTTTAAAAGGTAAGACCATTGGTTGTTTACATAAGTAAACACTTTGAATGAATCATCTATGATGTTATTGAGTTTTGATCTATAAAATTCACCATATAACCCTAGACATCCTTTCGTTAACAACAATACGGGTTCTATAGAGAGTAGGGTAAAACCCACAATTGATTATTCATTTAAAACAAGCTATCCATTGTCAACAAGTAAGCTCCTTAAGTTGATCATATAAAGGAAACCATCTAAATAACATTATTAGGAACAACATATTACATTAGCCATCATTCCACTTTATTGGAGGAATAAACATTTGATGTTGACCATTAGGTCAAGTTAATATATTAAAACCATCAATTGTAGTATAGGTCTGATCATTGCATCAAATGGCCCAAGAAACCATTGGTTTAAGGATTAATTGATGCTACAACTACATGCTTAACTCACCATAGGTTTTTGAGACCTGATCCACCATCACTAGTGACCATTAAGTCACCATAGGTTGTTAGATCAACACTTTATTTATTAATCACCATCGAATATCAAGCTAATGTCACCATTGATTGATAACATCATTAGGTTACTTAGTTGTTAATAACTAGGCTTCTAATTAGGCCAAAACATGACCTAAGGGGTGAACATCAGTTGACACCCTTGGTTACCACCATCAATTGTCATGAAGACAACACCATAGGGTTGTTGCAATCGTACCATCATCAGGTCATGGGTTTATAGAAGAAATCACCTTAAAACCCTAAAATTGACCATTGGTTGATAGGTGCTTAGCACCATAGGTTGCCAAACCAACCTGATCCAAGTCAAATTATACCTTAGGATTAACGTACACATTATCACATGTTCATTTAGAACTGAAATCAGAATAGGGAACATTATAAAAATCGGAATCCAAGTCCAGCATAGCTTTTTAGTGCATGGATCATCATTTAAAAGTAAGAACATGAGCTAGCAAGCTTATGGTAAGCAATAAACGTGGAGCAAGTTATAAAACTTTCCTCTAATTAGAAGATAAACTCCCAAATAGAAGAAAGCACGAGCAGGTAGGGTAGGAAATCCAAGCATAACTTGTGAACTCATCCATCTAGCACCTTTCTTCATCAACTGAGCAAACCCTAAGCATAAGGAGCAAGAAAGGTAGGGTTTTAGAGATTTAGAGCAATTTATACCATGGAGAAGTAAGGTTCCGACCTGGACAAAGGTAGTAAGAAGGATAGAAAATAAATAAATGGAGGAAAGAAGGGGATTCTTACTCTTTTAAGTCAAGATCACTAGAAGGAAGCTTTTCAAACTCTAAAAGGAAGTCAATTGCAACCCTAGATTCTTTTTCCAAGAAGATCCCCTCTTTCTTCTTCCTTGGATAGGAAATTCGCAGTCGCACAAAGGGAGAACGTGGTTAGGGAAGTGGTGGAGATACAATGTCTCGTTTGGGTATTTAGGGATAAGTATATGAAACTTTAAGATAAAGAAAAAGAAAAAGTTGAAGTTCCAGTATCTTTCCAAGTGTCCATGGACTTAAACTATTAATAATATACAAGAACACACAAGAATCTCCCCCACCATCCATAGAGACACGTTTATCCCTTGTTTCTTTAATTTCCAAGAAAAACAAATAATTAATTAGTTGATAGCTACTAAAGGTAGCTCATCTATGATGGTGTAAACCCTAAAATACCCTTTGAGAAAACACCTTCAAATCAAGGATCAATAGGTTCCCCATGGCTCCACAAGCCCAATAATGATGAGAGAATATCCAGGGAACATAATGCAAGTGATAAATTACAAAGAAAACCTCTCAATTGGGTAAATTGCAAAAAGTCTAAAATGTGCATAACTTGCTCAACAATGTCCAAATTGGACTAAATTTGAAACTTAAGCTTGTCTTATGATTTCAAAGAATATCACAAGGTTAGATTAGGGTTATAAGAACTAAATTATTATAATTAAGCTTGTTCAACACTTTAGCCATAGATAGGGGTCTCACATATTAGGGACAGAGGTCAAGGAGTCAAAATTAGGTTGAAGGGGTTGTCTTCCCAAACTCCAAATGATCAATAATTTGGAAAAATAGAGGCATTATTAATAGAGATGTGACCTAGATTAGGGAATTCATAAGTCAATTACAACCCTAATCTAGCCCATTAGTCCATATTATTCATGGGTCATCAAACATATCCAAATAGGGGGAGTATCAACTACCAAGTCATATTTCACATGATCATAAGTCAAGCATCAATATCATTAATAGGGAAACCATATTTAAGGATTTCACAAGATCAAGGTCATAATAGAGAAGTCATATTTCAAGATATTCACAATATTGAGGTCATAATCGTGTTCCCTTCCCTCCATGATCAAGGTAAGGGTATATTTTGGGAAATTAAGAAGCCAAATTAGGAACTCAAGAGTTTGAGCATAACTGGGCAATATTGAGTTCTAGGTCCATCATATTATCCAAATTGATTCTACAAATAGGAAATAGTCAATAGGGGATTTTCCTCTTATAACAGGTCTTCACATCATGATCTAGGGTTCCAAAGATATGGTCATTTTTTGGCATGGTCATTATACACATAAAAAGGGAAAAGGTTTTCTTAACTATGTTTAAGGTTTAATCAAAAATAGGGCAACATAGGTTTATTCAATAGGTACCTCATCAAACATGAGGTTTAAAACAAGAGTGACACCTTATTTCACCATGTATAGAATTTACCTCAAACATTGAAAGCACTTGTATCGAGTCAAATAAAATTGAGTGTACATGATCTTAGGTTTTGCATACGAGTACATCACTTCCAAGAGTAATTTCATTCATCAAATAGGTTTTTAAATATAAGATCAGATCATGGAATTATTGTGGTAATCAACTTTCATGATTTCAAATGAATTTTACTTTTCCCCATGCATAATCTACCCATAATCGAGATGTCGTGTGATTAATAGTCAAGAGAGAAGAATCACATGAGGGGATAAGAAGACTAACTAATCATCTACTACTTGGGTTTCTTAGGTGGTCCTTAAATAAGAGATGACATGCTAGAAGACTTTATAAACTTAAAGGAAAAGATTTTGTTCCTACTGGGTTCTTAAGATATGTTATGCCTTAAACAAATATAGAGGTCGATTTATATAGCTCTGATACCATTTGTTAGAACTATTTGTTACCCCAAGTCCATACTTCTAATGGCTACATAGCCAAAGGCGAGTGAATTGGGGCATTCGCCCGTAGAATGGCACAATATTTCACACAGGAAATATATATGTAAAAGAAGTAACAACAAGATATAACAAGATACTAAAACTGAGATAAGAGATATGTACCCATTTCTAGATTCAAAAGTATCCATTTGTGTTTTATTTTAGAGCTTAGAATCTTGAGTGGAGCAGATCTTCATTTGGGAACTAGAAATTTGATAAATAAAATATATTAATGCTAAAGCATTAAGTACGCTATGAAAGGCTTGTAAACAGTTTAAGATTATAATATAAAAGTTGTTTGGCTAGAAACATCATATAAAGCAAGAAGTAGAAACAAGGAAAGAACACTTAACGATATTGTTCTATAGAAAGTGTGTTTTAAGTGCATATTATGTCCATTGACCAGCTTCCCATTGGAAGGGTCCATAAGAGTGCTTAAGATTAGCCAACCTTTTTATCGGCATGGTCCACCTTATCTTGACATCTCAAGTAAGTCTCCCAACCTTGTTCCCTTACCCCAAGAATACATGAAGGTACACAAGGTTCGTATAAAGGATAAGTTCAATTATGTTTGAGGTTTGTTCAACATATCTTAAGCAAAATGAAAGTACTAATCATAGGGAACAAGTAGCTCAAGCAAGTAATTACCTAGCCAAGCATTCATACGAGCATATATACAAGTAAGCCAATAACATAGTAGGGTCAAGATATTAAGCGTACCTTGCAAGTAGAGTAAAATCTATGATCCATGAGTATATTCTAGAGATGGTCCAATCCCAAGGGGACCTAAGATATAAAAATACATAATTTGGGTTTTAGGTCAGTAGGGTTTTGGTAAGATAAGCATCATAAAATTCATGTGGATGTTCTCTTAAGCCTAGGTTTCAAGTATTTCAATCTTAGTTCCAAACATGCATGCAATTATTCCACATAGATCAACATTCATACGAACATCTTAGATCTAGGTGATGCATCCAGATTATGAGTATAACAAGATAGAGGTAAAGTATGATTTGGAGATACAGAAAGCATAATATTTAGTTAATTATCATATTTCCACATTGAAGGTCATGATTAAGTCATATCAGATCAATTCCATGCAACATGGACATGTTTCCAAGTCGTTAGAGCATTGAGTAGATCAATTTGGGGTTTTAGTGCTATAACATGATAAGTCTATTGATTTGAAGAATTCAGATAACATGTCTAACATATAACATAATTCTTACAATCTTAGATTTCTATATTAGCATTTACATTTAGAGATTCATAGGTGCCAAAAGCATGTCATATGTAATCAAAGAGTACATGGGTGTGTTACAAGGAATTAGTGTCACAAGTCATAGTAGGGTCTGATTTGAAAGCTAACATACATGGTTGAATATTTAAGATTGCATAAAGATTAAAAGATTCAAACATGAAATCATCCCAACATCATACTTTAGGTCATAACAAGGTTTAAGAGTGAATCCTTTTTGAAAAAGACATAGGACCCTAGTAACTCATATCAAAAACAACACATAGGTTATTGACTTTTAAGTGGAATAGTCATTAGATGATTAAAAGAATCAAATTTCAAAGATTAGACAAGTGGCATCATGTAAATGCTTAAAGAAGTACTTTTAGGTCAAAAGTGTAAACATAAGTACATCAAGGTGATCTATCTCGTAATTCAAGGCTAAAGATAGATAAAAGTTATTATTTTGAAGTTTAAGAGTGGCATATGAAACAATAATAGTATTCTAAAGAAAGCTACATCATTAAACATTCTAAGGTGCCTAAAAGACATAATTGTTAGGATATCAAAAGAAAAGGAATAAGATTCAGGTTCTACAACTAGTTCCATTGGATAGATCTCGTTGAGAGGATCAAAATTCATATATCATATGCCATATTTGGCCAAAGAATGTGAAAGACGTCAATTTTCATAAATTTGATTCTAAAATTATAGAGAAGTCAGTTTAGGACGTTAAATATTTATGTGGCTCCAAATGTGGGCCATGGATCCTTGATCAAGCAGCTCGATTGATGCGCATACACCCGCCTGCATCTTCTATTTGGCGACCAGTGGGCTGTGACTCCCAACTATTGTTGGTCGCCCCTCACCTCAGTTGGGCCAGGCCCAACCCAAGGTTGGATAGCCAGATCTCGGCCCTTGGTTCCTATATCAAGGGAAGGGCCTTTGTCTCTCCCACAATGAGTAGTCCATGTGGTATCCTAGACACACTGTAATGGTGTTGTCGTCGAAGAGGTCACAGACGAGCATGCCAACAACGATCTATTCGGAAAAGAGACTAGGTGGCTTCAGTTTGGCCTCTCAAAGTCATCCATGCCTTGATTGTGGGTATTGGCATCTTGAGAAGAGAATGTCCAATATTGACTTGGGGTGTCTACCATGGTTTCCTCCTGTGAAGAGCTCAACACAGGGACCCCTCGGGCATGAAGGAGAGAGGAAAATGAAGAGAAAGGATGAGGAAGGCTAAAAGGAATTGAATGGGGGTGCCAATTGATATAAAAAGGAGCTAGAATGAAGCTGATTAGAGGAGTAGGTGAGCTTTGGTTCCATTGGATCCGACCAAAATTTACAAAGGTTGGGGAAAGTTTGGTGTCCATTGGATGAAGTTCGGATCCGTGGGAGTGAGATCCAAAGGCCAGAACTCCTTGCCTAGAAGATTGAGACCTCTGATTGGTCCACTGACAACGATTTGGATCGTTGGGAAAATGAGGGAGATGGGAGTGGGCCACACGCACATGGGTGCCTGCAATTGGGCCCAAATTGGCTGGCCCAAAAGGCAAAACAAAAGCATAAAAAGCTAGAAATTAGGGTTTCCAAGTATAGCCAATCAATTAGGCATAACTTCCAAATTCGAGCTTTGGATAGGGTTAAATTATGTGTGTTGGAAACGTGCGAGTAAGGTATACAATGAGAACAATAACAAGATGCAATTATTTGCAAGTATATGACCAAAATTTCAAGAGGAACGTGATGATGTGTGACATGAATATAAACTTGATTTTTGTCACCTTAAGCATTACCAAGGTGAAACATGCATACCTGATGGGCCAATTGTTCATCAAAACATATTTAATTATTAACTAGAGGTAAGGATTTAGGGAAAGAGTAAGGATGGAGTGCATATCATATACAAAAGGAGAGAGAAAAGTCTAGGTTGTCACATATGTGGTCTTTTACCCAAATGTAGTGTGTTCTTCATCCTTAAGAATTTTTTATGATCTCTCCTACAAGGATTGTAGATATTTATGTGAGGAATAACCCTAGTTGAAAATTCATATCCTTAAATGGCATTCACACTCTACTACGCCAAATTTGGGTATTTTAATACTAAAGGTCAGTCAAAGAATTGAGAACATGAGCTCATGTATACTACACATGAGTCAACCATGCAAGTGGAAGAAGAAGATGCCAAAATACAAGAAGGAAAAGAAGAATAAGAGATCTTTTGATGCAACAATAATTGATCAATCTTGAAGTAAACATTCTTACTTGTGCAACAAAGTCACTGTAAGGGTCTTGTGAGACAAGACATCGGTGTAAATCTACTGAATGGACCTGGGAGCATAATTTTGAGAGAAGCAATATGAAAATGTTGCATGATGCACGAATTTATAAAAAAAAACCTCAAAACATCACATGTATCCTTAAGCATCTGTTAGATTAGCATGACTCTATATGAGGTACCAAAAATATTCTATCTCTTTCAAGCATTCTAAGGTTGAAAGACTTTATCCACTTCTAAAGAGGGACCTCATGATGTAGGAAATCTCTTAGTAGCTCAATCAAAAAACTAAATCCTCGTGAAAAAAATTATGAGGTTTCTAAATCAATGAGGTTATGGCTCCCTTCATGGAGGTGAACTTCCCTATGGAGTATAGAATCCTTAGGAACTCATACTGAATGTCATTCTAAAGGTTTAATTCATCTTTTGAAATCATTATATTACCATTGCCTTGCAAAGAGAAGGGGAAGTGGATGGGCTCTATGGAATTAGTGGTGATTCCCAAGATTAGGAAGTAGTGCACACCTCCAATAACAAGTCAATGTACACAATTCTCCTATTCAAATCCATGAAAGGATGCCAATGTATCACAAAACTATAGTTTGTTCTCAAATGTCTTTGCAATAACCTCAGCAACATGAGGTCATTTAGGAGGTGTGGATGCAATTGACATATAGTAACCAAGCAACTTAGTTGAGGCTTAAGACTCACTATAGTCTACATTGCATCTGGGCACATGTGAATAAGAGTTGGACCTCATAGTATGGGACCATATCCATCCATCCCTGGCTCAATATTATTTGTTATAGACACACCACTCATCTTGTAGTCCTTCTTAATATTATTATTCTAGTAGGGACGAGTGGCACTGAGGGATAGGGATCAACTAATGTAGGACAACATGCTCATATGGATCATGGATAGCATTTGGTGCCTCTTCATTAGAGTGTGTCATGAATTATCTTCTATTATGTCTGTCTTTCAATTATTTATATCATATTTTTTCATTTAGATTTTATTATGCAATTGTTTCTTTTAGGACCTAAGTGTAATATTAGGGAGTTACTTGTAAGTTCTTAATTACTTAGTTTTTAACCCTTTTAACTGGGTCTTGTGTGAAAATCAGCCAATTAGGGATTCCCATGTGTTATGTACCAATGTCTATGCCCAGGGTATTATCTTGAATGATATGAATTTGTTTACATAAACTTGATTTGCATCAAGTATTACAATAAGATGAGATACAAACCCAAGATCCAGATCCCAAGACTTCGAATATATGGCTAAAACCCTAGATGTATCCCAACTCATCAATCATATTCTTTTTGGTGTCCTAAACCATAGGTCTAGGACCATCATCACCCTCCATTGGGTCCAACCACTAGGTTAGATTTACTCATAGTTAAATCCAAACCCCAGGTTAGGACTAATACTACATATCAATCCTTGGTTTATCCTAAAACCTAGTTCTAGGGTTGATCCTATCAAGTGTATCTCAAGTTTTATAAAAATTCCTCTTACTATTTTTAGAATAGTACAATGTCAACTTTCCTTCGTTCATCTCAAATCCACCTTCTTCCTAGTAATTCTCACTAGATATCCCCTCTTTCCATTGAAATCCTTATCTAATTCTCCAAACCCAAATAGTAACTTCCCTGGGTTTTTTCTCAAGTTCCCTATTTTCTTCTTTTCCCTTTGGGATGCTACACTATGTACAGATGATCTACTATCAAGAGGTCATCAAATTTACAAAAGGCCAAGCATGGGTCATGGACCTCTTCCCCTCCCTTCCTAAAATCCATAGAGGCCCACCAAGACTGATCCTTGTGGTTTTTGGCCTTGGAAGGAGGTGTGGTTGCCCCTACATCAAACTAGTATTGTCTAGTGTATGCACTAGGTTATGAACCCCTTTTCTTTCCTCTTTTTAGGGGAATCCATACTCAAAAACACCACAATTTTAGGTACCATATGGACCTATAAGATCCCCTAAGGCCCTACGGCCGTTGGAGGAAGGAGAAAGAAGTAACAAGCACCACAATATACGGTCCACCAGGAAGATTACTTATTAGTGCCTAGTAGTTATTATAGTAGAAAAAATAGGAACAATTTTGGTCCCAATCACTTATTATTTTGGTGAACTTATTCTTCCTAGTGCATCCTCATTCATTTGGGAAGTCTTGTACAACACTCTAGATTGCCTAAAACACTTTAGGATTTGGGTAATCTGTGCATTCTTGGATACCTATAACCTAAAAAACCCCTTCTTGTTAAGATATCACACAGTTGGATCCACAGATTAGTGGCTGAGACACACTTCCAAAGTAGGCAGACACTTTATCAATGTAGATATTGGTGCACAATGAAGAGTTTAACATGGTTGTTTCCGAATAGAAGGAATGTTTGATCATCCATGAGGAGAATTTTGACCACTTAGAGGCACCTTGATGTGGGATATGTAGCAAGAAATGTGCACCATGTTTGATATCATGAAAGAGATACTGGAACAATGCTACAAACACAACTAATATCATCTTCTCTGACAACATTAACTTTTTAGGATTGATGTTCCTAATTTCTACAACACGTGACCCTAATTTAGTCTACAAATGGATTCATAGAATGGAGTCATTATTTGAATCACATTAGTTTGTAGATAATGGCAAGAGCCAGTATGCAAAATCCATGATCTATGACACTACTCTCACTTGGTTGAAGCATTTGCATACAATTCATTTTGTCCAAGCTTAGGAAGAGATGAAAGCTAACATGAAATCCTTCTTTTTTCATGTCAATTATAAACAATATTTGTGCCCCAAATTATCTAATTTAATACAAGGATCTCATTATGTGGAAGGCTATACTTGCAAGTTCTATGACTTGATCTACAAGTCATACTTCACTTGGGATACTACTACCAAGATCACTATTTCCTCATAGGCTCAATTCATTTTTTGTTGCACCATTTGATATTCATGGATTTCTTCTACTGATGATGTGATTCATGTGGCTATAAAGGTAGAGCTTGAGAAGAAACATCATACCAATGACTTTAATCCTTGGTGTCATTCTTCTTTGACACTAGCCCAATGTACCAACTCCACCACAAGAGGTCCCACCCATGTCTAGTACAACAATACCCTCAAAGATATATTTCATCTTTTGTAAGAGTTTTGGACATCACTCCAACCACTTTCCTAATTGCCTAATGATCACAACTTCATGTCTTTCCCATAAGAAATCCTAGAAATGAAGACCCAACGAATTGGAAACACCTAAAATATCTTGTTCGATGGACATGATACACATGTGATACTTCCATGAAGTATCACATATGTACCTCCACTCATTAAAGTCATAGTTTTTTCAACAACAAGGAGTTGATGTATGACATCTTACTCATTCAAAGCCTTGCTAGGGTTTGGCACATCTTCCTTGTAGTGTGTCATGAGTGATCTTTTATTTATGTTTATCTTTAAGTAGTTGTTGTGTCTTCATTTTCTCTAGCATATATTATGCAAATGTTTCAATTTTATGACCTACGTATGTAATTGATACTTAATGTTTCAATTTTAAGACCTAAGTGTAGTAATCGATACTTACTTGTATGTTCTTAATTAATTCATTTCTAACCCTTGTTTTAGTTGGATCTTGAGTATAACTAAGACAATTAGGGCTTCCCGTGAGTTAACTATAAATACATATGCCTAAGGGTATTGTTTGGCTGAGTTGAATGATATGAGTTAGATTTTTTGTAACTTAATTTGCATTATGTGATATCATAGAATGCGATCTATACCATGGGTCTAGATTTGAGGACCCCTAGAGATGGCAAAAACAATAGGTGAGTCCCAACCCAGTTATCCTCTCTTGTTGGTTTTCTAAACTCTTGGTTTTAAACCATAACCATCCTCCATTGCATCCAAACCCTAGGTTAGATCTATACATCATTTAATTACAAACCCAAGGTTAGGATCAATATCACACACCAACTCTTGATTCATCATGAACCCTAGGTCTAGGGTTAATCTTATAAATCATATCTCAAGTTGAAAAATATACCATTACTAATTTGAGAAACGTGTACTATCTATTTTCTTATTTTCATCTTCAATCCACCTTCTTCATCCCAAATTTCACCAGATTTGTCCTTCCACCAAAATCCTTCTCTAGTTCTTCAATTCCACATAATCACTTCCCTAATTTCCCCCCATCTGAGGTTTTCTTCTTTTCCCTTTGGGATGCTATTGTATGTACGGATGACCTATTATTGGGAGTTCATAAGCTTCATAAGAGGCCTACTAGGGGGGCTTGGTCCTCTTCCCCTATCTTCCTCAGATCCCTATCATCCCGTTAGGGATGATCCCTATCATTTCCAGCTTTGGGATGAGGTGTGGTTGCCCCTTCTTCCAACCAACAAAGGCCAGTTCCTATGTTGGGTTGCACGGTCCTTTGCTACCACTTTTGAGAGGAAATATAGACTTGGAACCATCATGATTTAAGGATCTAGATAGCTCTCTAGGATTCCCCTAGTCCCCACATCGATTGGAGCAATTATCAAGGAGCAGAAAGCTCCACAATTAGATTAGATTAGGTTGGTTATTGTAGAAGTGCCAAGTGTGATACTTCTATAGTGAATAATTGGGACAATTTTCATCCAAATGATTGTTATTTATATGATTTTATTATTCCTAGAAAATCCACAACCATTTAAGGGTTCTTCTATGACATCTCTAGATTGTCTAATTCTACTTCAGGCTTGGTGAAATTCGTGCATTTTTGGGTACTGGTAGCCTTCAAACTTTTCTTCCAATAAGGATATTGTAGAGTTGGATGCACATATTAGGGGGCTTTGACACACTTCCACCATCAGAAGACACTCTACCAACACACACCATGGTGTATAATGATGATTTCAACACCAATGTTGCAAGGTTAGAGAGGTGCTTCTCCTGGCATGATGAGTGGTCCAATTGCTTAAAGGCCTTGATGCAGGATATGCAACAAGATATGTGTCCCATGTTCAATCGCATGCAATAGAGACTACAAAAAGAAACACAATCAACCACCCTAGGTTCATCTTATCTGACAAGATTGAGTGCTTAAGATTTATTTTCATGATTTCTACAACACATGTGACCCTAATTTATTCTATGACTTGTAACATGGCATGGAGTCATTATTTGAATGTGTTCACACATAATTGCAAGATCTAGTATGTGAAATCCAAGATATATGGCACCACTCTCACTTGTTTGAAGCATTTGCGTACAATTATCCATTTCTGCACATGGGAAGAGATGAAAGCTGACATGGAATCATTCATTACTCCTGTCAATTTTAAACAACCCTTGTGCCTAAAATAATCTAGTTTGTAGTAAGGATATGATTATGTGCTATACTCCTAAGTTCTATAACTTGACTATAAGTCATATGCCACCTGGGATATTACATTCAAGTTCACATGTTTCATTGCATGCTCAGCATCAATGTCCACTTCACATATTTTTTCTATTAAAGATGTGATTCACATGTTTATATAGATAGAGCATAAGCATCATTGAGGCATGCATAACTTCAACACTTGGCATCATTCTTCTTTGACATTGGACCCATCTATCGACTCCACCACAGTCACAAAGGTAGCCCACCCATATCTTTTATACAAATACCATCTAAGAATTCAGTTCTTCTTTTCCAAGGGGATTGGATATCACTCCAAATTATGCCCTAAACGCTTGATGATCACAATCTCAAAGAATAAGGAAGCCGATATAAAATATGAGTATGTCCCTCTCGCAAGTGATCTAAGAAACAAAGATCCAGGTGAGGAGGACAAAGTTTAGCAACCCTATTTATTGGACATGCTACCCATGTTTTTTGGATTGCAAGGGAAACCCACCCCACCAAGCGAGCGCCTAGATAGCAGGGATGGTAAACCCGGGGAACCCCTCTGCCCACACATTGGGATCCCAAACAAGTCACATCAGAGGTCGGATGACATGGTGGGAAATTCATTTCCGAACAGCACCACCGGGAGAACTCGAACCTGAGACCCTTCATGAGGGGCACCCGTGCTTGACCACCCGAGCTACTGCTCGCCGATGACATGCTACCCATGTCAGCTAGACATGCTACCCATGTTAGACTATAATGAAGTATTACAACCATACTTCTGCTCATCAAAGTCTTGTTATTCAACCTGGGGGAGTGGATGTAGGATATCCTTCTCATATAGAGTCTGTCTAGAGTTTTTTACCTCTTTATTAGACTGTGTCATGAATAATATCTATTTATGTTTATCTTCTAGTTAGTTTTTGTGTCTTTGTTTTCATTTAGGTTGAATTACAAAATTGTTTCAATTTTAGAACCTAAGTGTAATATTAGGGAATTACATGTACATTGTTCATTAGTTAGTTTTTAATCCTTATTTTTGTTGGGTCTTGAGAAAATATATTCCAATTAGGGATTCCCATGAGTTATCTATAAATACCTAGTCTTGCAGGGTATTGTCTAATAGAGTTGAATGATATGAATTAGTTTTGTTTGCAACTTGGTTTGCATCATCACTACTGTGGGATTCCATCCCAAAGGTAGGAGTAGGTACTAAAGGAAAAGGGTTCAAGGATACTTGAACTAGATTACACTAGCCAATTTCCTAAAACTAAGTAATACATAGTAGATCCAAGTAGGGAAATGAATGACTGTAGTTGTGAAAAACAATCAACACTAGTGATATGAATATGAGAACAAGAAAGGCATGCAATGGAAAATAGGGAAAAGGGTCAAAGAGGGGAAAATAATAAGCAAATTATAATAACAAACAATAACTATAAGGAACTTCAAAGACAAGTATAGTCACTCCTATGGAATTTTTAATAGTAAAAATGTCAAGTTGCACCAAAAAAATATGTATAGGAAAAAGATAAGATAAACATTGCTCACTATACTTATAGAGACCTCTCTTTTTATTAGCATATATGCTAACCATTTGGGAGGAACCCTAAAACTAAAACCAAAATTTGAAACCAACAACCAGATTATGGACAAACATGATGGAAGCATCATACAAGAAACATGGGTATTTTTTCATTTTTCCTATAACCTCATAAACCAATGCCACATCAAATGATCCACATGTTTACTTTTCACAAACCTCATTTGTCTCCACTAAATCCAAAAGCATAACTCATTAGTAATATGATGCTTAGTTTACATCAAATTACATGTACATAAAAAAAATAGATTTGATATACAACCCATCCCAAAAAACTACGACTATAGGAACATTCTAGAATAAATTATTATGTTTATTCTTTGTCATGACCTCTTTGATGGATTTTTTATACTTAAAATCATGTAAAACAACCTCATGAGACTCATATAGAGCCCCAGTGAATGGAAGTTTCCCACTAAGTCAAGTAACATACATCAACATCAAGTTAAGTATACTAAATATGAAGAAACTTGCATACATTGATAAGTCTATTTGATAATTCTAGCATTTATGCGCCTTATAATAATATTTTAACTAAAGTCAACTTCTAGTTTCATAACCATTGTTGATAGCATATCTAAAAATAGTTCAGAACTATTTATTCCAAAATCTCATTCATATTATAGAAGTGACCAAGTCAGCATCTATATATTAATAATATAGTAGTAACAACACATCTACATGACACCACACTAGCCGGAGTAGAAAAATATCATGCTATCCTGAAGTTGAAGTACACATAAGACATTTCTATCAAATAGGAATATTCAAATGACAAGTAAATCAAAATAATAATAAGAGTGGATATCAAATCCCAACATAAACTAGATGTCAATGTTTAAGATCAGATACCATTCTAGATAGACAATAATAAGGAAAATAATTATCTTTATAAACAATTTTTAATGAATAAGAAACATATTCAAAAATTATATATTTATCAAACAATAGTAAAAGGAACATGACAAACATTCATCTCATATTCTACATGACTAGTAGAAGTATCTTCTATTCATTTTCCCTGAAACTAGTTGGCTCATACCTCACCAATTAGAATTCACGATGTTAATTCTCATGTCAATATATCAGTGTTATTATATTAGGGTTCTTCTTACTCCTTAATCTCTATTCAAATTCTCCATTCATCATCATGTAAATTGTACAAAAGACATGCATTTATGTTGAATATGCCCATTATTCATTAGATTATACTACAATATATCCATTAGGATTAGTTCTTCATAATAAGACTTACTGCCTTCAATTGAAGTAATAATACATAAATTTTATCATCTCTTCACATCTAAGATTTTTTTTTCAAGTTAGGCATTTGTTTCTCATCCTCATCTCAACACTAACTTTTTAGGATTTCAAGAAGTTGGCTTACACCTTATTATATATAACTTTCTGAGGTTGAGGGGTTCATTAAGGCTATTAATGACAAATTGACACAGTAGTTTCCATTTCTACACATTACATCCATAAATTGCAACTATGCATGGTTTCATTGATTATTTTGAGCCAAACTATCAACATTATCCCTAAATAAGAATATCTCTACTTAAAACCCAAGATTGATCTTCAAACACAACCATGTTTAAGTTCACCCAATATTTAGTAAAATGATTATCTAACTCATGTTTCTTTAGTTCAAACAATATTCCATACATGTCCATTCAATTTCCAAGCATATCATTCATTAGGCTGATGTTAGGCAATTTTTTTTTTGGAAATAGGTAAATATATTGCCAAAAGAGGGGGTATAGCAGGGCTATATAGTACATGTAAAAATCAAAAGTATACACGGGCTGACTCTACAAACAGCCCCAGTGTAAATGGGCTATAGGGATAACCCCTTTGTCAAGGTCATTTTTGGCCTTTAACACCGCCCCTAAATCTCTAGCCACAAGGTCAAAAATGTCAAGGTCATTTTTGGCCTTTAACACCGCCCCTAAATCTCTAGCCACAAGGTCAAAAATGTCAAGGTCATATGATCTGTTGCGCATCACCTAGTTCCTGACTTTCCAAACATTAAAGAAAATGTTGGTGAAGCAAAGACCGCCAAACGCCATTTCTCTATCATTCCTGCACTTCCTCTTTATCTGCTCCATGGTATCCCTCAGGCTATCGGACTTAAAAGTACCCCACCCATTCTTGACCCATATCAAGGACCAAACATACTTGACTTTACTACATTTATGGAGCAGGTGATCATGGTTTTCGTCTTCAGAGCAGAAGCAACATCTTACATTGGTGATGATGCCCCATCTTGCCATCCTATCCTTTATGAGTAGTTTACTGATAATGGCTTTCAAACATGTCATGCTCCACTTTAGAACATACCCTCTACCCCCACAGTAGTTTGTACCAAGAGACATGCACCCATGTATCCCTATGGATCCATGGTTTTTAATGTCCTGTGAACCTGTACAGACCATTAACATCCACAGAGTACAGATGGCCAACCTATCGCCAAGAGGAGTATAAAGCATCCCATATCCTATATGAGGTTGCACTAGGCTGCGGGATGCAACCATAGTGACGACTCGTCAATTTGACCCAAACACCATCCTCCTCCATGAGAAATCTATCCAACCTGTGCTAGTTATCGGCTATGATGATATCCTCCACTCTACTCAGGTTTAATCTGCCCTATTCATATCTTCTAGCAATTGTCTCCCAAGCAACATTATGCATTTTACCTCCCCATATGAAATTAGTTTCCAGCCTTGTAAGGCAATTATCTGTAGGATTAGGAAGAATACACATATTGCTCCAAAAACGAACCATCATCTATATCACTTAGTGGGTCAGCATGATTCTCCCAGCCATTGACATGTGGATACCCGTCCACCCTTCAATCTTGAGTATGACTCTGTCTAAGCACATTAAGTAATCACCTGAGAAACCCCTCCCCCGCAATAGGAACCCAAGGTGCCTAGTAGGAAGACGACCACTTCGCAGGCCAGACGCCCTTTTGAGTCTACCTCTTCTACTGTCACAAGATTTTGAGAGGTATACACATGACTTGATATCACTGATGTATAGACCGGTAGCTCTTCCAAATAGTTTAAGAAGCCTTTTGAACTCAGTTAATCTATTAGCATGGCATGTGGAGAAAAGCATAATGTCATTGGCGAAGATTAGGTGACTTTTGACTTTAGTTCCTTTGATTTTGAAAGTTCTGATGATGTTTCTCTACTACGCATCCCAGATCATCAATGTAAGACCCTCCATAACCAGAGTGAAGAGGAGTGGGGATAAGGGGTCTCCTTGCTGAAGCTCGTTAGTTTCCCTAAATATGCCCATCATCCCACCATTCAGCAGCACAGAGAAAGAAGTAGTGGTTACACATTGGTTGATGAGATTTATCCACCTGCAAGAAAAGCCCAAAGAAACCATTATTTCCCACATAATGTCCCAGCATATGTGATCGTAGGCCTTGTTGAGGTCTATCTTGATACAAGACTTTGAGTTGGAGTTCATAGTTTTAAATCTTGTGAGGAATTCAGCTGCCAGAAGGGCACAATCAACTATTTTCTGGCCCTTTATAAAAGCAAACTACTCCTCAAAGATGATACTTGGCAACCACTTCTTTAGTCTCCCAGCAAGCAGCTTAGCCCACACCTTGTAGATAATAGAGCAGTAGGATATCAGCATATAGTCATTCATGACTCTCACGTATTTCTTTTTGGGTATAAGCTTGATGAAAGTATGGTTAGTAGCACGCACCATATTCCCACCCTATAGCAGCCACCTAATCACATTGATGATATCATGTTTTATATAACCCCACATGTACCAGAAATACTTGTTGTTGAACCCATCTAGCCTGGGTGCCTTGGATGTATTGATTGAGAACAATGCTACTTTAATTTCCTCCTCATCTGCATCTCTGCACATGTCTTCATTCATTTCAGTAGTTATTTTTGGCATTGGGTAGATGGAGCTATCAATGCTTTGGTTGGTATCCCTCTATTGATTGTAGAGTTCTTCAAAGTATTTTATAGTGGTCACTGTTAGTTCCTTTCTACTTTCTGCCACTTCTCCTCTATCATTAATGAGTTGGTGAACTATTTCCTTCATCTCTTTTTACCAAATAGTAGCATGGTACATTTTTGTATTTAAGTCACCATCTTTTATCCACTTGAGCATGCTTCTCTACCACATTAACATTTCTTCAGCTTTTAAGATTTTTGTAAGTTTTTCTTCCACTTTTAGTCACTCCTCTGCAATATCATCATCATCTAGTTTTTCTCGGGCTTTAGTTGCTATTTCCTTGTATTGCTCTCTCACACATATTATCATATTCTTCAGATTGACCACCTCCTTTAACCACTTTCTAATCGCCTTCTTGGAGATCTGTAGTTTCTTGATTACTATGTACAGGGGATTCCCAGTGACAACCATATCCCATGCCTCCTACGCAATGTGCTTGAAACCTCTCCATTTGCACCACCAATTACAGAACCTGAAAGGCCTGACCACACTAGGTTTGGAAATTAACTCCATCTTCATCTAGTTGTGCTCACTCATAGGATCCGCCCCATGCTTAATCACAACATTTGGCCAAACTTTTAACCAGGCTTGATTAACTAGTCCCATGTCCAGTATGCTAGATATTCTTATGCCTCTTCCTTGCTTGTTAGACCATGACACCTTGCCACTAATGGAGTTCATCTCCATAAATCCATCTGCATCCATAGTGTTGTTAAATATTTCCATAACATGATCAGAAACCGATCATCCTCCATGTTTTTCGTTAGACCTTCTAATATTGTTGAAATCACCCAACGCTAGCTAGGGTACTTCATCATGTGTAGTGCTCTTTATATTCTCCCATAGTCTAGCTCTGTCCCCTTCCAGGTTCTCCCCATATATCCTTGAAGCAATGAATGTCATACCACCTCTGTTACAGCAGCTGACAGTGATGATTTAATCATTTATAGCAATGGGTTCCACATCCCATATCTCCGGGTTCCATCCTACAGAAATACGAGCCCCATCCATGCAATCAATATTGGACATCGAAGAACACCCAGTAGGGAACAGGGTGTTTATCCTCTCATTCACTGTTCTTCTTATTCTTGTTTCATAATAGAAAACAAGTGTTACTTTCTCTTCTTCCTCTATAGCTTGTAGCCTTCTTTGCTTTTCGCCTAGCGAGGCTCCTCACACATTCAATGCAAGGATAGACATTCTGCTTCTTTTTGGATCCGCTCCCCTCTCTGGAGCCTCCCTTGTTCTTCTTCTTCTTGTTTGTGCTTTGGGTGCATCTCAGGCTTCAACTCCTGGAAGGACCCTCACTCTCCATGATGTCATCATCTCCTATCTTCTCCAAAGATGCAAAGGGATTATTGTCCACCCCCATGTCTTCAACTATCTTTGTAGGGCTAGAGTCTTCATCTCTATGACAAACTGCCCCTTTATCCCCATTTGGCATTTCTGTAGGCATTTCACCTGCCTCTTGATGACCTATGTCTAGGCCGGTTGAAGTGCTTGCCAGCACATTCACCTCGTCGGCATTGTTGCTTTTGCTTGCTATTTCTTCAGCTTCCATCACCTTTTCCTTCCCTTTCCTCTACTGAGGAGGTGGTCTTGACTTGCCATTTCTCCTTGGTCATCCTGTGGGCAGTTCGGGCGCAATGGGAGGGGATGGGTTTGAAGCATGCCGCTCCCCTGGGCATTGCCCCGACACATGACCAAAGACCTTGCATTCTGAGCAGCTGTCAGGCAAGGCTTCATACCTCACCCTGACCTCCCATTCCTCTCCATTTGGGAGTTCCACCATGACTTCATATGGGGGACTCACCTCAGCTGAGAGATCGACACAGAAGTGTGTGTATCCCATGGTAGTACCATCCAACTTCCTATCGATGGCCCTCGGCTCACCTATGGCATGAATTATGACCTTGATGGCCCTAGGAGTCCAGTGCAGCCCCACATCCGGTGACGACACCCAAACCGGGTCCGTGGTGAAAGAAGCCCTCCTAGTGTCTGCTTCACGTGTCCATATCCTAACCAAAACCAATTAGTCATCAAAGAACCACAGTCCTTTCTGCATAGCTTTTCTTTGATCTACCTCAAATGAGAATCGTTCTAGGAACAAACCCCCATCTAGTGTGAAGGATTTGAGCTCGCCTCACAGCCTCCAGTTACAAACCATCCACCCCACAGTTGTGACGGGTGGCATTTCTTCCCAAGGATCTGGACTATTGCCAAGTTAGTTATTTTTTCATAAGTTTTTCTAATAGAGATTGAATTTATACATTAGGATTTAAACAAATACAATCATCAAGAATGAACCTTGATTGGTAACATTCAATTCCCGGTGATATTCCTAGTTGGTTAACATAAAAATACAAGCAATGTTTCTAATAATTTTGATACTCTGATAGCAACCTATAGTGATCCCTCTTCTTGATCTTCTCCTACCAAGATACCTAAATAAATAGAATATGTTTGTCATGGTAGGATCTTATCCTCTCTTTATGATGAGCTTTATGACATCTTCCACAAGCTACCTTCTACCCTTTAGTTTTGGAAAGCTTTTGATGGAAACTTTTGAATGTATGATGTCGGGCTAGAAAGGTATGCTTTCATTCAATGATATAAATGAAAAATGGTGGATAATAAGCATGTTCCAACCCAAGTACTTGAGTACCAAAACCTCATCTCAGAATGTATTTCTAGTGGTCATAAGCTTGAGGAAAACATGAAGGTGGCAATCCTAATTGAAAACCTCCTCCATCTTGGAAGGACTTTGCCAAGACTCTTTGTCATAGTCATGTTGGGTTAAACATGTCATCTTTAGGGAAATCCCTTAAAATTTAATTCCAACATAGGGAAAAAGATGTTGAGGTCAATACATCTATCAACCTAGTATATGATGTCAAACCCAATAAGAAACCAAACAAGTTCAATCCAATGTCCAACCAGTCTTTCAAGAAAGGAAAGGATCCTGGTCATAATAAGAACTATGATTTTGGTGGCCAAGATATTTTTTATGAATGTGGCAAGCCTGGTTATCTTGCCAATGTTTGTAGGATTGTAAGGATCAAACGAAGCAAACTCACGAAGACCCTAAGAATCCAGAAGTGAACATGATAAATTTGGGGGCCGATACACCTTAATATGAAAGGATACCACCGATTTTGTTGTCTTAGTTTTGGCCTTTCTTCTAGTGATAATTGGTGGATGAACTTTGGAGTGGTTCCTCATGTCTCCTAAGATCGTTTTATTTTTTTTTTACCTATCAGATAGACAATAGTCATGTGACCTCGGGGTGATGATGTATTCATGAAGTAGATTGCAGACTATGGACATGTGGATTTGAAGCTCACATCTGGGTAAGTCCTTAGTCTACAAAATATTTACATGATCCTAGATTTAAGAAAAAACTAGCTAGTGAAGTCCATTTCGTCTAGTTATATGTGTGTATGTTAAGGGAACAAATTTGTAATTCCTAGATTTGGTTCTTACTTAGGTGTCAGGTACACCTGTAGATGTTCAATTTAGCTTAGTGTCTCTTCTTGTAATGGTTCTTCTCAAATTAATGAAAACTACTTTAGTATCCTACCTACTTCCATTTCTTATGATATTGTGCATGCTTGTTTATGATAGGAAGAACAAGAACACAATGAAATGTATGGTTCACATGGACTTGATTACAAAGACTCCTATCTCTAATGTTGTTAGATGTCAAATTTTAACCAAGCCAAATTACCTAAGAAACCATTGACATTAGTAGAAAGGAACACGTCTTTCCCTTAGCTTGTTCATTCTGATATATGTGGTGTAAATAGTATTCTTAGTCATCATAACATGTGCTCTTTTGTGACATGTAATTATGATTTTTCTAAATATTGTTGTTACCTGTTGGAATCTAAATACGAAAAAAATTAAAAAACTTGGAATCTATAAGTCACAAGTAGAGAACCAAACTGAGAAGAACCTTAATAAGATTAGATCTGATAGAGGAGGTGAGTATACTTCAAATGAACTTAAATAGTTCAGTGAAGAAGATGACTTTATTTATGAAACCACCACCCCCATACAATCCACAACCTAATGGTGTAGACAAAAGAAAGAAAGAATAAACTATTGATCAATATGGTCAATGCAATGTTGGTCGAATCTAGTCTACATCAAATAATGATGGAGGAGGCTCTTTTACGTATGAACTATGTGTTGAATCATATCCTATTCAAACACATAGAGAATATATTCTTTGATTTAACATGATACCTATTTTAAAGTACTATAAAGAGTGGGGTGATTGGATAAAGTTAAAATCCCTAAATATAAGAAGAGAAAACTTGGTTTCTAAACCGTTGATACTACTTTCATAGGGTATGTTGAAAATGGCCTTGCAGACAGAGTTCTGGTGATAAAGTTAGACATCCCTGACATTACAACAAACTCTTTAATAGAAATCAGATCTGTAGATGTTGTACACCTTGAAAATGTCTTTCCTTTCAAGTCTAGAGTCCCCAAAGAGTCGATGAATGTCCTTGAAATGTTGAAACTTTAGATCCTTCAAGAACCAATCAAGATTCAAATCCTATCATCAAGATAACATAGCTAAACCTGAGCCTAAACCTTTAAACCTTGAAGTGGTTGAGCCTCCAAATGACTTTGGTTGGGGTACAAAGACAAAAGTAACAAAGTACTTTGGTTCCAACTTCTACAACTTTATTTAGAAGAAGACCCAAAGACCTATTAAGATGCCATGGAATCTATAGATTTTGGTTTCCATAAGGAATTATTGATAGCGAAACAAAATCCATTATGAACAATCATCTTCGATTATAACCAATCTTTCTCTAGGTTGAAAAACCATTGGATGCAAATGGATCTTCAGAAAGAATTTAAGAGCATATGGCAGCATTCATAAGTTTAAGGCTAGACTGGTAACTGATTCATAAGTTTTAGACTAGACTGGTAACCGAATGTTACAAATATCACCTCAAAATATGTCCATGTTGCCTTGGTCGTGACCCATTATTTTTAAATCCATCAAATGGGTGTAAAGATTGTCTTCCTCAATGGCGACCTAGATAAATGGATCTATGTGGATCAACCTAAGGGCTTTGAAGTCCAAGGACAAGAACATAAAGTTTGTAGACTTGTAAAGTCCTTATATGATCTAAAACAAGCACCTAAGTAATGGAAAGACAAGTTTGATAAAAAAAATTATCTTATATCTTTACTGTAAACAAATATGATATATGCATTTATTATAAGTCTAATGATAATGCATTTGTGAATACATAATTTTATGTTGGCGATATCTTAATATTTTGATCTGATACTACAATTATTATTAATACTAAATCTTTTCTTTTAAAGAATTTTGATATAAAAGATTTAGTATTTGCGGAAGTTATTATTGGTATTAAAATGAGTAGATCTACTTTTGGTTATTAAAACAAGCACACTATGTAGAAAAAGTTTTAGAAAGATAGATCCATACCTTTTTGTACCTATTAGTACTCCATATGATCCATGTTTGCATCTTAAGGCACATGAAGGTAATCTTGTGGATCAAAGTAGATGTCCAAATAATAGGAAGCTTCATGTACTTAGCCAATTGTTTAGACTTGATATTTGTTATGTTGTAAGTAGGATAAGTAGGTACACTAATTGTTAAATGTTGATCACTAGAAGGCCTTAGTTAGAGTGATTAGGTATCTTAAAGGTATAATAAGTTATTGTCTTAATTACATTGGTTTTCGAGGCTTGTTAGAAGCTATGTATTTGCAAATCAAATTGTTGACTCTGATGAAACCAAGCCAGCTGGTGGTTCTATGTTTTTCCTAGGTGATGTTGTAGTTTCTTGGAAATCATCTAAGAAAAAATTTCGGGCTAGATCCACTATGAAGGGTGATTTATAGCCTTTGATTCAGCTTGTTTTCGGGCTAATTGGCTTAAAAATCTATTGTTAGATTTACCCATAGTTTCAAGTTGTTTCTTCCTATCTTAATACATTGTGATAGTAGGTTGGTCATAGATAAAGATAAACAATCTAGGCATGATCAGTGAAAGCACTTTATGGGATTGAGGTATGAAGAGGTGAGACACTTCATTTCCATGTTGTTATATCTCTATAGTTTGTTAAGCTATTAGAGAATATAGTTGACCCTCTCATTAAAGGTCTAGATAGAAAATTAATAATCAATTTGATGAGGGGGAGGGGTCTTCTTCTTATGAGTTGAACATTGTAATGGTAATCCTACCATTGCAAAATAGGAGATCGGACAACTAATCCATCCATGTGTTTAGTGAAAGCTCAATTTTTGAAGTTTCACTCTGGATCCTTCCCTATGGAATTTTGTACTTTAGTATTGTCTTAGTAGAGGGAGAGACTTTATCTGAATGGGGTCGAGGCTATATGTTTGGTAGGGTGTAGAATTAGATAGGGTACCCTTGGGATATCCCTACTATGTGAGTGTAATCCTAGGTTGAGGTTTATGTTAGTTGGGCACACTCCCTAGAGCGCTCATATACATATTCTTGCGGAGGATGCACACAGTGGTATGAAAATGTCCCTGTGTTGTCACTATGTTTTATGGTTATTGAAATCCCAATTAGAAATTCCGGTTGAAGAAATAGTTCACCATATCTCTTCAGATGTAGATGAACCACTTCTAGGTAAGGTTCAAAGCTAAAAGCTACCTATGCTAGAATACATAATCTTAATCTCTTTTCTTTTTCATTTTATAATTTTATCAAAGTAAGTGAAATATTTGGGGGAATGTTATATTCCCATGTTTGTTGTATTTTAGAACCTCTTAGCCACCATTTTCCCCACATTTCTCACATCTAAAGTGAGAGGGGTCTACTTAAGTGAGACTGAAGACCAAAGGCTTGTGGGCTTTTTTGAGGTTTTAGAATTTAAGGTTGACTTGGATTGTTTGTAGGTTGAGATTTGGACAAAATAACACACACATATTTGTGCATGAGTGCACGCTCTTTGTCTCACCTTGTCTCAGCACGCCATGTCCTAACCCACCTTGTCGGGCCCCATTCGATATATTTTGTTCACTGTGTAGTGTATGTGTGATTTGATATTTTTCAAACACGATATGTTAATTATTGTAATTTGGAATTCCAATGATGCACTACTTTTAATTTCCTTAATTGATTAGAAATATAATTATCTTGAACTTCCCAAACCTTAATTGTCTTTGAACATCTCCTACTCTTCTTCCCATCCACGTTATTAGCATTTTAGTTGGTTGTTCAGGGTCTCCTCAGTTTTGTTTGGGTAGACTTAACAAACCATACTTCTAGGGGCTTAAATGTCAATCATTATTAGAGGATAAATGGCTAGCTATGTGTATATTCTATGAGTTTCTCCAACTATGCAATGGACATGGTTGAGTCATTTTTGGAACATCTAGAAATATTGAAACACGTCAATACATAAGGAGATTACCCGGACATCAAAAGTATTGTTGTGCATAGATAGCTCTCTGCCTACAGTTCTTGTGTTGTCTACTACTATGTGTGCGATCTCCACCAAATTTTCATAACCCACATCATCACTTTAATATGTTCTTTTTATTTTCTATTTTATACATTTTAATATATACAACTTCATTAACAACCACTTATGGATCATTTTTTGGCCTACATCCCCTATCACCACTTTGTTCCAACTCATCTTTTTCCTTCCTCTCCATCTATTTTTACACACTGTTGTGCATCTGAATGGACTTATGTGACATGTTTTTACGATGGCATTCGAGGGTCAAGTGACTGTTCAACACTACTCTCTTACTATCACCAGGAGTTTGTTCCTAAGCTAGGAGTGATTGAATCTGGTAGACAAGTCTGGGACAAGTTCTAAATAGGAGCGGCGGATTTTGTCTTCACAACAGTTATCTTTGAAACTCATCTTCACACAGTCTTTTCCAAACTCAATAATCTTCGTTTCTTTCATTGTAGTCGAGATTATTTGTTGTCTGTTGTGACAAAATAATTGCTAAAACAGTAAATCAAAATAAATCCAACAGCTTATTCTGCTCATGAAGCAAAATTCTGATTACATCAACTCTAATAAAAAGCTGGTAAAAACGAACGGTACAATGTTTCAAAATTTTAAGTTTGATGTCTTGAAAATCTTCTACGGTTCTCATCGTACAAATGCCTCTATAAGCATTCTAGGAAAAGCTTCTTCATAGCAGAACAGATCGGATCCGCTAGGGAAACCATGAACAGCAAGATACAGTAAGATAACACTAGTTCTCTTTAGAAAATTCGAAAACTCCTCTGCTACTGTTGCATTGAGCATTTTGTCAGCTTCTCTCCAAACCATCAGCATGTGGAGGTTTTCAAGTCCATGTCTCGCTATTTCAGCAGATACCCGTATCAATCCTAATCGAAACCAGGACACGTGCTGTTCGTCTTCTCCACCCTGTGATGTCGAGACATGCAAGATTGAGGGACATCTGCTACAAAGATGCGGGATTGAGGGTTCATTAGTGGCCGCATGCGTGTGCGACAAAAGCAACCATGGCCCGCAACGATTAGGAAGCGCATCGACAAACCCAATAATTAAGATTGTTTTGTACTGTTATGTAATCCGTCGTCATGTGAAGTTATGTGGTGCTCGGTTCATTGCTCGATGTTTGTGTTATGCTAGGCCACTAAAAAGGCTCTTATTGGTCTTGTGATTACTGAATTGATACAAGTTCGAACTATTCGAGGAATGGTCGGTAGACACTGTATACAGTTCTGTTGAGTGGCATGCATGCAATCAGACACATTTTGAGTTTGTCTAAAACGGTCCTTTATTTCTCAGGATTTTTTTCTTTTACCTTCAAAAAAGAAGACAAACTTGCATGGTATCTTCTAAAGCTTCTACTTATATGTAGATTGAACGACGTCAGACGAGAAAACGGTTGAAGAATGTGAAATACAATATCGACAAATGTTGATGTCATGCACCATGAGGGGTTTGACAAAGAAAATTATTGGATATTCTATGCCATTATGAATCTGTGATATGTTTTTCGCAAAAGGGAAAACAGTTTATAATTCTATTCTGGTTGAAATAGACGCACAGAAACATTTCCACCATGTTGATGAGTTTTATACAGAGGAAAATAATGGACCGCACCCCTCACCAGCTCATTCCTATTACGTTGGTTAGTCTACTACCCCTAAGGGGAAAAACAGTTACAATTGAGATAGCGTTTTAGTTATCCTCAATGAATGAATCGTGAGATGTTGTCAGTAGTAGCTCATTCCAAAATACAAAATTTTAGTGTAATAGCGGTTGGTATCCCTTATTTTGGACCGTACAAGTTTTGAACCTTATGTCGCATAAGTTTTGAACCTTATGTCACATTAAATATCCTCAAAACCTTCACGGTCAATGAAACACAAATGAGTACAAGTAGCTAGAATGGAAAAACAGTGTGTATTCTAACACATTAATTTTCATAAACATAAAAAGAAAGCTAGGTATGCAATGGAAATGAACTATCAAGAAGGAAACTAGGGTTTAAGCAAGTAGATGGGGTTAGAGGGATGTTTGGGGCATATGTAGCAATTAACCACATAAAGGGTCATATTGATGCACGAACCTCCAACAAATAAAAATTAACCAAACCAATCAACAAGGTTCAATGCAGAGCATGCATCCTATTCTATTAGTTGACTAGGGAGATGTGGTGGTGTGTAGGGAAACTAGTCCCTATCACTTACCATTTACCCTTGGAAGGCTCCATTGATAAGGAATAGGTCATCATAGGTCTAGATTGTCCAAGTCTAGGGTTCTATGCATGGTGTTCCTAATGCACTTAGGGATAAGGAATTGTGTGGAGAGTAAAGGGAGAGTATTTTACTTCCCACTCGCTTCATATAAACACTAAGAAATCCATTTAGCTAAGTGTATATGGAAGGGCACATCTAATTACTTACATCTCATACCTAGGGCCAAGGAAATGGGTTGAAAAAGGGAAAGGAAGCGAAGCTAGCTAAGGTTTCACTTGGGACTTAGGTGTTTCTCCACCAAAGGGCCCAAAATCATCCATTTTACCTATGCCTTAGGTTATTACATATCTCAAACAACCATATTAAGAAGTAGGAAAGGACAAAAAGCAATAAAATGGCATTCAAAAATGAAATGAGAGTTTGATGCACAAATAAATCCCAAAATGTTAACCTAGTAACCTATTTTGGCCCCAAAACAGCCCACAAAGGAGCATTGCTACTCACAGGAAAATAAATAAAAAAGAAGAACGGAAACAAAATAGAAACTCCATAGGTTGTGGATGAAGACGTTTCATCCTTCATCTCCAACAGCTCCAAGGACTTGCTCCTCCTTTAAGGGTGTATGATACGATGAGAAATGAGAGAGATATTTCTAAAACACTAAAAACTAACATTTTGAGATTAAAGGTGGACAAGTGATGTGAAGTGAGTGAAGAATGAGGGGTGGAATATGTGGAGGCTTGGAGTAGCTAGCCTTAGACTTCCAGATGCCATAATTTATAATGTCCTAGGGGGTCTAGGATTAAGTGGGGTTAAAGTAGTAAAATGACATGTGGGAGGTCAAAAAAGATGTGACCACACATTAATAGAGTATAGACAGACTTGGACAAAGGATACATTAACTAGCCTTGACACTTTCTCTCCAAGAGTATGGAAGGATTCCTTTCTAATCTTTGGTGAATCCAAACAACATGAGTGGATTAGTAGTGGACTCTCAAGGTCCTATGGTCTACCATCCATGTAAGTGCAACACTTCCAACAGTACCAAGCCCCCATCCTCACATGATCCCCCACTACAACAACCCCAATTCAATTACTATTGCCCTCCTCCACCTCAAGAACCACCACAATAGTCATACCTCCCCCAACCACTATGTCAACAACACCAAACACCAAAATAGCCAACATCCTCCAACACCCATCCCACCAACAACAACACCTATGACCACCACCACAAACAGCACAAGCTCCCCCTTCTTCCCATGATCAAGTAAATATAGTGACCACTTTAAGAAATTTCAATGTACTTGAGAATCTGAAGAGAGGAAAGAAACAAGTTTTCAAGAGTCATATTAAAGTCTCATTCTTTAAAAGGTCTTGTGTCTTTTGATTTTGTAACACCAATTGTATCACCTTCAATCGATGGTCTAGTACCAACAGTTTTACTAGTAACACCAAGTGTTCCACCGACTACACTAGGGATTCATATTATGATAGCACAAGTTCCTCAAGTTAATTCAATCAAGGATAGTGTCATTGAGCGACTGTTCCTTGATGATTTGGAATATTCCTCTATGAAAAGGAGGTAGAAACACAATTTTGACATTCTTGAAATTTCAAACAAGTGAAGGGGTAACTGCACCTTTTCTTGATGCAATCAAGATTCCATGTTACACCAACATTTCACAAAGATGCATGTACCTTTTAAAGAAATACAATAGACATGTTGCCTGAGAAAATCAAGTTGACAGACCAAGTGAGCTCCATTATAGACAGTCCTTTCCCCTAAATAAAGGGTGATCTTGGGATCCCTCTTATTCCTTACTACATTGGTAGCCACCTCACTGAGCTCACTTCTTGGTTCAGGATCTGGTGTCAACATCATACCTTACAATGTATATACGGAGTTGGGGTTAGTCACACTAAATCCAGGGAACTACACTCTTCAAATAGATGATGGATCCATCAAGGTGACAACGGGTAGGGTAGATGGCATATTAAGTACGCTTGAAAAGGAGACCCTAGTTATGTTCCTGGAAAACTTTATTGTTTTAGACATGGATCTGGTGTATTAGAATATTTTTGTATTATATTTGGAAGGTCACTCTTATCTATATCCAACACAAAGATAAGGGTGTGTACTAGTACCTTGATGGTCTCCTTTTTTGAACAATAAGATAAAGATCTACATGTTCACTTATGTTGACTGGTAAGACTTGATAGATTAGGAATGATACTTTGATATCTCTATGACGATGCAAAAGAGGGGAAAGTTGAACAAAAGCTTCTTAAAATCTTAGATGATCCTTGGTATGAGAACCATGTATTAAAGACTTTTGAGAGAACCACCTACTTTGTGGTAGGAAATTCCATGTTTGAGAATCATTCATGATAAAGGAAACTTGGGCCGGTTGAAGGTTATAGTTTTGTTTTACACTTCCGATATAGACATAGGCACAACATAGTCAATAGTTTTTCTATTTTTTGATTCGTTAGAATAGGAACATGAATAAGAAAATGATATAAAGAGTGGCCAAGTGAAGGAGAAGTCCAAACTTGAGAAATGAAGAAATGAGCTGAATTGAAAAAGCTAGATGAAAGAAGCCACCATAGTCATTCCACATGCCACAGTCATGGTGGCATCCATCCAAAATGGTCATTCTCTTTTGAATATCCATGTTTGTTTGTTTTTATCACTGAAATGTCACGTGAACCTCCCACCTATTAAGGACTATCCACCACATATTCCTAATCATTACCCTGTTATTTTAAGCTTCCATTACCTGATGAGAGCTACATGTTTTGAAAGCTTGGGGTGGTAGGTCAGTAATCCTTATTTTGCTTCATGTTCTTTGTTTCAATTTTTTCCTAAGATGATAAAACAACTCAACTAACCATTATACCTATCAAGATATACTTGCTCATTACACCCCACACACTTTCATTCCATGTAGTTTGTTTTTTTGCAACTTTTCATAATTAAAAAAGGGAACTTTTTGCCATATCGCCTATACATCTTACATTGCTCATAGGTAGTGATAGCCTCTTTTGTGTGGCTAGATACACTTAATTTTCATGTCATTTCTTGCTTTATAGATTAGATCTTGTTGATAATAGGGGAATTTGGAACCTTCTTTTCCAAAATTTTCCCAAATGTGAAATGTTTTATTCCAAAATATTGTTCTAGATAAATATTTACCTTGTTGATTGAGAAATTAAATTGAGTGACCATTGATAATTCCATTTCTATTAGCACTTGATTGTGATAAAATGATTTCAAATTTTGAATTTATATATGTTATCCATCTCTACTGTGAAATATCAAAATGATTAGTCGAAATGTTATTGATACAAGCCATGAACATTTAAAGTTATTTAAGTCTTGTAAAAAGAATGTTGTTTACCACAATTACTCATTCATCATGGTTATACTTATCGTATGTGATATATATTTAGAATATTTTACATGAAAAAAAAATTATGTGAGAGCCCACCTCGTGTGATCCCTCTCTTGATCCACTAGTGTTCCATCACATGGTATCCTTTTACCTCATGAAAAGATTCTAAAAGAATTAAAAGAGTAATCCTTGGCCACCTTCAAAAGCTTGGGATTGATAACACTTTGTCCCATCCACTTCATTCTTACCATCATATGCCCTAACTACACCAAAGGCACAATAAAATAGAAATATAAAAGATACTAAAAGATGTTCCCTATAATAATATCTAAATAAAGAATAGAAGATTGATCCAATGTAATAGAACTCCAATATATTTCAACAACCCCCTACTTATAATTGCATACCCATTGATCTAGGAAACATCAATTCTATCTCATTATACCCTTTTCTTAGCCATGTGGGTCATGTGAAGTGGATTTCCATATAAGGTTAAATGCATGCAAGTGAAACAACATCTCCAAATTTTGTTACCAATACAAAAAATGAAAATTACTATATCACTTGCATGAGTGTTAGTGATATATGTTGGAAGTCTTTGTGTCATCTACCTCAATTGCATTTAGGGATGTGTATCATGTGTATGAATCCATGTTTGAACTCATTTGGTCATAATCATCTAATTTAGTGCATTTATCTTATCATTTATGAATTTAATGGAAACAAAAATATTTAGTTGGATCATACTTGAGGATAAGAATTTTTAAGCTTTAGGTTGTGATAAATCCCCATATTTGGTCTCCATATTGTGTCATTTTGTATATTATCCTCAATAAGATATGTAGAATGCATGTTATATCTTAATGAATATCATTTTATGTCAAATGCACTTATGGTTTCTCGTGTATGATTGTATAGATAGTTTTGGCACTTAATGATGGAAGGGAGGGAAGTAAGCTACTAGGACTTACCCAGCCCTTGAGGTAGGAATGGAAATAGTATTGTGAAAAAATAATATCCAAGAATCACACCACATTTTACACTGCATAACCACACCAAATGGTTGTGGTGTGGATATGGTTTTAAATTTTAAAAATCGATGTGGTGAGGTACAATTATGGTTCAAGAAAAATAGCCAAGGATAAAAATGCACCACAGTTACTAATTTCTTTTATATATAAATATATGTAGTATAATATTCTAATCATATTATTTAGTGTTGTTCTCGTACATTTACAAGATTTCATTCATTTTTGGGTATATCTCTATTTATAAATGGAATTTCATTTTTCTACAATTACTACACACATAGGTACACCTATTTGTACAAATAGTATACATACATGTGCCCATAGAACATGAAATATTACCATTCACACGTTACTTTTATATACTTTGCATTTCAAGTTTATATTTGTATTTTCACAAAGAAGTATAGTTTTGCATAATCATGGTAGATAGTTGCTATCATCAGAGGAGTCATCTAATGTAGTCTGTTTAGATTTTTATTGACTTGTTTCATGTCGATCTCTAATAGAAATAGAAATGTGCAACCAATTAGAAAATGAGAGATAGATAATTAAAGTGAGAATTTTGTTTATTATTATAAGTCAATATTATGTATTGACTTAGAGATGTAGTTATTGGTGGAGAAAAAATCAATTTATGACAAATAAATAAATGTGACAAAATATGGAAGACATAAAAGAAATAAAGAGAGAGCCAATAAGAGACAACTACATCCTTTATTACTAGTCAAATTTATTTGTAATTTATTAAAATGTTCTACCACCCTCATGTACCAATAGTTTTGATTTACTCCCTCTCTCCTCTTAAAAAATATATCATTACACTTCATTCTAAATATTATCTTATTTTCTCTCAATACAAATAAATATATAGAGGAAAAAACATAGATTACAAGCTTGAAATGAAGTGGACGACTTAATAGGGGGAGAGATGTTGAGGATCCATTTTAAATATGACAATGTTGTTTGAAAAAAAAGAATGTACATTAGTGAGGGGGAGACCTAATACAAATTATAAGAGGATGGTGTTTATGATTTAAATGTGAAAGTATGTGTAGTTGTAAAAGATTTTTTCTATTTACTAGTTTCTAAAAAAAAATTATAATTTATCCCATCATTCATGTTGAGTTATGAAAACTTTTGGATAGGAAGTCACTCACATGAACCAAAAAAATTGTATTTTTTGTTATTTAAAATGAATAGGTAATTGTTGTTTCACATGTCTATCTTGTTATTTTTATTTATTGTGTACAACTTCTTCAAAAAATTCACATATAATGCTACTAAGAGTAATAAACAATTTTATCTCCATGTGGTGGAGTGTGGTATGGTGTGGTGTGGTTTAGTGTGGTTAACCTATGTTTTTTGGAACTATGGATATGGTTTCTCATATCAAACACAGTAAAGAATATGGTGTGGATATGGTATTTGATTTTTAATAGTAGTGTGGTAATGGTTTTGGCATGAACTGCAGCGTACCCACACCACATACATCTATACTAGGAGGATCTTAAGAGATCCCTAGATCTAACCCAACCTTCCGCAAGTGACCATGGAACAAATTGAAGCTATGAGCACCATGGAAGTACACTTAGAAGATCAAACTTCAAGAAAGAGCCCCCAAAATGGCTATGGTACTTTACCACGGTCGTGCTAGAGTCGTCAAAATCACATACTCGATTCATTTGAAGCTACCCCAAGAAATGATTTTCACCACCACAGTCGTGATGCCAAGCGAATAGAACTCCCATGTCACATAGAATGGGTGTGCTAGTAGAGTTCCTTGATTGCCCTCCTACTTCCTCCACCATGGTCATGACATCCACCATGGTCGTTCTACCACCAATCCACCATGGTCATGCTACTACACCTCATTTCACCCAAATCTTATTTGACATTTTTATATTTTCACCATGATCATTTTTTTTAGGCAAGGTAATGATATATTGAATAAGCCCATCAGCAAGCGAAGACCTGCTAATGTGAAGTAACATCATAGAGTTTGTAGAGAAAGAAAATAAGCTGAAAGTAGCTTGGGGGAGGTACCCCTTAAAACAAGCCTCTTTTAAATTAAAAAGTTTTTGCAAACTAGGAAATGATACTAAAAGTGCTGAGCAAGCATGGTATGGAACGACACTATGGTTGTTGCACAAAACTGACACCCATCTCATCGTCCACCATGTCTTTTAGATCACATAGGAAAGCTGCTTCCGATTCCGCTGCTTCAGAGTTACCTTCGCTTGATTTCTCTTGGGAAACACCTGCTATTTTTCCTGCAGATTGATAAAGATGTGAAGATCGGCATCGATATCATTTAAAATAGTCTTAACCATTTTTTTCTTGTTGTTGAACATCCTATTATTTCTTTCCTTCCAAAGATTCCAGCAGATGGCTGAGAATAGATCATTACTTTTGTGCTGCCTGTAAAGCCTAGATGGAGGAATATGAATTGGAAAAATAGATTCCTAGAGATCAGGAAGACTATTTCACAAGAAGTGTGAGATGATAATTTGAGAGAAAGGGCATTTGAAGAAGATGTGACTTGTTGAATCCTCGTTTTGCTCACAGAGTACACATCTAAATGGACCTTGGAAGCCCTTTTTTTATGATTTCTCCTGTAAGGAGCTTATTGTGGAGGAGAAGCCACAAGAATGTTTTATATTTATGTGGCCATTTTTGTTTCCAAAGTTTAGATGAAGATGGGGTGATACCTCTGTAAGAAAGAAAATTGTAAGCACGTTTCACCGAATAATCCTTACCCCATTTCCAATAGATGTTATTTGAAGTGTTTTCTTCTAAAGAGGTTAAGATATTGTTGAGTTCATGTTGACTTAAAACAGAGAGGATACATCTTTTTAAGGAGTTTGATCTTTTGCTGGTGATAAGGGAGAGGGCTTTATCAATTTTATATGGATGAGATTTTTTGGAATAGCCCATAATGTTTTGAGGTTTATAATTGAATTGTTATTATACCAATGGTCTGACCAGAAAGTGATATATTTATGAGAGTGTGGAGGGGTATTTAGCAACTGTTGAATAGTGTTGATGTTTTTATTTATGTATTTCCAAAGGGGGGAAGCAGATTTCCTTTTGATTTGATGCCAAGGCGGTGTTGAGCGATAATATTTATGCATGATGAGATTTGTCCAGATTTTTTTTTTTGGGTGAGGCAATCTATAATTTTGGTAATCAGACAAAGGGAGTGTGTTTCAAGGTTTATAATCCCCCATCCACCTTGATCAATAGGAGCAGAGACTGTTTTCCAATTAACTAGGTGACAGTGTTTCCCCAATTTATCATTTTTTTTGGGTATTATTCCAAAGGAATTTTCTCCGAGTTTTGTCCAAGATGTGTCTGGTCTTTGAGGGCAAGGGAATGCAACTTAGGAAGTGTATTGTTATAGGAGTGATGGCACTATTAAGGAGGGTTAGCCTGCCCGAGAGATTAAGAAAATTGTTTTCCCAGCTAGAAAGTTTTGAGTTTATTTTTGTAACAATGGGATTCCAAATAGCATTTGTGATGTTGTATGGAGTGATGGGAAGGCCCAGGTACTTGATCGGAAAGTCCTCCGATTTACATTTAAGAAAATCTTGCATAGTCTCGAGGGTGGAATGATGGAGGTTAACTCCAAAGATGGAAGATTTTTGAATGTTAACTTTAAGACCAGATATGTAGGAAAATAAGCCTATAATCCTAAAGATGTTTTGAACCGAGGATAAATCAGGAGAGGAAAAGATGATGGTGTCATCCGCAAATTGAATAATATTTTCCTTGCAGTCCTCAGGAAAAGAAATGATATTATTTTGAACGCCCAGATGGATCATCCTGGAAAGGAGGGTAGTAAGGATGATGAAAAGATATGGAGAGAGGGGGTCATCTTGTCTAAGTCCATTTGTATTATGGAAATAGCCAAAAGGGACACCATTTATGATGGTAGAAAAGTGATTTGTGGAGATGCAAGCATAGATCCAGGAGATCCATTTATCAGGGAAGGCAAAACCTTTTAGAGTTTTCAGCAGGCAACTCCAGTTTACAAAGTCGAAGGCTTTCTCAAAATCCAATTTGATAGCCAGAAGAGGAGTTCTGTTTTTATGGCAGAGATGGATTGTTTCATTGACCATTAGGAAGGCATCTTGGATGCTCCGGTTTTTTAGGAAGGCTGATTGGTTTAGAGGGATGATGTCGTTCATTAGAGGTTTAATTCTATTGGCTAAGGTTTTAACAATGATTTTATAAGAGGTATTTATAAGACGGATTGGTCTGAAGTGCGTGATTAAATCAGGTTTGTTATTTTTTTTTATCAAAGAGATGAATGTTTTATTTATGTATTTTATGATGTTTTGGGGGTTTGGACTGGAATGAAAGGTTGAGAGAAGAGCAAGAAAATCATGCTTATAATGATTCTAATTAGTCAAGTAAAATTCCACATTGAGACCATCAGGTCCAGGGGATTTATCTTTGCCTAGATCGGAAACAGCAGATTGTAATTCCTCCAAATTAAAAGGTTTGATAAGGCCAAGGGGATTTTGGATTTTGTTTTGGCAGATGGAGTGCCATTGAAAGTGATCAAGACCATCCGGATTGTGATTTGAGTTGAAAATATTTTGGAAATGGTTTTTTATGTGCCTAATGATGGTTTCTTT
The DNA here is from genome assembly GCA_963693085.1 of Alisma plantago-aquatica. Taxonomy (NCBI): domain Eukaryota; kingdom Viridiplantae; phylum Streptophyta; class Magnoliopsida; order Alismatales; family Alismataceae; genus Alisma; species Alisma plantago-aquatica. The sequence continues at coordinate 834,633,812 of OY856409.1, read as the reverse complement.
ATGGGAAGTGAGACTTCCATTTATCTTGAGGTGTGTTATATAGTTGTTTCTGAATTTTTGATTGCAAATTTTATGGAAAAATTTTGTATTTTTATCTCCTTCTTTGGCCCAAAAGATTTTTTCTCTTTGTCTCCATTTTGTTTCTATTTTGTTGTTTATGTTTTCTAAATCAGCTTTGAAGGATAGGATTTGAGTCGGATCAGCTGAAGGATCTTTATCTAAAAGCAAAAGTTGGTCCTCTAGGTTATTTTTGTCATCCAACAAGGTCGAGGGATTATTGGTCAACCAGTTTTTTATATGTTTTTTGATTTTTTTTGTATTTGTCAAAATATGAAGACCCAGGTTAGTCGAATGTGAGCAAGCAAGATCCCAAGAAGCAAGACAGGAAGAGTTGAAACTTTCATTTTGAAGCCAGATATTTTCAATTCTAAAAGGGCAGGAGCCCCAAGAGGAAGAAAAAGTGTCCATGATAAGGGTAAAGTGGTCAGAGATGGTTCTGTGAGCAATGTATATAGACGAGAGAGGATGTTTGTCCTCCCAAAGGTTTGAACATAAGAAGTGATCTAGTCGTGCAAAGGTTTGGTTTCTAGACCAAGTAAAAGAGGCATTTGAGGGAGCATGGTCGATAAGTGAGTAGTCAGATATCATCTGTTTAAATTTTTTGTCTGTAGAAGATAAGGGGGAAGGGGAAGGATTTGAGTTAAGTCTATCAGAGATTTGAGTGACTAGATTAAAGTCCCCACCTAAGATCCATGGTAAACTATGATAGTTTATGAAGAGGCTGTTTAATTCCTCAAGAAAGAGGGATTTGTCATGTCCTGGTTCTCCGTAAATACCAGAGAAAGACCATAAGAAGTCGTCAGAAAGATTTTTGAAATCAATAGTAATCGAAAAATTTTGAATTGAGGAATTTTGTAGCATGAGGACCTGGTTGTTGTAACCCACAAGAATGCCACCTTTGAAGCCCTTGGGAGGGAGTTGAATCCAGTTTGTGATTCTATTTCCTCCAATCGTTTGGAGGGCAAAAGGAGTGAGGAAGGTCTTTGTTTCTTGAATAGAAATAAGGTCTATTTTATTTTTATAAATATGTGATCAGATTTTTTTCCTTCTTTGTAAATTTGAAGCTCCACAGATGTTCCAAGTAGAAATTTTCATTTATACAGAAAACAAAGGGAGACCAAAAGATAGAAAGGCAAGATTAACAACGTATGTTTGACCAGCCCATATAAGATTCAAGGTCATTTAGGATATACTGAGCATCATCTTCCTTCTCAAGGCAAAAACCAATCTTATTTGCAAAAGAAGAGAAACTTTTTAAGCTAGACCAAGAGGCTAAATCGTCTATAGTATCAGGCTTATTTTGTACTTTATTTTTTAAAGATGTAGATGTAGAAAGAGATGATACCGAAGAATCAAAACAGATAGAGGAGGAAGGAGAAATACCTTTCTTGACCCTATTTGAGATACTTGATCCATTGTTGATAGAGAGGTCGGGCTGCATAATCTTTTGGATGTAGCTTATGTTTGTTTTCTGAAGAGGGCTCTTCTGTTCTGCACTCTGCAGGGAGTCATCCTTGAAGTGTTGAGAAGAGTCTTGAAAAGCAGATTTTGATTTGTTTTATCTGGAGAATGCCAGCTTTCCTTTGTGGATGAAGATGAAGGACAAGATCCTTTGAGTGATGGGATGTTTGTTGTAGGGAGGGGAAGAATAGGAGATCGATTTCTCTTTTTATTTTGAGCTGAGAAAGCTTTGTCAGGGGGGTTTGAGGGTTTCCTAGTCCATACTTGGCTTCTGATCTGGGGGGGTCTGGTGAGTGAGGGGTGGTTATAGATCTTGTTAGGGCTAAACCATGATGGCGGATGTGAAGAGAGGTCAGAAAATGCAGAACAATGTAAGGTGGGATGTTCAGCTGCTAGCTTAAGATGGTAGATCGATTCACCAATTTTCACCATGATCATTACCATCCACCATGGTTGTTTTCACCATCTCCTGCCACATTTATTTTCTCAGCTAACCCTACTACTTCCCACATGTCATTTTACTACTACATCCCGACTTAACTTTAGACTACCAAGCCACTATATATACACAAGTGGTTTCTAGGGATCAAAGGTTGGCTAATTCAAGTGTACACAGTCGCCACCCCTTACTCTCAACTCATTTCACGTCACCTCCCTCCACCTTACATCCCCAAATGCTAGATTTCTAGTATTTTGGGAATATTTCTTAGATTTTTATGCCATCCTACACCCTTGTAGAAGGAGGACGACCTTGGAGTTTATTTAGATGAAGGGTGGAGCTTTTTCATCCACACCCTATGGAGTTTCTACCTTCTTTCCCCTCTTCTTTTGTTGTTTCTTTGACTGTGAGTAACTAAGCTTCTTTACAGGCTGTTTGGGGGGAAAATATTTAACTACAATACCATGTTGAGAAATATTTGTCTATCAAATTCTCATTTCTTTTTATAATGCTATTTTATTTATTGGTCTTCTATGCTACCTCTTCCTATGGTTGTTTGAGCAATGAAATTACTTGGAATAGGCAAAATGGATGATTTTGGGCTCTTTGGTGCAAAAACACTTGAGTCCTTAATGGAACCTTATCTAGTTTCTCCTCCTTCCCCTTTATCTACCCATTCCCATAGACCTAGGTATGAATCTAGATGTGCCCTTCAATATACACTTAGATCAATTGCTTTCTTAGTTGTTAGATGGTGCTAATGAGAAGTGACATATCATCTCTCTACTCTTTACATCGTTCATTGCCCCTAAGTATATTAGGAACACCATGCATGGAAACCTCAACTCATATAATCTACATCTATGCTTACCTACTCCTTAGTCTATATATTCTTGCCAAGGTGAATGGTGATTGATAGGGACTAGTCCCATGCACACCCATATCATGCATGGGCAACAAATAGAATATGAGGCATGCTCTATATTGACCCTTATTGATTGGTTTGGTAGCTATTAGTTAAAATTTTGTGCGTCAATAGAACCCTTTAATGGTTGATTGTTACATACACCCCCCACAAAATATCCCACTACCCCCATCCATTGGCTTAAACTGTAGTTTATCTTATTGCTAGTTAATTGCCTTTGCTTATTTATATTGCTCTCTATGATCATATCAATAAATCATTGTTAAAATATGTCCCATGTTAAACTAAATCATTTCTTGTTTAGTTTATTGTTCTAGGTTTTCTTCACTTGCTTAGTTTACTTGTTGCTTAATTTTATAGTGTAATTTCTAATCTAGTTTAATCAAGCAATCTCTTTTGTTCTCTTTCATGTTAGTGATTTCACTCTGAGCTAGTTTGGCTGTATAGCATTGATAGAATAGGGTTAATTTGTGTTTGGTTCTTGTTACCTCTATTGTTTTCTGGTTCACCTTAGTGTAACTAAAGCCCCCAATCAAACCTTGTAAACCCTAATCTCTTTCTCTAGAACCTAAAGAAGCAACCATTGCTAGTTGTCCTACCCCACTTCTCATGGATCGACCCCTAACTTGCCCTTCTATTTGTACTACAATCCAAACCCTATGCTCTTGTGGATAGTTTTGTAGGTGTTAAAAGCGAGTAATTTAGGGATTTATAAATAATTTTTACCTTATGTGTCTCAAGGGGCATGGGTGGTATCCCCCCTTTGCCATTGGATTTTCAGTGTTTATCACTGATAGTGCAAATTAGATTGTGTAGTTCAAATTTTTCACCATGGAAAATTGGATTGACACAAGAACAATATGTTTTTCTAGTAGATTTTTGACCTCTTCCATTTTTAATTATAATTTTGATTGATATAGAAAATGGACACCCAAATACTCCCACATCAATTTCAAAAAGAAAGTGTTGCAACACTTCGACAATGGCCTTTGAGTAAAAAAATTAGGTATCGCGTTAATTCAACATTGATTGATGATAAACAAAATGCCATTCAAAGTAAACCAAGAAAATTTATTTTGAAGCAATTTTGAGGATAGAAAATATAGCATCAATTTAGTTAGACTCAATACAATATGCTCCCCCCATGCTACCTGCAAAATAAATTACTCCCTTCAAAAAGTATGTTACTTTGGTTTTGGTTCATAGAATTGGCATAGAGTATCTGAGGATTTATTGATAATTTTACTGTAGTTTAGCATAAGTTTAGGGCAGAAACCAACATTATATTATTTACCCCAATGCTCCCATCAAATGAATATTCCTTCCAAATTTGCTTGTAATGTCAATTTTGGAACAGTTAATAATGTTGAATTTTTTAGGTTCAATTGAAGTTTACTAAATTGTAGCCTTAGTTTGGAAACAAAACCAATGTCATAATGTAGTAGTTGTTACCTAGATATTGGAGAAAGCCTAACATATCATTAAAGATACAGGTGTCATTTTCACTATTATGTTAGTTTGACCCCTTGAAATTATGATGTACCCTTCTTATAACACCCACTAAATGATTTTCTCCTCATTCTTTTTGTCTCTATGGTGAGAAACCATCGACTCTATGGACAAACAAAATGATCCTGACACCGATGACCTTAACCATGGCCCTCTTTGTCGCCAGTTATGTGCCCTTCATCTTCAATGTCACCTCCACTACTTCCTTTTGTGGTGTTTGAGGCCTCCATTGCCACATGCCCCTGCTGCTCAGGAGTGCAATGGTTTTGTTTGTTTCCCCGACTGCTCAAGAGCACAACATATGTCACCCCCACATTGTACCATCATCTGGGTCCACTTCTTCTTCCCCTATTCCCTGACTACCACCTACTCCTTGAACACCACCTCTTCTTATTCCCTTCTTTCCTTCTTATCCTTTGACACACCCCTACTTCTTCCATTTTTCTAGTTTTTCTATTTCATCAAAGCATGTTGTTACCATCATCTGAGGAGAAGTTATTCATCATTTAAGGTACTAGTTGCTTCTTGCTTGAACCAATTGAGTGTATTTAATTTCTTGTAGAGCTATAATGCATGTATTACTCGAGAATTTAATTGCTTCTTGACTGCATTTAATAAGAATGTCCTTCCCATTTAATTATAGTTGAAAATTCTTATAAATGTTTCTTAATTTATTATCTATATTGAATGCATTTTTATTTCTAGAAATTTGAATGTTGTATGGATAAATAACCACACTGAGGAATTAATAAAATTATATTGATAGGAATTTACCTAAATTCATTTGATTTAAACTAAAATCACTATGAATACCTAAATAGTAAACCCTAAACCTTGTTGGCCTAGAAACTCATCCAAGATTTACTCATTTCGAGTAAATCTTAGATAATCCCTAGTTTGACCTTGTTCTTGAATATTTAATATCACTTAGGATGTGAGTGTATAATGTGTTGGTATGTATGCCCAGAAATCCAATCATGTGATGATTGTAATGGCATAATGAGTAAATGATTTGATTATTAATAAAGGCAATCTTCCAATTCATTCTATTTTATCCAATTATTAGATAATGAAGGAACATAATAAATGTCTAGAGAATGATATGACTCAGTGACATATGTCTTCAAGTGCATGACTTGAACAATTAGATCATGCAGATGTTAAGAGTACATACATTCTTGTTATGTCCCTAGTCAGATGTTATTGTGGAAGGCTGATAGATAGAAATAACACATAAGACAAGAGTGTGTGTTGGTTGATGTCAGAATCTCATCAATCATGATATGTTATATAAAACCAAACACATAGATACTTGTTATAGAATAGTGTATTGGACATACCCACCATAAGAGTGATACATTGAAACCATAATTGGTAGTCAAAATCCTCTCTTATAGTGTCAATGGTGGTTGTAGTGCTTAGACCTAAAATCACTACACTCATCATATGTCGTTCAGCGTACTTTGGCATCATCCATCATGATTTTGACTAAGGGTTACCATAAAGGTAATGATCGCATACATTGTGACTCATGGGGATGACTATGAGTGGTGTACATGGGATTTTTCCCTCCTACAGGAGTATGATATCCTAGCTACTTGATAAGCGAGACTGAGAAATGCATGGACATGCACATGTGAGTCAATATGTGATATTGAGCTTACATATATCTCAGACAGTCTTCTCTAGTTCAAGGAACATGAATTGAACGATTAAGAGGATGATTATTCCATGCCTCAAGTTCAAAATCAGATATCGCTAACAAAAGAACTATACAAACATTGTAATACCAATGACAGATTGTAGGTTGAAGTTTCTCTTCAACTTTCCATTTACTTGTGTTGCAATGATGTGTTACTAGGCACCACTCTTTGCTTGTGATATCATAATTGGTTATGGACATTCACTGCCAATGTAATATGGAACCTATATGGTCACACACAAAAGATTCACTTAGAATAGGAGTTTAATCATGAATGATAATTGAATTGATTACTTAAGTGTTTAAGTACTCAATTTGAACAACAATTGACATACTGGACTTTAAACTGACCATCTCAAGTGTTGAATCAATTGGTTGGAATGTCAGGTTAATTGGATATTTAATGGGATGAATTATGGATGAACCCGTGCATGAACTGACCGGTTCACTGGGTGAACTGGTCGGCTAAAGGTCACCAGATGACCAGTTCATGACATGAACCTCCCGATTCAAAAGAGCAATTTGATTGCATCAAGGATTATTGTTGACGTCATTTTGTGTATTAATTAGATTAAAATTATCAATATAATTACAATTGGGAAACATGATGTAATGACCAGTTTACTGGGTAAAGCGATCAACTCACATGCCAACCGATATGTTCACCAATGAACCCATCATTTCACCACTTGTAGGTTGTGAAAATTCATGAAATTTTGATCTGTTCCACTCCCACACAGATTGGGAACCCTGACCCTGACCCTCCTATAAATAGAGGGGTAATGGAGGCTTCTAAGAGACACAACTCAATTGCTTCTGACAAATGTTTGTTGTCTCTGGTTGGGGTAACCAAGAGAACCTGAGCAAGTCCTACTCGATAAAGGGAGGGATATCAAGGGAGAATAATTTTGGGAGAGTAAGTTGGTGACTAGTACGCCAACATGAAGGGACAACTCCTTATTGTCTGTTCTACTAGAATGACAAGAGTTCCTAGTAGTCTGTGTGGACTACTCTAGAGGTGTGGAGCTTTTCCCGCTAGGAGGACAACGTCAACCTGATGTTTCTGGTGATCAACCAGTAGGCCGACGCAGACGATGTTCGAGTGCTACTTGAAGAAAGGGCACTCATAACAATGAGGATATTGTCGCTGGACTTACTCCAGGACCAAGTATATCCTCTAAACCATCATTTCCATTACATTGTTATTGATGTGATCCATTGACTTTAGGGGAATATGGTGGTTAAAATTTGTTTATGTTGCCTATATAGTCAAGCCACATAGATATACTATGTTTTAGGATACTCTATATGATCAATTTTTTGGTTTTCATCATTTAGTTATTGCATACGATGTGAATACGTAAATTTATTAATGTGCATATCTGACAGACACCACATAAGATCCTAATTAATATATATATATGATATGATATATATATGCAATTTACATGCGTCTCCCTAAAAGTGAGTTTTGATGGTAGATGTGAAGCATGGTTATGACCATTAACCATGTATATTTGTGAATGGTTGTATGGTTGGTTTGGTTTTATCTTATTTTTCATACCAAGCCTCTACCTTATCATCCAATTATAAAAGTGTTATTCTCTCCTACCTATGCTCTCCTCAAATGTAACTTGAGATTTCTCTTTTATCGTGTAATATGTAATAGCATTAGGATAGTTTAATTTCTTGTTACGACAAAGATAAAGACACTTCTAGCTCTAAGAAATTACAGTAGAATGTCCATAACCATCACTTATGTTTATTGCATGTTTTCTTTGTGGGATATACCATGTATATGATACATACTATATATATGTGTGGTGATTGGATAATGTATATGTATTCATAAATACAAACTCCCCCAATAACATATTAAGTCTTAGATGCTTTTTGTAAGCAACACAAATGAAAAACTTGATTGTCCAAGCATAGGTTACGCCAAAGTCTGGTGTGTTGTCTATCTCATGCAAGTGTGATGGTAAATATGTAGATTCTTCCAAAATAGGGTGCATATTCTATCATGTTGACTTTTGGGTTAAGATTAACTGGCTACCCTTAATGAGATTAAGCACCTAGAGGCATGGAGATGACTATGGAAAAGAGTTGTGCATATCATCTATCTTAACATTTGCATGTGATGCAGTTGGCAAAAGATGCCTACCTTAACAACTGATTATGGACGTTGGCATTGGTTGGGTAATAATTGAATTATTTTAGATCTTGGCTCACTCGAAGGTTGTATGTTGCAATCTTCCAAATTGATATGTTAGAGCTATCAGTTTGAATAAAATAGTTGGAGAAATAATTAAATAAAGGCATTCTTGAATATCATCAATTTTTAAACCAATCAAATAAAAAAGGGTTTTTGGAAAAATGCAAAATTTCTCTCCTGTAGAATGAAATGGAAATCAAATCATCATTGCAATTGGTCCTTAGGAAGGACAAATTTAAGGGAAAAATTTCATGATTGGTTTTGGACTTTGAAAAGGGTTCTCAATGAAGAGCACAAGCTCTATGTCCTAGAAACATCAATGGAAGAAATACCTACTCCTAATGTGCTTAGGCGTGAAGTGGATGATTACTGGAAGCATACCAATGATGCTTTAGATATAAAGAACCTTATGATAAGTTGCATGAGTAGTGTGAAGACATGGGGATACTTGAGATGGGAACATATCTTAAGAACTTGAACCATAAGCACATAAACAAGAAAGGCACAATATCTCAAAGGCTCTCTTTGAGTGTAAGATGACAGAGGGAGACTTAGTAGAGACCCATGTGATCAATATGATTGGACATGTGGAACATCCAAAAGAACTAGATTCTCTTTGAGCCAAAAGTTGCCCACGGATATGATTCTACAATTACTGCCTGAATCATATAGACATTTTATTGAGTGTTATCACCTAAATAACTTGGCCAGACCATTGTCATATTTTCTTAGCATGTTGATTAGTGTCAAATCAAGAATGAAGGACAAATCCTTGATGGTCATCAATGGAGTCGAGTCCAAGGATGAAAGCAAGGTCATGAAGAGTTTTTAGGCTAAGCGTGAATACTAATTTTCAACACTCAATATAAGGAGAAAGAAAAGTACAAGAGGAATCTATCCTTTGAACTTGAAGGCATTCATGAAGAAGAAGATGGGGATGGTGATCTCCATTTTAGTTATATACATTATTGAGATAAACTTATCTACTTCTTCATATTGGGTACTTGATACTGGATGTGGATATCACATATGTTTGAATATATAGGATATGAAAAGAAGTAATCCTTTGGGAAAAGGCAAGGTTGAACTGTGAGTCACAAATAGAGCAAGATTCGATGCCAATGTAGTTGGAACCTATAATTTATCTCTACCCACAGGGCTTGTAATGGATTTAGTAATTTGTTATTATGTACCTACCATAAATAGAAACATAAATTATGTATCTTGTATGGACAAGGATGCATATGAATTTCATATCAAGAATGGTCAATGTTTTATTTCAAAAGATGGGATCTTTTATGGCAATGACCCAATGTCTTATGGTCTTTATTTGCTAGATCTAAAGACAAACATTTATACTGTAAATACCAACACATTAAAACTCAACAACTCAAACAAAAAATATCTTTAGAACTGTCATCTAGGGCCTATAAATCAGAATCACATATCTAGACTCCATAAAGATGGTTGCCTGGACTCTTTTGATTTTGAATCAATAGAGACATGTGAATCTTGTTTGTTAGGCAAGATGACCAAGACTCCTTCCATTGGTAACAATGAGAGGGCTAGTGGTCTATAAGGACTCATATATACTTATGTATGTGGCCATTTTAGAACAACTATCAGAGGTGGATATCGGTACTTCTTTACCTTTACTGATGACTTCAGTAGGTATGGTTATATTTAGTTGATGAGACATAAGTCAAAAACTCTTGAAAAGTTCAAGGAGTTTATGATGAAGTACAGAACCATCTTGGCAAAAGTATTAAGGCACTTCGTTCCAACTGAGGTGGAGAATATTTAAGCCAATAGTTTGAGGACCTTCAGTGAGTCCATGGTATTGTATCACAGTGGACTTCACCTAGAACACCACAACATAATGGTGTATCAGACAGAATGAATCACACATTACTAGATATGGTGCGATCAATGGTGAGTTTAGTTGAACTTCTATCTACCTTTTAGGGTTATGCTCCATAAACCGCCACATTTACACTAAATTGAGTACCATCTAAATCGGTTCAAAAGACACCATATGAATTATGGAATGAGAAGCATCCCAAAGTATCTTTTAGGAGGATTTGGGATGTGGATCTTATGTAAAGAAAATATATTCTAAAAATCTTGGCATTAAATTTGATAAAAGTTATTTTGTTGGATATTCTAAGGAGACCATATGATATTTTTTTATTCCCTAACTGACAACAAAGTGTTTGCTTCCAAAGATTTTACATTCGTAGAAAAGGATTTTATTTCCAAAGGAATCAATGGGATGAAAGTATAACTCGAAGAGGTTCGAGACCAACAAGAAAGCATTGAACCAATAAATGCATAAGAGGAATAAAAGGAATCACACAATGTTGTGTAATCTCAAATTCCTCAAGTAACACAGGTACGTCGTAGATCTAGTAGGAAACACCTTGAATCTGAAATACTTGGATATCTTGGGGCACAGTAAGGCAGCGAGTTGGTCATAGATGATGAGCCAACAACCTATCTAGAAGATACTAAGGGACCAGTCTTAGAAATGCATTGAGGCCATGAGATGTGAGATGGGATCCATGTATGCCAAAAAGGTATGGACCTTGGTGGATCCACCTGTAGGGGTAAAACCCATAGTGTGCAATTGGGTCTTCAAGAAGAAGATCAACATAGATGGTAATGTACAAACCTATAAGGGTGGATTGGTTGCAAAGGATTTCAGACAAGTTCAAGGTGTTGACTATGATGAAACTTTCTCTCCAGTTGCTATGGTAAAGTCCATCAGGATCTTGCTTGTTATCGCAGCTTATCATGACTATGAGATTTGGCATATGGATGTTGAAACTGCATTCCTTAATGGGAATCTTCTTGAGGATGTTTACATGATACAACCTTAGGGTTTTATAAATCCAAAGGATGCATATAAAGCTTGTAGGCTACAAAGGTCAATTTATGGATTGAAGAAGTATCTCAGAGTTGGAATCTTCATTTTGACAAGATGTTGCCTTTGGTCAAAATAAAGATGAACCTTGTGTGTACAAGAAGTTTTGTGGGAGCATGATTGTAATCCTTATTTTGTATGTGGATGACATACTATTGATGGGGAATGACATATCTACTTTACAAAAGGTAAAGACATGGATAGGAAATATATTTTTGATGAAAAACTTTAGTGAAGCATCCTACATCTTGTGAATCAAGATCTATAGAGATAGATCCAAAAGCCTTCTTAGACTAAGTCAGGGCACATACATTGACAAAGTGTTAAAGAGGTTCATCATGGAGAGCTCAAAGAGAGGAAACATGCCCATGTGTCATGGAGTTACCATCTCTAAAGCTTAATGTCATAGTTCTTGTGAAGAAAGGGAATGTGTGAGTATGATTCTGCATGCATCACCAATTGGATCAATCATGCATGTGGTGTTGTGTACCTATCATGATGTCTCATATGCCTTGAGCATGACGAGTAGATGTCACTCAGATCCAAGTGATATTCACTAGATAGCCATGAAGAACATCCTTATGTACTTATGAAGAATTAAGGATTAGTTCCTCATCTACGGCAGAGAGGAAGAGTTAGTGGTAAAGGGTTACACTGATGCAAGCTTCCAAACTGACAAAGATGATTACATGTTGCAATATGTATTCGTGTTTTGCCTCAATAATAGAGTTGTAAGTTGGAATAGTTATAAGTAAGAGACAAATGTTGATTCTTCAATAGAGGCTGAGTATATTGATGCATCTAATGTAGCAAAGGAGGTTGTTTGGATCAAGAATTTCATCTCTGAACATGGGGTAGTTCCAAGCATCAGCGACACAATTCAGCTATATTGTAACAACAACGGAGCTATTTCACAAGCTAAAGAACAAATATCGCATTAGCATTCTAGGCACATACAAAGGTGATTCCATCTCATACGAGAGATTGTACAACAAGGAGATGTGAAGATTTGTAGAGTACCAACTGAGAACAATATTGTTGACCCCTTAACAAAAGTGCTTATATAGAAGAAGCATGATGGTCATGTTAAATCACTTGGAATAAGATTCATTGGTGATTGGCTCTAAGTGCAATTGGGAGTCTGTTGGTATGTATGCCCAGACAACCAATCATGTGATGATTATAATGGCATAACTTGGAAATGATTTGATTAATAATAAAGGCAATCTTCTAATTTATTCTATTTTTTCAGATATGAGATAATGGAGCAACATAATAAATATCGAGCGAATGATATTACTCAATGATGTATGTCTTTAGGTGTGTGACCTAAACAATGAGATCATATAGATGTTAAGAGTATGTACATATTTGTTATGTCCCTAGTCAGATGTTATTGTGGAAGGATGATAGAAAGAAATAACACATAATACTAGAGTGTGTTTTGGTTGATGAAAGAATCTCATCAGTCATGAAACGTGATATCAAACCAAACACATAGATACTTTCTAGAGAACAGTGCATCAAACAGACCCACCATAAGAGTGATACATGGAAGCCATAATTGGTACTCAAAATTGTCTCTTATAGTGTTGGTGGTGATTATGGTTCTTATACATGAAATCATTACACTCATTACATGTCGTTCAGTGTACTTTGACATTATCCACCATAATTCTGAATTAGGGTTACCATAAAGGTGATGATCGGATACACTATGCCACTGGGGAATGATTGTAAGTGGTGTAGATGGGATTTTTCCCTCCTATAGAAGTATGATATCCTGGCCACTTGATAAGTGAGACTGAGAAATGCATGTCCATGAAAATGTGAGTCAATATGTGACATTAACCTTACATATATCTCAGACAATCTTCTCTAGTTCAAGGAACATGTATTGGATAATTGAAGAGGATGACGACTCCATGCCTCAAGTTCAATACTGGATACCAGTGAAAAAGGAACTATACAAACATTGTAACACCAATCACAAATTGTAGGTTGAAGTTGTTCTCCAACTTTCCATTTACTTAGGTAGAGATGATGTGTTACTAGGCGCCGCTCTTTGCTTGTGATGTCATAATTGGTCATGGACATTCACTACCAACGTAATATGGAACCTATAGGGTCACACACAAAGGATTCACTTGGAATAGGAGTTTAATCATGAATGATAATTGAATTGTTTACTAAATTTTTTAGGTAATCAATATGAACAACAATTGATTGACTAGACACTTAACCGACTAGTTCAAGTGTTGAATTGACCGGTTGGTGTGTCAAGTTAATTGTATATTACATTGACTGAATTCTGAATAAACTAGGGTAAGAGTTGACCCGTTCACTGGGTGAATCAATCGACTTGAGGTCTCCAGAAGACTGGTTCATGACATGAACATCTTGATTCCAAAGAGCAATTTTATTACATCTAAGATTAGTGTTGACATCATGTCATGCATTAATTGAATTAAAATTTCCAATACAATTATGATTGGGAAATATGATGAAATAGTCAGTTCACTGGGTGAACCAACCAGCTCACATGCCTATTGATTAGTTCACCTATGAACTGATCATTTCGCCACTCGTAGGTTGCAAAAAATCATGTATTTTCATTCCCTTCCACTCTCACACAAATTGGGAGCCTTGACCCTGACCCTCCTATAAATAGAGGGTATTGGGGGACTTTTTAGAGACAACTCAATTGCTTTTGGGAATTATTTGTCTTCTCTAGTTGTCATACCTGAGAGAATCTGAGCAAGTCCTACCTGATAAAGGGAGGCATAGCAAGGGAGAATTATTGTGGGAGCAAAGTTGGTGACTAGTATTCCACTGTGAAGGGATAACTCCTTCTTGTCTGTTCTACTAGAATGACAAGAGTTCTCGGTGGTCCGTATGAACTACTCTAAAGGTGTGACGATTTTCCTGCTAGGAGGACAACGTCAACCTACTGTATTTGGTGATCAACTAGGAGGCTGACATAGACGATGTTCGAGTGTGACTTGAAGAAAGGGTGCACACCACGATCAGGAGAGTTTCACTAGACTTGCTCCATGACCAGGTATATCCTCTAAACCATCCTTCCCATTACATATTTATTTACATGATCCATTGGCTTAAGGGGAATATGGTAGTAAAAAAATTGTTTCTGCTACCTTTTCTTTCGCCATATTTCCCTACATAATGTGTGTTTGGTTTTCAAGATATTTTGACAACATTTACATATTTGTTCTCTGAGTACAACGTAGGAGGGTAATTGCCCATCTACATCGTGGTAGTTTGAGAACTAAAGGAAAATGTTGAGGAAATATTATTTAAATTAAATATACATTATAAAATTATTAGTAAGATTAAGTGTTCTAGAATGGGGTAGGTGGTACACATTCATCAATATGAATGCTGAATACATATATTTTGTTGGCCTAGAAACCCATTTTACTTTTACTCATTTGAAATAAATCTTCAATAGTCTCCAGTTTAGGAATTTCTTGAATACTTTATCTCAGTTAGGATGTGAGTGTGTAATGCATGTTTTCTTTTCAAAAATATGTGATAGTCGTTTCACCATTTATTTTCTAAGTACATATGTAGGTGGGTATTTTAACATCTACATGTTGTCCAAATATGCTCGAAAAGAAAACATACATTATACACTTACTAGTGATATTAAGTGTTCAAGAATGGGATAGGTGGTGCACATTCATCAATTTGAATGCTAAAAATTGTTCCAAAAACTAATAAGTAATTTTATCTCAATTTAAATATAGTGTATTTAAAAATTGACATAGATAAGACCAGATTACATGAATACTCAATGTGACGCCAGTTTAGGGCTAAAGTGGATTGACTTTGGAAGTCCATTCCAAATCAATGCATTAAAGATTTTATAGGTGTCATAATGTGTTTATAAAATTTGCAAATGTACACAAAGGACTTTCTAGATATGTGGTTCTATTTCACATGTAGGAATTATAGTAACAACTTGAAAATCAACATTGTTTATCAAATCTAAAGTCATGTAATGTTAAATGGGATTATATAGTGCTATACAATGGTACTGGTATGGACATATCCCTTATATTAGATGAGTAGATTCCAGTAGTGGTACTTGTGTGGAAGACAAAATGGCTAATCATGTTGATGTGAACACAAAGCCAAAAAAACATGGTTGATGATATGATACATATATAGGGGTGAATCTTGTTGATCTAGCTTCCTTATTTATAAATATTATACATGATGATGAGAAGTTTTTTACTAAGGTTGTACTAAATTTATGAGGCTTAGCATTGTGTCGAGATTGTATACCCAAAAGGATAGCAATAGGTAAGGTGACAAAATTCCATGTCTCTATTGTCTTGGTTGAAAGAATTTCTTCCTAGAGGCATCAATCTTTCAATCTCACATATAAAACAAATAAAATGGTGTCCCAAGCATGGAGGATGATTAAGATATATGCATGCATGAATGATTGTTTGTTATTTTAAAAGGACTATACTAATTTCAAAGGTTGTCCAAAATGAGGGGCGTCAAATATATATTGATTAGTTTTTTACGATAAGTTACAAGTACATCATAATAACTAGAAAATAAGATTCTCTTCTTTTAATAGTTATAGTTATTTTTGTCAACAATTTTGTACAAAATGTTGAGTTTGGGTAAACTAAGACTATCTATAATGATTTTAGCACTTATTTTCTAACCCATTAGATGTTCAACATTTATCTTGCCATGTAAAGGTAAAGACAAACAAAGATGTGTTCCTATGATATGCGCCTGATTCCCCAAAAAAATAACAAAATTTGATTTGTTGTACCCTCAATTTGATGAAGAAGACAGGAATTTAAGACTTCGACTTTATACTAATCATAAGAATTTGTATGGAACATTAAGAAGCCAACATAGCACTTAGTCTGTTATGGTTTCATTATACAATTTTCCTCTTCCATTGTCTATGAAAAAATTACATCATGCGATCAATGTTGATATCAGGGCCTACAAAACATGGTAATGATATTGATGTTTACCTTGCACCTGTAATTGATGACTTAAAGAAACCATGGGAAGTAGGTGTTGTGACTTATGATGCTTCATGTGGAGAGACTTTTAATTTTCATCCTATATTAATTTGCATGATTTGTGATTTTTTAGCATATAGGAATATGTTTGCTTACAGCTTACAAGCACCAAATCATGCCTTATATGTGAAGTTAACATTAATTCAATACGAGTAAAATATGGCGCCAAGATTGTATATCTTGGTAATCAAAGGTTTCTATCAAAAGTGCATCCTTACCAAAGGTTGCACAAAACATTTTATTTATTATATGAGGAATGGAATTCTCCTAATCCTATGTTAGTGGAGGATGCTTATGAAAAATAAAAAGGCATTGTCAACATATTTGGTAAGAGGCCATGTACTACTCCCACATGTGATAAATGTTTATTGAATAAGAGGTCAATGATCTAGAATCTTATTTATTGTAGTTCTTTGAAGATTAGGAACTAAATATGTGAAATGGTCATTAGAACTCTGTTGAATGTACTAGGCACAAATCCACAATGGACCTTTGTAAAATGGGTATAAGGAAATAATTAACATTAGAGGTTACCAATGGTCACCACATATATTTACCTCTTGATTATTACACTTTTTCTAGACAAGAGACAAGATCTTTTCACAAGTGCTTGCTCATTCTTAAAGTACCACATGGATACTCTTTTCATATCTATAGATTGGTACTAATGAAGGGTCTAGAGCTGATAGGTTAAAAACTTCATGATTGTCACACCTAATGAAACAAAAAAAAATTGTGGATATTTGATGTATATTGTTAAAGCATATAAGGTTTGAATTTACTAGGCTTTGTTTCTTATTCAACACTCTATGTAATAAAGGTATAGATCTTGAGAATCTTGATAAGTTGTAAGGAGAAGTGATCACTACCTTGTGCCAGCTTGAGATGTATTTTTCTCCTTCATTCTTTGATGTCATGGTACAAGTTGTTGTCCATTGACAAGGAAAGTGAATATGTTGGGTCTAATTTTCTTGTGTTGGGTGTATCATTTTGAAGAGTACATAAGTGTTTTTAAAGGTGATGTTAAAAAAAATATCAGCCTAAAGGTTGTATCATTGAGGTTTATGTGGCTAGGGAGGTAATGGACTTTTGTAATGATTTTTTGATTCACAATGAAACTCGTGCCGACGCAAAGTTCTATCACATTGATGCTTATTATAGAAAGGGGACTTTAGGATCATGAGTGAAAGAAATTAGTTGTGACATGTGGGAATAGGCACACTTGTATATTTTAGATAACAAGGATAAAGTGATTATTTATATCATCAAAGACACTAATTTATCAAGATAAAATATCCACAAGATAGTTTATTGTGACTTGCTAGAGAGTATAATCAAACATTTGTTAGGTGCTCTGGATATAAAGTCTTCCGTCAACTATCTCAAACACCAAATTACGTTACTGACAATATCAAATGGCTGACCTTTATGCCAAAAATATATGCTACATCTTCTGAAAGGGTTTGATATAAATGGATTTTTTTACTACAAAAAGGGTTAAGATGATAAGAGTGACATACAAAATAGTGAGGCCACCCTTCAAGCATTTTCATTGTATTTTACTAGTACAAAGGATAGGAGTCCATGAGAAGGTAAGAAGTCTTATTACATTATCACTGGAGACATATGGGAATTTGGCTATACAAAGGTAAGTAGTTCTTATCTTTAGGTGTAATTGGGTAGGAGTTAAAGTGGATGAGTTTGGTTTCACATTAGTGAATTTTCAAAAGATTGGCAAGAAGGATGATCCATTCATCATGGCATCACATGCAAAGTAAATATTCCATATCGATTATGTTGCAAATGAAAAATTTGTAATGAGACGACCGAAATTGTAATACAAAGACTCGTTTTGTATTACAGCGTTGTTACAGTAATAAATATATATTTATTACTGTAACAACACTGTAATACAAAACGAGTTTTTGTATTACAATTTCGGTTGTCTCATTACAAATTTATTTGTCTCATTACATATATGTGTCATCCCATTACAAATTTGATGCACGGGTAGCGAAATCTTAGTTACCCGCATGGGTAGCGAAGATATACCCATATATATATATATATATATATATATATATATATATATATATATATATATATATATATATATATATATATATATATATATATATATATATATATATATATATATATATATATATATGTATATGTATATATATATATGTGTGTGTGTGTCTATATTGTCTATATATATATATATATATATATATATATATATATATATATATATATATATATATATATATTGTGTGTGTGTCTATATATATATGTATATATATATATATATATATATATATATATTTGTGTGTGTGTGTGTCTATATATATATATAGAGAGAGAGAGTCAGGCTAGAATACACT